>JARJCX010000238.1:0-220455 GCA_029282285.1 Mycena rebaudengoi
CCAAAGCAAAAGTCGTCGTTACTGGGTGTACTACTAGGGCTGCTCCAGAGCAACAGAAGATGGCCGATACATGATCTAAGACTAGAGAGGAACAGTACTAGGTGAGTAATGGGTCAGTGGACTAGGCGACTGCGGATACGGCGCAAGCAACGGAGTACCTTCGACAGAAGGGATACCTGGAGTTGGGGGTACACCTCACGGTGTCGGTGGCAAAGACCGCGATGGTGCTGTTGCGCATTGCGGCGTCAGGCGGCGGCGCGGCCATGAACGACGCTATCCGGGCGGTCTCCGTGCTGGTAGAGACCAAGTGGATCGACCGCCTTTCGGAGGATATACACGACGAGGTGGCGATGCTCGTGGAAGCGGTCGCGGAGGAGACGGATATGACCAAGGAGTCGGGTGACTATGGGTCTCCGAGGGCAGACTTCGAGTCTCCAGGGATGGACTTTGAGTCGCCCATTTGAGGCCCTCCGACCCGGTTGAGGGTGCAGTACCTTGCTCGTACGCGGTTGCAGTAGGCGTGCGGCCTCAGGCGCTGACCCGAGAGTGCTCAGTGGTGTTTGCTAAGGCAGCACAACACGAGACGGAGATAATGGTGACCCGTGCGCCGGAGGTGACTGCGCATGGGCTCGCCCAGCTATCGGAGAGATAGTGATGAAGGCCCGCTTGGCGATGGGGGCAGCGAAAGTAGCTATTGGGCAGAGGCCGAGGAACGACGAGATGAGTCGGAGTCAGAGTCGGCTAATTCTCGCTTAGCCTTAAGCGAGCATCAATAGTGGGACTCAACTGAAGAATAGAGCTCATCGGCGCATCAGTCCATTTAAACTCCCGGTGATTTACCCCAAATCAAATTATTTAGTGCAGTATTATACGTGTATAGAACTACTGTATTAAGCTCATAGAGGTCCCCAAGTACTCAAAACCCCTACAGCAAGAGGATGGGTGAAAATTAGCTAATTTGGAATAGCGATCAGGCCACACTCAATAAAATATACTGAATGGCCTATACACTGCACTGACAGACTGCGAATCGACTGCACATTATTTCCAGACAAATGAACCAGAATTGAGGAAGATAGAGGGGGGGGGGGGGGAAACACTATCAAAATGCGACCCAAAATGGCACAAGATCGGACCTTTCGGATGATCGGTTTTGGTCGGATCTCAATTATCCGTTCTCTTAACGAAATCTCTTGAATCAGATTGTACATGTTTGGCTCCATCTCCATTTGTGTTATCCCCGTTTCTCTTCCTCCTTCCTGGTCCTTAATTTGCAACGTTTCAACTCCCACGAGCTCGCAGTAGTTCCACAGCTATTCTCCATTTGCAGCCACGGAGACCCGTCTTCTCCGCCTCTCTGCACATCCACCAGCACCGGATCAAGCCTTCTGAGCCCTGCGGTCGCATTTGGAATAGTTGGTGCAAGCCTTATGACCTACGCTGCTGTGCCGTAGTGCGAATTGGCTTGTTTCGGGACTTCCTTCACAAAGAAGCTCGGATTCACAGTCATTACCGTTGACAAAAATCACTGCGGCCACGTATGCTCTGCCAGCCTATAAAGATGCGCGCAAAGTTTTTCCTCCTAGTCCCCAGCCTCTCTCTCCTCCGGGACTCAAAACTGTGAATCAAATGCACTGCTCTCGCCTGTCAACATGTGCTCTTTCTGGGACCTGATGGCTCCTCAATGACTTTATGGCTTTGATCCGGACTGTCTTCACACGGGAATATTGCTGGAAATTGTGGATGAGCTCAATCTAATGTTAAAAATTATGAGACTTGCCGGCTGCCTTTCTGGATTCGTTACGGGAAAACTGGCTCATTAAAGACTTTTTCAATTCAATGTCAAAACACTGTGTCTGCTTGCTGGATTCATAAAATTTCTTTCATGCAACTTTTGATCTGTCTTTCGAAACTACAGGGGCCCCATCTTTACTGCCCGTGTTTTTGATCCCCGCTCTCTGCTAGACAATCTAATCCTGTTCTCCGTCGCTAAAAAATACAGTTTTTTATTTCTCAAAAAGCTACTCAGCATGAGTCTGGTGTTGGAGCGGACCACTGTTCCCTATCGCTTCAAAATCCAGTTCTAATTTTGTTTATACAAAAAGTAAGTCTGGTGCCGGAGCGGAGCGCAAGCATGTCTTGTATCTTGAATATGATTTGCTGGCCGTTTAACTCGATTCGGCTTTATGCCCGGAAGGAATAAACTTGAATCGTTGTGCTGGCACTTCAATCAATCAACTTGATTTCTTATCCTCCTTTCTTTCTCTGCTCACTGGAGCCGGCGGACTGCAAAAAAAAAACCTCGGATTTGGGTGCAGGTAAGTCTAATAAATTCCCTCTCTTTCTCCCTCTTTTTTTTCTTTTTTCTTAACTTGAAAAACTTGAATTCGTCGTTATAACAACAGACACAAACCATAAGCTAAAATTCAGGAACACTGTTAATCAACTAATTAAAAAGCTTGGGTAAATAATTCGCGCATTGGAATGAAGAATGTCCTGATGCGGCAATAGAGGGCTCCACGTGACTCTGCCATTATGGCATTCATCGAATATGTTTAAGCGACCGATGCGAGCATGCGGACTGTGAACCGAGCGACTGCTGTGTCGCATATTGTCATACTACTAGCCAAATACTAGCAGCTTTCTCGGCTCATGGCCAAGCTTCCCCTCCTTTTTCGGTACCACTCCGACAAGTATGGTGCCTGTGAGGTCAGTGGCTATTCATAGCTAGTTTACTTCGGTTGACAGGGCGCTGTCTAGTTTGCCGTCGGTCAGAGAATGAATGATCTGGGAGACATTAAATGCTCACTAGTCTCCAACGCCCTCAGCATCCACCTTACTGTTAGAGCCTCTCGGACATCTCAATGAGTTACACAGCTGCTTTTGCGGCTCTTATCGCTGCACTCGTCTTATCTCTGATTGTGCGACGACATCAGGGAACACCTCCTTTGGTAAAAAGGTCAGATTATCCTTGAAAAGTTGCTAATCTGGCCCAATTACGTTGCTTAGGTTCATTAGCTTTCTTCGGACGTTGCTAATAATTTAGGACTAATACAGGCCGAATTAGCCAGGGGTTTGCAACAATTATCAGACGTTTAACCATCATTCGACTAGGGAAAAAGGCTTTGTATTCAGATACTAGCTATGTACGACAGATGTATAATATAATGGTTCTCGTAACCCATACAGGGTCAAATATTGTGTGTACGTATCATGACAGTCAAGGTTCTTTGGATAAAAATAGATATTAGATGTGAAACACCAAGACGAGGGGGAGGGACCATACAGGAATAGGAAACCACGGTGGACAACTGGGAAATGAATGCAAAATGTTAGCAGAAAGAGAAATGCATTGGAGAAAAAAGTCTCGCCTGACGGTCAGTATCTGGTCAGGATGCGACTTGGGCGACGCATACATCTCGTCAGACGGCGTTGCGAGTCACAGCAAGCAGATAGGTGCCGCCGGTGGACATAGGATTACCAAGGATGCTAATGCGACAAGAGCGACCTGCATTAAAATGCTTACGTGGAGAGCAAATAACATACCATCTATGGTGATAGGTGCGCACCGAGAGCGCACATCAGCACCACCTCGCGCCACAGATGCACAATTCGGCCTCTAGAAAAGTTGTAAGCGTAGAAGTGGGGTTGCCCGCAACGTACCGTTCCGTCGAAGCACGGCACGACCACTGTGAGCAACACGGCCATATTCAGTGTTGCGCGGAAGCACGGCACCAAATGAAAAAAGTTTAGCGACGAAGTCAGCAAGGAGGGCGTTACGTTCCATCACGACTGCGGCGTGTGGTGACAGCAAGGGCAGCAGAAGTGCAGGACTGTGGTATAGGATGTACTGAGACAAGCAGGGAGGAATGTGGATGCAAGTGTATACCTGTATCATCTAAATAGCTGCCGCCGCACTCTCCTTGAAGCATCTTGAGAGCCTGAAAGCGGGGCCACTGCGCGCGAAGCAGTGAGGATGATATCAGAGAGGTATTGTGGTAGATACCTTAGGAACTTGGCAAGGATTCAACGTCCAGAGAGGTGCATAGCGTCGACGACAAAGAAGACGAGGGAGACAGGGAGGGGGAAAAGCATAGAGTTGTTGACAAGTGTTGTCTGTTTTTCCGAATATGGTCTCAAAACGATACAGTTGATGCACGTGTGTGGTCTAGACCGTGGGCTGTGCAAGTTTAGGGCAGGTGTGCCTGACAGACTTAGGGTCATTTCAGAAAATTTCAATCATGTGCATACTCATATTCTAGTTCCACCCAAACCCAACACACTGCCTATGCCCCCATCCAGGATGATTTTGACATACAGCACAGAAAAATGAATCCTGTACAATGTTGGGAGAAGGTAATTGAGGTTACTTGGATAATCCAAGGAATGTCGCCACTTTCTCTCACTTTAGCACAATCTGACATTGGGAACCAAATTACCCCTAAATTAGGGAAGGAGGTTTTTTCCTGATGGACGGAATACAATGGGAAATGTCGCAGGACCGCCATCTCCATCATGGATATTCAGTGAGCTCGGCATCGCTGTACTACCAGAGTAGCAGACTAACGGGGGCCCCACAAGGGAATATGTTGCAGCTGCTGCTTCCCCCACAGCTCGGACACTATGAATTCGCGTGGAGGAAGCTATATGGACCAGTGTATAGGATCAAGGGATGTTTCGGGGTAGGTCCGTTTCCTCCTTACTGCACCGCGTTTCACGCCCATCCTTGATAGCAGGATCGCCTGATGGTCTCCGATCCCATGGCGTTAAAATGCATCCTGAACAGCCCAGATTTCGAGTTGGGTCCCCTCTTGGAAGCCTGGGTCAATGGAGTGTGCGGAGAGACCGCTGTCATGGCTCGAAAGGGTACGTTATATGACTGAAAATGCGTAGACTGACGTGCATCCTCGCCAGGCCAAGATCACCAGCAACTTCGAGCCGCGCTGAGCATCGGATTCACTGCTGCCGCTGTACGCCAGTACCAACCGGTGTTTGAGAAAGTGGCGCAAACAGTGAGTTTCACGTTCAACACAGCAACCCTTGTTCCAATGTTCATTTTATAGATTTCGGAGAAGTTGGACAATTTGAACGTCCTCTCACCTGACATGTGTCCCCTCCTCAGTACCGCCGCTTTCGATGCAATAAGTGAAGGTACTCGGTGCATACATGAATGATTATAGTCGCAATAACACTCTGTAGTGGTCCTCGGCTGTCCTACTGAAGACTTGGGTGCCGACTTTGTCAAAAACAATCTTGAAGTCGTGTGCGCGAGCTGCTTAGCCCCGTTACCGTTAAAACGCATTCATCTTTGTCTCCGCAGATCTCTAACAGCATCCCAGTCTGCGAGCCAGATTCTAGCCGATGCAATTGGCGCACTCCTCCCTGGATGGCTTCTGCGCCTGACCATGCACATTCCGACGAGGACATTCAAACTCCTCCGGACACAAGTCAACCTTGCGAATCGAGAAGGACGGCGCGCCTTTCGCGAAAAGTTGGAGAGTGCGAGACAGGGACTAGACCCTGGTGATGATGTATTCAGCCTTCTCTGTCAGCATATTCCCTGTTCTTGACATGCAATAACTAATCAAGGTCTTTCAGTAAATACGGAGGACTCCAGGAAATCATTAACCGAGGAGGATATCGTGGGCCAGACTTCACTTATCATGCTTGCTGGTCAAGAAACGACGGTAGTAGTAGAAGAACGTTTATCTGAGTTAGATCTGACACTTCCCATTCATAGGCAAATACCCTGGCTTTTGGGCTGGTAGAACTCGCGAGAGATCCTGAAATCCAGAGAAGCCTCCGGGCCGAGATTCATGCCGCGCTGGGTACCGACCGCCACAAGATTGCGTACGATAGCATGCCACTATTGAATGCGTTCATCAAGGTGAGTTACACTCAGCATGCAAGATCACAATGAGCTCCGATGGATTTTTCTGTACAGGAAGCACTTAGGGTGTATCCTGGGGCTCCTTTTCCAGAGCGAGTCGCGGTGCAAGATGCGGTAATCGCGCTGTCGGAGGACATAACCCTCACAACTGGACAGCGCACAAATCAGATTCCTGTCCGCAAAGGACAGCTTGTGATGGTAGGGATTGCATCCTACCAGAGGTTTGCGAATTTCTTGTATTGTTGATCGTAGCGCACTGACGTAAACGTAGGCTGGAGTCGCTTTGGGGATCGGACGCCCACAAGTTCAGGCCGTCTCGGTGGTTAGATGGCACAGTGCATCAAGGTGAAGCTGTTGGTCCGTACGCGAATCTGTCAGTTTGGTTCTTTGTCTCCTTACGTCCGTATTTGACCTGGAATTCCCAGCCTAAGCTTCTTGGGTGGTCCGCGCACATGTTTGGGGTGATTTTCTTCGAAAAATATACCACTCTGATCTGATCTGATACGGGCTCACAGATGGCGATTTGCGTGAGTCATTTTAAATTTGCTGATGCATTTAATGACGCGGACACAGAGTTCTGGAGATGCAGGTCACCCTTTGCGAGTTGATTGGCAAATTTTCATTCTCTCTGCCGCCTGATCACGTATTCCGATGCCGATTCGCTGCTGCCTTGCAACCTGTGGATGCGAATGGCAAGAAAGGCGCTCCGTTATGCGTCAAGAGGGTATTGTAGAATGTGAACGAAAGAGGTGTATATGCTTTGTCGAACCGTGACATCTGCAGTGCCAGTCAGAATATACCACTATCCTGAGATGTGGTGTAACTCGCTCAATGTGAAGAATTCCGCTGAGCGACGGCTGAATGCTAGAAGAGCAGATGCATAACCCTCGGCCACTTGAGAAAGATTCGCCCTACGGATGACCAGCCGAACCTCCAACCGGGAATCTGTGTGTCCTAGGACGAAGGCAGGCTTAATAGCCAGTTTGCGCAGCAGCCACTCAAGCCATCCAGTGGCTTTTTGGCGTTGCGCAAACTAGTGGCTAATGGCTGATCAATGGCTGATAAAATGAAATCAATGAAAGTCTTTTCGGGCCAGATTGAGAGGGACTGAATGTTCTTATACATGGTTGCCTCAAGGAACGACCCCAACTGCCTGAGAGCCCAAAATCCAAAGAAACAAATATTTGTGGGCTCAAATCGGCCTGTAAACAGTGATGGAGGGTCTTAGCAGTACCCAAGCCATCGAAGCCACAAGCCATCATTTTGCGCAATGCAAAACAGCCATCAAATGGCTCCAGTGGCTGCTGCGCAAACTCTCTATTGTGGCGTCCTAGCGACACAGCAAAAAATATTTCCAGCGGTCCCAAAAACGGTAATTACGGGGAAGCTATGTTTTTAGGCTTTTCAATGGCCCGACTGTATTCATAATTGTACTTCAGATACATACACTCCGTTTTATACACTTGAGTGATATCCAATATATATGACAGTGGTATAAGACAGTGCCTCTCGCAGGCACAAACGGCGTGAAATCTAGATATCTGATTTATCGAGAGTAGTGGGGCTTTGATCAGCACCCAGACTCCAAAATACGCCACGAGGGGATTAATATAAAGGACTAGGATGTATCGTCACCAGAATTTACGCACCTGGACTCAGATTGGGCCCACAAAAATTCAAAGATTGGGACATCGCCAAATCACGGTTTCAGCTAATGGCGAGTCGTTAGCGGTGGATGAGAGAGATAAAAAAACTGGTGTATGCGGAGGCATGAGGCTATATATATCCTCAAAGCTCATGTAATGTTGTGAACCTGTACCATACAGGGCTGGTCCGCTACGGTGGGTGCTAGTCGGAGCAGAGAGATAGCGACTTGTTAAATTGGTGTAGCTGGGGGGAATCAGGACAGGGGCTGACCCACCCAGGAGTAGGTTAGAGGCAGAATAAAGCATAGTGCAATCAAAACGAGCCCCAAAAGTCGTGAACCGGTGAAGAACTCGTGCGAGGTGAGATCAAGATAGCGGTGCTAAGAGCTTGCTCAGGTCCGTTGGGGCTGTGCATTTGTGATTCGGCCCAAGCTTCTCCCACGCAGAAATTCCGCCTGCCGCCGTAACCGCATTGTGCGAGATGAGGAAGAGTGAGTCTGTCCATTGTGCTGGCGCCATCTCCGAAATTGTCTGCTCCCCTCTTCGCTGGCGTTCCCATTTGAGTTTCAGCTCACGCGCGAGACGGAATAGCTTTTTCTGATCCTCGGCATGGTCCGAATGCCATCCTGTCACTTTTAGCCAAAAGTCCCGGGCATCGTCTGTTGTTTCGCAGCGAGACGAGGTCCTGTATGTACATCTCCTCGATGAGCTCCTCCCAGCCCTCAAGCTGTGTTTCGCTTGTGTGATTTATCGCCATCCCAATTCCGAGAAAGAAGGTCTGTTTCTCGTTATTTTGATCAATGACAGTAGCGCGGTGGGATTCCAGGTTGATGTTTTTGTGCGTGGTCCCATCGCTACTAAGCGTAACACCTATTTAAAAATTTTACCGACTCAGCAATGACACAGTGATGACATCCAGAATAATTCACGTACCTTTCGACTTGCCGACAGCCTCAACGAATTGCATACGCGACGCTACACCTCCCTCCTTTACGATTCTTCGCGCACTCCTGTCCGAGGCGTTTCCAGCGACACTGATTCCGAGCTTTCCCGCGATGCGTTTCAATACACCGACAACTTTATTGGGCCGTACGCCGTCAAGGGCAACAAGCTCATTGATCATGTCCCTCGTTTCGTCCGGGATGACACCTTTCTCCTTCAGGGTGAAGGAGAACAGCTGGGAAAGTTCGTCTTTAGCCTGCGCGGTTGTTTTATTGACCGCTGTGTCGATCCGAGCAGGGATCCGCCGAACATTTTCTGCAAGGGTATGGAGCTTCTTTCCCATCCTACTCCGAGCTGACATCTGGGATGCAACGTCGGCACGAAGAGAAGCCGATTCCGCCTGTAGACTGGAGACCGAAGCCTCCAGATTCCCAACCTCAGCACGTAGCTGCCCATTTTCCTGTCGACTTTCTCCCAGTAAGGACACCTGATCCGCGTTGACTTTGTGAGACCGCTTGAGCTTCTTACGCTCGTTATAGAATGACTTTTGATAGCCATCGGCACGCTCCTTCGCTTTCTGCAGGTCCATGACAGCTGTGTTCTCTTTGCCGGCATACGAGGACTGCGTGGGGAGAGAAGATGTCGACGCGCGAATGTCAAGTAGATGCTCCTTTTTTTGAGGATATACAACCCACTTCTCGCAAACGTGGAAGATCTGAGGGAGTGGATACTGCAAATATCCTCGAATCAGCACGGAGCCGGACCAAATCTGCGTGGGCACAAGGTGCCGAATCGGATTCGGGTGAAGCTGTGTCCCGGGTACAGAAGCGGCACAAGACGAAGAAGGTACGTATTTTTCTGTGGTAACTTCAGTCTCTCACATATATTTTCAGTCGTAACATCGTCTAAAATGCGCGTACTTGGGTTCACTGTATGTACTTAGCCATATAGATAATGCAATGCAGTCCCTTGATCCCTTGAGCTCGCGTGAATGCATTATGTGCCCCGGATGCGATTATGCGCGGCACATTTGCGATTGAAATGTGTGGCATCTGAGTAATGTGCCTCGCCTTAAATGGCATGTGCCTCCCTTGAACCGGATGTGTCTCGCATCAAAATGATGTGTGTGCGCCATCTCGTCGGTCCTCACGCTTCGGGGTGATTGATTCAATTTGATTGCAGTCTTCTGACTTCGCGCTGCACGCATTTTACATGGGGGACTCATTCCACCTAGTCTAGTCTTACTCGCGCTATGATAGCCGTTGGTCGCGCTTCCGAAGCACGTGATCCTGCGCGCATCGCTGAACGACGCGCCGCCGCGATGTTAGCACAGAATGAACTGGACCAATTTGATACTGGAACCTTCCTGAAGTTATTTCAGCACACAAATTATGCCATACTTTGGCACCAGACCTCAGCTCACTTTCTGCAACCCGTGTGAACTCAGAGCACTGCCACTCCCTCGGGATTCACCGACGAGCCTACAATGGGGCAATCTGCACCTTGGATTGGCTGGAAAACTTTACAAATGATTATTAAACCAGGTTTAGAGCCTCCCGGGAATTAATACATACAGGGGACCCGGCACGGTCACCAAGACGAGAAAGCTGAGCGTGAGACCCAATCAAATTTCCTTTTACAGTATTTCCTTATCCGGAAGCCTGACCTACGGCTTTTATAGCGCGAGTAAAATCAGACCAGTAATATACCCCGCACTGGAAACATCAGTGGCAGACATCGGTAACCACTGATGGGTGACCCCTGCTCATCGTGAACCACTGGGCACCACTGAGAGCCACTGCTAACCACTACGAGCTCAGCGGTGTTCTATAAAAAATTGAATAGTCTGTGAGAACCGTTGGGGTTCACTGGATACCTATGTAAATCTGAAAAGAAAGTCCACAGGAAATCTCTGCTGTCAACAATATTGATGCACAGCACCAATAAGTACTGATAACCACTGTTACCCAACCAATACTGCAGTACACAGGAAGGGAGGATCATTTAATGTCACTACACATTCCACCATTTATCATTTCTCCTATACTTATGTCACTGGGAAACAGTGTGTATCAGTGATTCCCACTATTTTGAAAAAGCTCGATTTACAGTTCTATTGGTTTACGCCAATCCACAAAGGTTACAGATTAATAAACTAGTATCCCCATAAAGAATTTCAGCCGCAACTCATATTCCATCCAATGGAGGTTTACTCCCTCTACTTGTCCAGAAAACATATTTAATATTTAATTGGAACCCCGTTGATTACCAGTGGGTATCATTATTTTGGAATCTGTCAAATCTAAACTCAGCTGCTGTGAATCATAAAACCGATATTATGTAGCAAAAGTCAGCAGTTAACAGTGAGAGCCAATGGGAATTGCTGGAAAGAAGCGGAGATATCTGGTATCGAACAGCATCTGCCACTATCTAATCTCCTTTATCAATGGCAAATAACATGCAACAGTGGCCACCAGCAGCCAGTGGTGGCCAACATTGGCCACCAGTAAACTTTCCAGTCCAGGGTTTATAACTCAATCAGACCATATATCAGTTCTTTTTCGTCTTTTTTTTTTTTTCAGAAAAACGATTCTGATCATTTGGTCTGACTAGGGAGACTACACTCCACCGGCCCCGAGCGCAGTGTGTGTTACTCTGACTATCCAGAGCATCGCTTCTACGGTGTAGCAGTGAGGATGGCTTGGGACGTCGTGGTCTAGGCGTAGTTGACACTGTTTGTACATTGCTTAGGTCATTGCTTTCTGCCATCAGCGTGTCTTAGCGAGAGCGCAGCCAGCCACGTCCCGGATCTGCTAGGGGTTGGTCGAGTACGACCACTCCAACGGCTCTTTGAGGGATTCTGAGTTCAGCGCAGGCAGACATCGTGGGAACGTGCACATGAATTAAAAAGGCTGTGCCCGTTGTCTCTGCGCTAACCTGAGCCATTGCTTCCACGGCGCTGCGCTCGGAGGTAATCCCGCCGTCGTTGAAAGCATTGTACCAACCTGAGCCCTTACCCCTTTAGCGCACCTACCTATCCGCACCCCACCCGAGCAGGGAGGAGCCATCTCTCGTTGTATCACTCCCTCCTCGTCTACCCCACACATCCTCGGCATCTTACTTTCATCTATGGCGTGGCCGTGGACGGGCTCGTTTCGAAGGAAGCTCCAAGCCAAGGTGCGCTCGGCCGCCATCGACCGGCAGATCCTGGAGGATAGTGAGCGCCGTAAGAAGGAGTGCAGTATCCTGCTTCTTGGCGCGCACGAGTCGGGCAAGAGCACGATCGTGAAGCAGATGAAGATCTGGCACCAGGGCTTCGAAGCGCACGAGCTCGCCGAGTACCGCACGACGATATACAGGACTGTGCTTGATTCGGCGGCCACGCTCGCGCGTGTGGTGCGCCGGGTGGGCGTTCGCGCGCTAGAGGAGGACGAGCGCGCCCACGCCGCGCTGCTGCTCGCGGCGTTTCCTGCGGCAGGCTCCGCAGACACGGAGGGCGGCGGCGAGGGGGTAGAGTCCGGCATGGACGCCCGCCCTGGGACAGCGGAGGCGGAGGCACCGACGCCAGTGGCGGACAAGCTCGCGCAGACGAGCGCGATGCTCACCCCCGCGATCGCGGACGCCATATGGCATGTTGCGCGTACGCAGACCGTCGAACGACTCCTCGAGCACCCCACCGAGTTTCATCTGATGGACAATGCATCTTAGTGCGTATCTTTTCCTTTCTTTCCCGTTCTCTCCTCCTGCTATCTTCACATATATTACGCCGGAGCTGATTCGCTCTCGCTACTCCCTCGCTGGCTCTCCCTTGTCTTTCTCCTTGCTCATAACACCGTTCCCTCCTTATGCCATAACCGCGTCCATCTCCCACGTTATCGCCATTTCCTTCCACTTCGCACTCCTTCCTGCCTGCTCCCTTCCCCTCCTCTCACTGGCGCCTCACCAGCCTTCAACGCCCCATTCCCTCTCTATCGCTCCTCTCCATATTGTCGCTTCCTTCGCTCTCCCCGCTCGTCCCTACGCTAACGCCCGCCCAGTTTCTTCGCCGCGATCCACCGCATCGCAGCACCGACGTACGTGCCCTCGGAGGACGACATCCTCCACGCGCGCGCGTCCGGCACCGCCATCCTCGAGACGCGGTTCTCGATGGGGGGGTTCCCGTGCGTGTCTCCATATCTGTTTTTCTCCGTGATGTACATCCCATTCGCGCGCATCCTGCAGGATCCGTATGATCGACGTCGGGCAGCGCTCGGAGCGCAGGAAATGGATCCACTGCTTCGAAAGGTGGGTTTCTTTATCTTCTGCGAGGACCTTTGTGGAGGGTGGTGCGCTTGAAGTCGTGCAGCGTCGAGAATCGCCGGCCGATGGAGTCGGGGCGCAGCGCGTGGCTAACGACCGAGTTCGGCGGGAGGCAACAAGCGGCTCCCCGAGCGGTAGGTCTTCGCCCTGAGATCCGGCCACTCTCGTGTTCGTTCCCAGGCGAAAATCGGATTGTGTCATCTTTCTCCCTCTGCCCTTCTCTCCCTCCCCCCTTCAGCTGGCTTCGTGTCGCACTCAGCTCGCGTACTAACCCATCTCCCTCCACAGCGTAACGTGCCTCATCTTCTGCGCGGCGCTGAGCGACTACGACGAGGTGCTCGTGGAGCGACGGAGCGTGGTGCGTTAGGCTTCTCCGTCCTTCCATCGTGCTATCTGTTTCTTCGGTTTCTCGGCGCCGCTTTCGCCTCTGCGCGGTGTCTCTCTCGGTGCGGATGGACGAGGTGCGAGTCTGCCGAGCGCGCGCAGCGGCGGGACCCCTTAGGCGAGAGAATGTCCGACGTCGCGCAATCCGTACGGCTAGACGCGAGACTCGTGTGCTCTGCTGGGCCTGTGCTCGTCCCACAGCCAGTAGCAGCGGCGTGTGGTCGTCGTGCACGCAAGGATGGACATACGTGCGCTCGAAGGCAGCTGCACGTATCCCGCGAGGTAGGCGGGAAAGTGCTATGCAGACGGAGGGCGGCGAAGGCTACTGGGCGTTGGGGTCCATTGTGGTAGTCTTCTGTCATGATGGGGATGTGTCGGTGGGTGTCTATGCTTACCCGCGGTTGCCGACTACGCGCGCTGGCGGCGATCGTAGTACACCGCACCGTCAGGTTCGGCTGGCTAATCTGCCGGGGACATGATACAAGGTGTATCTGGCTCGCGCACCTGTCCCTGTTCACCCGTTCTTCTTCCTTCTTTCCTTCTTTCCATTCCGCTGATAGCAGGTCCCTGATAGAACCGCCTGCGAGAGTCGGTCTACCTCTTCGACTCCGTGATCAACTCGCGCTGGTTCCACCACACAAGCGTGGTCCTCTTCCTGACCAAGATCGACGTGTTTAGAAGGAAGCTGCTGAAGGTGCGTTTCTGTCTGATTCTTTGCTCAGACGTTGTTCTGCATTGACCATCCCTGCTGCCCACCCTTACTCTGCGGCCTCCGCCATCCCTCGCGGAGCTCCCTACCCTGCTTCCTCACTGGCCTCGCCCCCTATTCCTCCATTTATTCCCGTCCATCCACCTTCGTTATCTGTTCGCTGCTTCCCGCCCTTGCACCACTGATGCTCCTCCACAGATTCCTCTCCAACACTACTTTCCCGAGTACCAGGGCGGGAACGACGTGAATAAGGCAGCCAAGTTCATCCTGTGGACATTAATGCAGACGAATCACGCGAGGCTGAATGTGTATCCGTAGTGAGTGTCCCTCCCCCGTTTTTTGCATTGCCGGCGTACTTCACTATCACTGTGACTTTCCCCATCGCTCTGATCTCTGCGACCTCGCGGTCTCCGCGAATAACTGTTCGAGCGATCTCCCCCGTGCTTCATGCCGCGTCATTCTGCGCTAACACAATCCCCCAGCCTGACGCAGACGACCGACACAAACAACGTCCGATTCGTGTTTAGTGGAGTCAAGAAGACAATCCTGCCCGGCGCGCTCATGGACTCGCGTATTTTCCGGAACTCAGCCCTTCTGTAGCCCATGCCTCACCGCAGAAGGAGACGAGCGTAGGTGATGGATGGTACAATTACCGCACATCGCTAGGCAAAGTTTCTCTCTCGCTGACGAGGACGAGAAATAGGGCCTGTCACGCCTCCTCCCCCGCTGCCATCCCTTTCCGTATCATCTGTTGCGGACTCTCGATCACAGACATATTACTTCGACGCCTCGTAGATACAGTAGCTGGATTTCCCATTGCACTTTTACCCCCCCCCCCCCCCCCCCCATACCATTTGTTATTTTAAGCGATCCGCTAAGGCTTCTTCGAATTCGGCAGCTTTTACAATACGTGCCTGCGCTCCGCTCCGGTATCACTCATTACAAGGAAAATAATCTGGATTGATAAATAGTATCAGTGTGTAGGCACGTAGGCTTTCAGAACTATGTCGGGAAAGAGCTATGCGCCAGATCAGACACCCAGAATTATAGGATGTGCTAGCGGTATGAATCCCCAGCAGCAGTTGAAAACGGATCAGCAGAGACATTGTCCCCAGAAGGTCCATCACATCGATGCAACTTGAAAAGCCACCCACGGAAAGCAGCCGGGCGAAACCGGTGGGGGGTAGGGGCGTTTCGAACCACGTGTTGAGGGACGTAGCATTCGTGCCGCAGTCCTGGATGACGACGGGCGCACCGTTCGTCAAGCTGCTTGCCGTGAGGCACATTGCAGTGTCAAGGACTGATTGCAGCTTGAAACCCGTCCCTGTACTAGAAGTCCCCAGACGCATGAAAAAACGTGGAGATAAGAGTACGAAATAAATTCGACATACACCTGTGCGTTCACTGAGAAGGCAAGGAGAAGAGAGACTGCAACATTACGAGCAAACATACCGAATGAGATGAGTGGGCAAGCACAAGAAAGGGGTAGACAGCAGGTCCCCGCTTTATGGTCAGTTTTATGACTGTCCTGTCAGTCAGGTATATATTAAATCCCACAGTTGAGTCAACTCGTGAGAGCGAGTGAATCATTCAGTTGACTTTTATCTGATTCACGGTTAAGCTCATACAAATTGTAACGTTTCACCGCCTGCGGTTCTCTCACAGATACAAGTGTACCCACATGCTCAGCATCAAAGGAGCTGTCGAGCTTCTCATCCAAAATCAACGCTTTGGTTTCACATGCATATGTAGCAAAAATAAAGGAGTGAGAATATTCTTTGAGTGATGGTTAATGTACATTCCTGGTCTATTCAGTTCCTACGCATCGACCTCAGTTGACGAGGAAGCAAAACCAAAGACTACAGCTGTGTCGCCATCTACAGATTATTAACAATATCTGCCGCCCGGGGGAGATGGAATGACCGCAGCTGGACTTCTTCTCCACCCGAGCGAGGCACACACCAATCAGTAGCGACTTCAGAGCTTGCGGAATACTATGAATAGAAAAACAAGATTGGGGCGGGCAGATGACCAGAAAGTGAGCAGTCCTATACCACAGCAAGCCAGGAAGAATACGTAGCCGCAGCACCGTCCGCGGGCTGCGACATTGCTTCTATGATGGTATTTCACCGCGGCACAGTCGATTCAGCTCCTGTGCTCGGGTCATGAAGCATGCACCACAATTTTAAACCTGCGGAGGCGCTTTGCCGCAGTCCACGGTCAACATGTGCAATCCCATGGTGTGTTATCAGTGCTCCGTGAGTCTAAATGGAACATAGCTGTGGATATAAGTACTGCGCACTTGTGGGAGTCGAAAAAGCTGGGAATGCAGGACCTGAGAGGAAGAACTGCAATGGGGATCTACAGATGTACTTCGGGGCAAGTTGAAGTTGACCCTTGCCGACGCTCTTCCGGCTACGTCCGATAGACTCCCGGGAACTCTTCCCTACATCCTGGTATCTACCTCCTGTGCCCTTCGCTTTCTCTCTGGCCTAATCTTTCGCATTAACAATGTTCGGCATCTGGCCGGCATCCTTATGTGCACCTGGTTGGCAGATTTCTTCGAATTTACTATCCTGCGTCTATAGAACTCAAGAAAAAAAATCTGCGCAGTAGAAGAAGTTTCAAAATGGAGTATGTAGCACGTACTAGTACAAACTGGGGGCAGACTTCTAGGTAGACAACGGCTATATGTGAAAATTCTCCATTTGAGAATATAAATGAGAAAAGGTGCATTTCTTCATCTACAGCGTGTTAATTGCTCTAAAATTCACTTGTTTTGATTTTATGCTTCACCACAAGCCCAAAAATTACTTCTTTAAGGACTTAAAGAGCCACGACAAGAATACTTGGCGCCACATTGCTCGACGTTCAGGGGAGAACCTCCTTGGGTCCGTGGCCGGTGTGAATGCGTTGACCTGAAGCATGCCTCATACTTTCTTCTTGGATGATCCCTCACCCAAGAAAATACGGCGCGAAATCGACTATGTCGGAAGGCTCGACAGCAACATCTAGTCGGTTCATCGCGCCGCGTGCGGTGAAGCAGGTCGAAAGTTAGGATGAAGCATGACTGCACCGACACGAGCAAGACCGGATTCGACATCAGAGTCCTAACGAGCTTCGGGATGCCCGCTTCTCCACACGTCTGTTTATGTTCTGGCCTATGCAAAATATGCGTTCAGATATCAGTTGAATGGAGGCATGGATTACAGTACAGCCGCACCAGTTTTGAGTCTGACACTAGACGGGATAGAGAAGCTATAGATATGTTCCACTAAATGGCCCACCCCATTTATTCCTAATCGGGTCGACCCAGAAATCTCCACAGGCGCCCGACTGGGGGGGCCCGGAAAAATCAGGTTCATCCCAGATCAGCTATGTCGGGATATCAAAGAGCCTCTCCCAGATGTGTGAAAAGGCCCCGGATAGCTCAGAAACTCGGCCCAATGAAAATAAAATCCCATATTGCCTAAGAATTCCGGTGGTTCATATTCTATTTTTGAATCGAAATTAGAGGACATAGCTGGAAAGCCAAAACTCTTAAATCTGGGACACTACGGTAATTTGTGGTGGCTTGGAGGATTCATACATAGCCACGTTTTTCTGCAGTTGAATGATATTGTAGGGTGGGACCGGGAGGTCCCGGAGTGGAGGTAGCTTCAAAATTGAGAAAAGCCACTTTCCCAATATGGGATTGGGGACCACTGGTCCCCCTGATCGTTTGAGTGCTGCGCGTTCGTCACGTAGTGGACCGACCCTTAGACCGCAGCTAATTACAGTTTTTTCGCATGCTTGGCAAATCATTCAAATAGTCTGAGAGCGCACATCCCATTTTGGCACCAAAAATCCGCAACATGTTGGCATGGGAGTGCCCACCCCATGCGCAGTATCCTGACCTTCATCCTCGAACGGTCTCAGCCCGGTGAATTTGCAATATGTACACAGACCGTAGGATTAACAGTCATAGCATCACGCCAGTTCACATATTCCCAGTGAGGCAAGCTGCTAGAAGAAAAGGGCCGCTCCGTTCAGGAAGAAGCCACTCTCTACGGGAAAATTATACTCTTTTGTCGAGGAAGCTCGGTCGACGGTGAGTCACCCAAGCCTCAGTGATTCCCTCGACTGAACTCCGGGTTCACGGACAATACTGATAATATCCTCCTCTAAGGGGTATTGTGGTGTGGCAACCGCTTGTGGCTTTTGGGTCACTATTTTTAACTGCTTATCTTTGCGACGAAGACGTGTTTCCACAGTACTAGTCTCCATCCGAGCTAGTCACTCTCCCAAGCGTGTTCCTGAGCGGAGCTGCTTCCCAAAGGGAATAATTTAGGGTTTGCGACCTCTGCCTGATCTGTAAGGGTCGAGCACTCGTGTAATTTCAGTCGCGAGCTCCTTCAAAAAGTAGTATGGTATACTATCTCACTCCAGCGCTATTTTTCTATCTTCTCATCTATCACCCACCGCCTCAATATTATGGGATCTGGATACACCGATAGGCAAAAGGCTACTTAACCGGCTGGCTGGTCACTGTGTGTTTGATACACGCACGCAAAATGGCCGTCGATCCCTCGTACCCACTTTACCCCATCCTTTGCATAGGCTCTGCATTTTTCATGTTCCTCATCCTCACTCACAGCTTCATTCGTCAAACCTGGAATCTCGCCGTCACGTTCCTTTGTATTGGGCTGTTCCTCGACAATCTGACTCATGGGATCAATGCAGTCGTGTGGCGAGACAACGCGGATATCAAGGCGCACGTCTACTGCGATATCGGTATTTGCCTACTCCTGTTGTTCGCTTTGTTAGCTTATTATGGTCTTCAGTCTCTCGACTCCAGTTCTTCATGAACTTCCTCCCATCAATTACCAGCTTGTTGATCACCCGAAAGCTGTACATTGTTTCAACTATGCGTGATGTCAATGCTCCCAGTTGTAAAGTGGTGCGAGTTTCCGTCTATCAGTTGGTGCTCCAGCTTACATCTCATCTGTGCATAGAAGCTGTTTGATCTGGTAATCGAATGGGGATGGGGACTCGGCTACCCCCTCTTCATGACTGTTGTTGTTTGTACGGTTCAGGTTTGACTTCTTAATTTTCAGCCACTATTAATGTCTGCATAGATACGTTATGTCAGGACACTCGTTTTGTTGTTCTTCAGGGTTTTGGCTGTGCATCCAGCACCTCCGATTCCTGGTTCAGCATTGTCGTTATTTCCATCCTTCCAGTCATTCCACCCCTTATTTCGATCTTCTTCTACTGCCGTGAGTGCCGCAAGGCTTGCGCCGAGTTTAGTGCTGACTGGCTCGACAGCGCTCATCATTCGTACTGTCTATATCCAAAGCCAAAGCACGAATCTTGTCCTGCAAAGTAACGGTTCCATGTCGCGGTCTTCTTACTTCCGGATTCT
Source organism: Mycena rebaudengoi (assembly GCA_029282285.1). Lineage (NCBI taxonomy): Eukaryota > Fungi > Basidiomycota > Agaricomycetes > Agaricales > Mycenaceae > Mycena > Mycena rebaudengoi. The sequence goes on from JARJCX010000238.1 coordinate 19,275, forward strand.
GGCGCTTGGATGTCTCGACATCGTCGTCACTCTTCCCATCTCAATCATAAACTTGGTCTCCTTCTTCCCTACCTTCGCCGACCCCGCCTCTCTCCCTGCTTACATTGGCTGGCACACAAACCACGCGGACTTCGAGCCTTTTGGAGTCGATTATGCCGCTCTGACAGACACTACTTGGGACGCATTCGTCACCTACTTTGACTATGGGCAATACGCCGTCCTCGCGGTCGCAATATTCGCGCTCTTCGGAATGACGACCAGTGCGCGGGCGGCGTATTGGTCACGTATCATCATGGTCGGAAAGTTCTTAGGGCTGAGACAGCCAGTGCACAAGCAGCCCCAGTCCCTTGTGGTGGATTCAGTCGCTTTCGCTGCTCCAGGTCATCAACTCAGACTACCACAACGGTGCGCACGCTGGAAGATATTAACTAACGCACGCGGCTGACCTGAGTTTCAGGGGCACGACCTTCTCTGTCTCATATCCGTCGGACTACGAGTTAGAATCCAAGTATGAGTCCAAGTCCGCGCAGGCCTTGTCCATGCATCGCTTGAAGCCCGAGGACCTGGTGGTTTAATAAGGGCACCGTGGTTGAATTTAAATCCACAGCTTTCGAAGAAGTGATACATATTTTCATCCGACCGAATATTGTCTCGAAATTTGCATATGCCTTGGGTGTGATTCCGTGGACTATTCGTACAGCAGTGCAGCGTGATATTCTATCAGAATCTCAGGGAGTGTTCTTCGTTATTTCTTCGGACACTAACTGATTTAAGAAGTTTCCGGAGGAAGGCCCCTTCATGTTACAGACGTGCGGTGTGGTGTGTCTTCCAGCCCGTACGGATCCAATGACATGTAGGTTGAGTGTGCAATTTCAACTTTTAAGTTTGATCCGAGTCATCATGACTGGCGGCGGCAAGCCGGCATTATTTGCCGCTGATGCGTAAATTGCATGTTTTATTGGTGTTTTCACTATTTCATTCATGGGCTTAGATACTCGCTATATTCATAATATTAATGATCTCTGAGAGTTTACTAGGATTTTCCCCAGGCCTTCCCACCAGTCCTGGGAAAGCGGAAAGGACCGTTCGGAACGGAAGTTACCGCTCTGGGCTCAGCCTGATCCGCTCGCAAATTCCGGTGCCGTTAACCTACATTCGGCACCAACCACGTTGGTGTACACCGCCGATAGCACGGGTGATACCTATGTGCCATGGTCATATACGTTTTTTCCGGGAGTCTTATATTGATGCGCTTCCCCACATATCGTTCCTGATCCGTGGTCGCGTGGAGTCGTTTCTTGGTTCCGACGCCGAGATGCGTCTTGGATGTGTGTTCTAATTTCTATACCATTTTTTCTTAAAATTACTTCATTAATGACCAGATACATAAACTCTGGAGGTAATAAGTAGTCAATGAGGATCTCAAGGAATGAATCATTTCCAAATGTCTCAAATGTGTTCAACTTAGTCTGCCTAGGCGAGCGTGATTTTCAATTCGCTCAGTGCTAGAAGGAAGCACATGACATCAAGAAGAGCACTTGAATGAATTTATTTAAACAAGAAGACATGTATTAGTAAGGAGGCAAAGGAAAGTAAGCCGAAATAGATCGCAGTTGGCACCTAAAGCGTGGTGCTGGGCCCCAAAATGAGGGGCTCACAGGACTGGGTCTTAGTCCACCCGGACGCATCTTCAATGATCTGCTCTAGGGGTTCCAGGCCTGCAGTGTTGATGAGGGTCTCCGACTTCTTCCACCCCTCAGCAATGGGGAGGCGCTCCTCACGGAAGAAAATGTTCACGAATCTGGCATTTATTAGCTGAACCAGTCCGGAACCATGAACGCGGACGTACTTCTTGGGAGCATATCTGCTAAGGCCGCTGTCGAAGATACTGAGGTAGAGCCCAGTCTCGCGGGTGCGGAGCTGGAACTCTTTCTTGGTGTTGACGACGTCCGGATTCCTTGCCACGGAATCTGCTAGGCGATCGCGCTGCACTTGACCGAGGAGACAGGCTCATAATAAGACTTTCCCGGATTGGAGTTGGCGAGAGTAGCATATCTGACTCAGTCAGGCATGATGCCGCTGAATAGGAAAACACGTACACCGCGTCGTTAAATTTCACGTTATCGCCCAAAGCGAAATCGTTGCGCGAGATAGAAGCATCGTGCTCGACGAGGTTTTGCCTGAGTGAGGGTGAATGAGTAAGAAAAATGGATATCGTATATCGGAAACGTACAGTGAGAGTGCGTCCGGACGTATCGCCTGGAAAGAAGGAAGATACGTCCTCACTCGCGAAAAGACCGAATTTTACGGCGATAAGAATGGTGTGTCGGTGCACGTTAAATGTCCTCTGAATAGCATGCCTTTAACTGAATGTATGTGCGGCAACTGAAATATTGTGACAGCGTACCCAGTACTGCGTTCGTGATCATCAGGATGGTGATATTACGGCCGTCGTGCGGGAGGTAGCCGTGGTTGGCGAGACTGAATAAGGATATAAATACAAAAGGAAGAATTCTCAAACTCTGCGACGCACTTAATCCAGGGCACGGGCTGCGTGAGTCGATAGACTTGGGTGCGACCCATTGGTGCTTCTCCTGAAGGTCGGGGAAGGCGCTGATTCCGCCGGCGCTGAGAACCGCCATCGCAAGGGTAGCAAAGTAATATTAAAAAGCATCGGTCGGTGGTTAAGGAAGAGACTGCAGTTGATAATTTTGGTTACAGTTCTCCCCTTGGCTTCATACTCGCAGGGCTAAGCCCAGATTCGAATGCTAAGAGCCCCAAAAGGGATCCGGGCGTGGAAGGTCAATATTGAGCGTGTAATTGATGCTGACGATGCGCTCACTGCGTTCCCTGGCTCCCGCTCCAACTATATCGCAACGGCCTGATGTCATTACAAGTTTTGCCCATGACTTCCTGAGACGATAGTATTGCCCATCTGTCCAATCTTACAAAAATTTGTTTGAAGAATGGATGTGAAGGCGAATGGGATTGAGCGACCTCCCATGACAACACGGGCTTTTTCCCTGTGTGAGTACCCCGATCCGAAGAGTACTGCTGCGTGAGCTCGAGCCTCTATATCTATCCAATCCCAAAATCCGGTGCCACATTCTGGGATTAGATAGCTAGAGCTCACAAACGCCCTAGCACCCACAAGACTTACATTGTGGGCGGAGCGCGGGCGGTACTGCACCAGCCTCCCGAAGCTCTCCAGGCGGCTCTGCTGCCCAGCGGCAGCCCCACTGGCCGCAAAGTGCACGTCGTTTCACGGATCGGTCTGCGTCGCCGGACTCCCGAAGCGCTTGCGTCCCAGAACTCGGCGAGTTCTCTTGTGGTACAGAGAATTAATTGTGGGTTATTCAGTCAATAGATTTACGGTCAAGGTCCGCAAGACACGCGCGGATGTGAGAGCGCGTTGCAGAACTCGGCGGGTAGAACAGCGACTTAATTCAGCGAGCTTTGAGGCATGATTCTTATTAGAAACGCTCCAGCGTAACGATGAAATCAAGGATACAAAAAAGAAAAATAGCTCTCGTGGTGGCACATCACCAGCTGCACATATTTCGACTCTGAATTGTATGCAGGAGGTGGAGGTTCGAAGGCATAATTCTCTCCAGGCATCTTTGCTGCCAAAGAGCAGAATTCTGTATTTTCCCAGTCCCTTCTATGATACCCGTGACTGAAATTTTCGGCGTTGGGAGGATTGCAAGATATCTAGGTTCCTAAGGAGACAAAATAGCCCTTGTGGATGAAATGGCACATCGCCCGCTGCACATGATCCGGGAACGAGAGTCGTACATGCGAGGCGGAGATTCAAATACTCCCCAGAAAAGGGCTGTAGCTGCCTCGTTTTTTATTTTATTTTCAGCACTGAAGAAATAGATATTCACAATCCTCAATGAAAGAACATGTAGTAGTCTTCATGGACAAATTAACAACTGAGCATCAAGATAACAATATTTCTTCTGGAGCTTCAAATGTTCTTGGTGGTGAATCATCCACGGCCTCATTGAATTCTTCAAGCTCACGCCTTCCCTGACCGCCCTTTGCCTCGAGTACTGCGCCTGGTAGGGCGGCGATTTATTTGCGGCAGTCACGTACAATCCTCCACACACCGCCTCGCCATTTTCCCTTCCGCTGCTCAACAGAGTCGCCATAAAACTGCCACGGACGGTGTAGATGCCGATATTGTCGCCACAATGGTTGAATCTCTGCGCTCTCATCGTGGTGCGTCAGCGTAATTGGAGTCGATACAACTCGGGCTGGAGGGAGTGCCATTCCACAGCGACGCCGAGGCGCAATTTACATTATTGTCTGGCACGGGGTTCAACCACTCCTATATGCGTCGCCCCACGTCTGACGTTTTCCTATTTTGAGGATTCTGAATCGGATGATTGGTACGTCGCGATTTAACGCCTCCGCACCACCGCTGATGATTGAACAGATGGGAGGCAGCTTATTTTTCATCCTGGAGTGAGGCTCTCCCTTCTTTGTTGTCGCCAGGGCCACGCATTTCCCCCGCAGCGTTCATGCTTCTTTGTGGACAGTCGTGATATTCGAAATGTTCACCGTGCTCATTTCGTCACGTCTGAAACTGGAAGTTCTCGTAGGTGGATCACTTGGGAGGCGGTGGGAACTTTCAACAACTGCTGCATATTTCTGGTGGATCATTGTATAACCCTCAAAGGAAATATACATTTGCACCTATTTACACGTTCAGGGATGCAATACAACATCTATTCAATCGCGACTACAAATCGATCTATATTTCTACGATGCTGTCCGACTCTCCATTTTAAACTCAAGGAAGCGGTTACAGGGACTATATCAAGCCAAGCGGATTAAGGACGCTTCACGATGAGCGCGAGTTCCTGGTCTTGAAAGGCGCCAATCGCAATACGGGCATTCTCCGCTTTCGTGATGGCGTCCTCATCGGTTCCATGAAAAACATTCTTGAGTCCCCCGGCGGCGGCGGCGGCGACAAGTTGCATTGTATCCGCAGGATTAAATTTCCTGCCCTCTAGATCCCCTGCATGCCTCGCCACGGTCAGGAGTAGGACCCAAATAGACCCGATGGCGATGATAGTCCCAGGAACGAGCAACCAGGAGGTGGAGGCGGTGAATGGCCAACCATAGAACTGTGTGTGTAGTGTTCCCTGGATCGGAATGGTCATATTTTTCGGCACCCCATCTAAAAAGGTCCCGTTCTTCACTGAGACACAGGCCCGAAAGACCTGACATGCCACATTTGACAAAAATAGGAAGCGAGATCGATGAATCTCACCGTTCCGCTGTACTCTGTGACACCACGGATGTATTCCTCCGGCGCCAGCATGAGATCTGGAGGACATAGAAGCGCACCACTCACCATCGCGAACATTATATCACTTTGGTCGGAAGCCACCTCTGTAAGTAGCAATCAGTTGATCCCCTACAATATTGGTGGCTACGGCCTGCGAAAAGGAGAGCATGTTGTGTATCGTCATGACCGCAGATATCGCAGCAGGCCCCTTGATATCTGGGATCCCGCCGGGAAGTGTGGTGGTGGTGATGGTGTCGGAAATTTGTTCATACGAATAATCTGCCCAGACATTGGTTATTTTCGGGGCGAAGGTGCATACCGTAGTCTTCACGAAGTCGTATAGTCCAGACCCGACAAAGATTAGCGCTATTCGGCGTTAGATATGCCCGAGAAAGAAGCCTGAAGCCGCACTGTATCCCTCCGCGGACACTCCTGGGCCACATGCAATCATTAGCAAGTAGTCGCTTTGATTCGTCATGGTGGATGCGACGTTGACTAGGTGCGGATGCATGTCAATTCAGCCTGAGGGATTAAAACTAAAACACGATCTCGCACGTTGTGTACCGTCGGGAACCAGTGGAACCTCGCAGTTAGAAGTCATGTTGACGACCGCAGGGGACGATTGCGTCCCATTGATAGTAGTGATAGTTATTGAGGGTGTTGTATCGGGTTTGAGATCTTGCATTTTGCAGGACACATCAGCGGTAAATCCTTCCTCGTACATCAAGCTTTGTCGTCTGGCAAAATCATCTGGGAGCTCACCCTGCTGGTTGATCGAAGACTTCCAGGACAGACCGTTGTGAAAGCCAACGGGTGGTGCTGAAAGCGCTTTGGGGAGAGTTGTCATATTTCCAAACCACGGGTTCGCGTCGAGGTCCCCAAAAGCCAATGGAAGGATGCCACCTACAAGATTCTAAGGGATTATCACCAAGATCAAGGGACAGATATCGTACCAGTCGAGGTATTGAAAGCGTTATCCAGGAGGGTCAATGACGTTGGAAACCCCTCATCTCCGTTCAGTGCCGCATAACCGTTGCCTGTCCGTCCGACCGACAAGGCAACAAGGTACGCTAAATGATACGGTGTTCGGCAAAGCATTTTTCAGACAAAGAGCGATGACCTACTGCTGTTAAACACGCAAAAATCAAGGGCGCCGCTGCTGAGCATAGGCTGCAGAAGGGAGCTTGACAGATAAAACTCGCGGCCGGTTACGCGCGTCTTATGATAAAAGAGTTCGGGGGTTAACAGGGCGCTCCAGCTGGGTAGGTTAATGTCAGGCAAAGACACAACCAACGGGGAGTAGCACGGACCCTGATGTCTGGGCGCCGGCCAAGGCAACCACAGCGATGGACAGGACAGTCCATTTTAGGTGTTTGAGCTCCCAAATGCGCGAACGCGACGAGATTTGCATGCTCCAGAAAAATGTGGCGAAAGTCATCCTCTCCCGACGCAAATGGAGAGTTATCGATTGTTGAATAGCCCATGAAAATAAACTGGGAGCATATGAAGCAAACGGTGGCTGCCAGTATGGTTAACTCACAAGGAAGAACAGCCCGCTAGGCCCGTAGATATTTGAGTGCAGGCCGAATGGATTAATTGAAACGAATCAACCACATCAAAATTGAACGACGGCACTGAAATCAATCCGCGGCGCCAGATTACAGCAAAAAATCCCCATGCTGCTGTCTGCAAAATTAATTGGCCGAGAATGACAATTCCAGCCGGGCCCCAAAGCTTGGATGCGAATGTTCTTCAGCATGCATGCGTCAGAATTGAATTAGTTTGTGAGGACCCACGTCCATACCTGCAGGTCTGGGGATCAGAGGACGGTTCAGCTTCGCGACCGATCTGGGGACTGTAGGGCCTCAGAATTAATTATGTTCGTGACAAGGTCCACTTATACCTTCTGCGTTGAGAATCTGAGGTTTTTTCGTTTCCACTGATCTCGCTAGTGATCAAAGCGCCTGAGTAATTTCATTCGGGAGAAAAGGATATTCATACTCTCGGCGTTGGTCGGATTCATTGATAGTTGCATCGTCCCGGAGTAAGCTCGGAGGCAGATGGGTCACGGATGACTGGACAGAGAGCATACTGAAGTGGGGAGGTGGCGACGGCCCACACCTGCAGAGCTTATATCGGATGGGAGAAGTGCCGTAACCACCCACAATTTTGGCCGAAGCACAGTAAGATCCATGTGTGCCCATGATCCGTGGATCCACGACACAGGAACCAGCACCGCCCAATCATGAAACTTGATGAACAAAGAAAGAACACTTTTTTTACTGAGAGATCATCATACCAAAAATATACCTGGAGTTCCTGTATTCCTGGGAAGCCAGCAGCGGATTGGCGGTCACAAACGGCATGGAGTGGATTCCCACACTACAAAGGAATTATGTGAATACGAGCTCTTCGGGGCGGGACCACAGTCCTGATCCAATTTTACGATACAAATATTAGGCGCTGAAGGCGCTTGAGTCGCGAACCACAAGGAACAGCCATGATACGCGACTAATACAATATCGTTAACGTACAGCACTGAATGAAAAACTCATCTTTCCCGTCGTAAAACAAAAGCCGAGGTGGCCTGCCGCACTGTTTGAAACACGCCAGCTTAATGAGAAGGCGATTCATTGGGCCCTAGTTCCATAGTTAACAGGGCAAACTTTTTTTAGCGTCGACGAGAATGAGGAATTATTGGCTGAAAAAACCTAGCATTATTCCTGTTTTGAAACTACCCTTCGTTGCATACATGTGCTGAGTATGCCAAAACATCAGAATGGACACTGACCATATTGACCTGGTGGGTTACCCCCCTTCCAACGCACATTTCTCCCGCCAAAAGTTTTCCTACGGTGGGTACTTGCTCCAAACCAGAGTCAGCAAAAAGGGGCACAAAAAACCCCCTGACTGTGTTCCGCATCCAACACCAGCCAACTTATCCCGACCTATACACCATGTTCCCGGTCCCTCCACTCACTTTTTGGCCTTTTAGGCCCATCGGAATATCGATTCTGGGGATTGTCTTCCACCGCAGTGTGCACGACGTCAAAAACCACTTTCTCCCAGGAGAACCTACAAGTGCTTCGTACTCAGGCTTCGTCAACCGTGACGCGGATGAATTGGCGTGGGTCAATGGGACTTCCAAGTGGATCATGTGCACCAGTACCATGCTTTATGGAGTCGACAATCGCCGGTGTAATGTGGTCATCTTTGTCAGTTACCACAAGGGCCTCGTGGACACAACGCAAGGTATCGGACGGGGTGGTAGGGCCGGGCAGGAGACTCTGGTCTTTTTCATCACCACCTCGAACGACAGCAAGATCCTCCATGACGAACACCTTCCCGATCCAGGCTGCATCAGGGAGGGTGAAACACTCTACTACGGCCCCAGACAGCGCTGCCGCCGCATGCCCTTCGGTGGCGTCTTCAATGGCAAGGAGCTCTCATGCCAGGAAATACAAGGGGCAGTTCTCTGCGACATATGTGACAACAACTATCCCCTCGTAGAAAAGATCAAGGCTATCGTTCCCAACCCACTGGTGCAGCCTGCAGCTCGCTCGGCTGCTCCGCGCCCCGCTGCTGCATCTGCTGCATCGGGCTCCAACATCGTCACCGTACCAGCCCCTGGGTCCGTCCGCCCTTCGATGCCGGTCCAGATGGATGCTGCTCACTTTGCGGCAAACACTCAGTCCATGCGTGACAAGAACCACCGACTTTCGGATCTTTGCCAGCGTCTAGTAAATAATTGCGCCGCCTGTTACGCGTTTACAGGCGATTTGCTCCCCAGCGGAAATACGCATTGCACCTTTACAGATTGTGCAAAGGGATCGCATTACACTGAAGCAGAGTGGGGAAACCCTTACATGGCATATCAGGCAGAGGTAACGTTCCCTCCCTACGCTGCCTGCTATGGTTGCGGCTTCCCACAAAACAACAATAAGGATACACTGAATGCACAGCCAGCATGTCATGCAACCCCCGGGCCTGGAGTTCGCTGCCCGGTTCGCGACGCATGCAAGCATATTGCGTGGGTGCTTAGGTACACCCCATATTTCTGGAATGAGATCGTCAAGGTCTTTCCGAAACTGGAGCAAGAGATCTCGAACAAGGAGTATGCACGCTGGTTGTGCAAGGGAGGAGTTTTGAATGAGAGACACTACAATGGGGCGGAGCTCATGGTGTGGCTGGACACAGTATATAATCCCTAGACCCCTCCTAGTAATGTTGTCCAGGCATACTAGTAGAACCTTGACTTTCTATGATTCATTACAGCGTTACATTGCAATTTGCAAAGCTTGTACATCTTTTTCTTTACTGTTTATTTAGTACTATGGAAAGCTAGAGGACCATAAGCGGCATATTTTACGCATGAATCAGCACCTGTTCCTCGCGAGGCTGCCCGGCATATTTAGTCTCTGCCCATTATTCGTTCCATTCTCGACCCACTTTTCTCCCTCATTGACCCTTTCTTGATTTAATTTAACACTCCACACGTATTCCGCGGTGGTGCGGTGCGCGGTGGTGTGGTGTGGAGCACTACTAATATTATGGGGATCAAAGAACAGCGGGGAATGCAGCGCGGACTCCATTGCTGCTAAAAACTCAACTCCTCTAGAGAAAATAGAAGAAAAACTGAGAGCGCTTGAAATAATGCCTTCGCAAAGTTGAACCGTGATCCACTTCGATTTCAGACTGTTTTCTTACCCACATAGAATATATACAAGGTTCTAACGGATCATGTATGTAGTATATAAATTGCGAGGAACCCCTCGCTTGCGATAGATATGAACTTAACAAATATGATACCTGGACAAACCTTATCTGTGTGCTTGGTATGGTTGCAATTTTCAAAGCTGTCATTCAATACAAGGTTTTATGTATTTTCTTAATTGCTGACAGCGTTGGGAATAGTTGCCCTTTTTTTCTACCTTTCCGTTTAAATAAAATAAAAGTAAATCTTTTCATCTGTTTGAAGGGCTTATGAAAAGGTAAAAATTTCCCCCGCCATTTCACATAGGTCAAAAGATCTCTATCCTGGGTGTGTGAAGGGAGTGTGTGCTTTTTTATTCACATGGGACACTATCAAGTCTATTACCGCTATGCACTACGCTGAAAAATATAGTGGTCTGCCACATCCAGCCCCCCACCCTGTGTTCCATGTGTGTTGGCTAGAGCAGCTCGGACCTCATCTTCCAGCTCCAATTCCGTCGAGATGAGGTGACTAGCCACCAAGTTTGAAATCCGCCTGAATGCTTCTAATTTTGTACTGCTGTCCAGGCGCAATGGGAACAGCCGATACCGAGCCTCTCCACCCTCCCTGACGCTCATCAGGAGCATTTCCATGGGCCCTGCACTGCGCGCCATTCTTTCTATGGTATATGCCCATTCAGATATGAGGCACCGTTTGGGTGGATGAAGGTCCACGAGGTCAAGCCAGATTACTTCAGGACTGCGTTCCTGAGTATAATCGAACATGGAATATACGGTGGCCTCCGGGTTTCGTGCCAGATGGACCACGTAGCATTTTGATCGGTGGTACACGGTCGCTTCATAGCAATGGAGTACAAGAAGGCGTAAGAAGGATATCTCTCGTGTTGTCAGAGTTTCGGGATATGCTGATCATACTGTCAGCTGAGAATAATGGAATGACAGCGTTAATCGTACCATGGTGACTCATTTGAATTGCTTGACAGACCAGTCGGTGCCCCGCTCTCCAATCGAGCGCTTGACAGTCGCGAGAGCAGTAGTACGAGGTGAGGCATTTGGAACACCGCCGGAGCTGTGCTTTTAGGAACCGATCTCCACACTGCACAGGATAAGAAGCTATGCTTCGATTGCTACAGACAGCGCACCTCTAAATTATCGCAATTCCTGAGCGACTGGTATACATCCGAATCAAAATGCTGCTGGATTTCGATCCGCGTCTTAGCGAGTCCGAGCAGCACCTCCCATTTCTCAAAAACTTGGCTGGTGCGGAAGTCTGAATCCTGCAGCCTGTCTTCAATATCGCTGATGCAGTCAGCCATCTGCACTACGACCGGGTAGTAAACCAGGGACTGCGCAAGGACCGTGAGGAAGTCATTCACGCACGCCGGCTCGAACTTTGAAGGGTGGATAGAGCAGAGGAGGGCTACACCAATCATACCGCTCTCGAGAGCCTGTCGCATCCGATGGTGATCAGCAGTGGTTATTATTTTCACCAATGTTGAGAGACATGGCACGAAATCGGGATGGTGTAGAGCGAAGCCCAAGAGGTTGATGAGCAGCGGAATGAAGCGGTGCTCTAGCAATGCGGCGTGGAAGTGTTGATTGTCACCCTCAGAATTGTCTATGAAGATGAGGGCTGTGGACAAGTAGAAGACGACAGCGTCTGCTAGTCGCGGGCGTGGGGTTGATGGTGATGGAAGGAAATGTGTCAGATGGGCAACGACTAGATACGCTAAGTCAGATATTGTGCCACCAGCACCGTCCACGAGCTCCTCGAAATGCTCGGGGTCCTTTATCACTTGTTTGGAGCCGAGTTTTCCACCACTGATGAAAAGAGAAAGGCCAGTGAGGGCAGGATGATAATGTAAATGTTCTCCGGACGGGTCGAGTTCCAAGCTCACCCTCCACGCCCTGGCGGCGAGACGTCGAACGGTGGGAGTGCGGTATATCAATCGCACAGTGTCGCTACTTTCGAATAGCTTGCCCATAATGATGAGGAAATCCTCGCAGTTCCTTTCTTCCTCATCCGTGTCCGCCACATAGGCCTGGGAAAAGTTCGCCCACTGCCAGAAGCGGGGCCAAAAGTCCGGGCATACCGGCATGGGAATAGGGATCTTGCGCAGTATTATCATTGTCCATCTTGTTATGTCGAGGGATTGGGTGGTTATGGGGGAGTGGGGATTGGCCTCCATCTCATCCGACGTCGGGATTTTTGCAGGATCGAGAGCTGCATACAGGACTGGGAGGAATTCCGAATGGGTCCCGTGTAACGAAATGAGCAAGTTGCACAGTGTTTTCCAGACCTCTGGGTCTCTATCCAACGCTTTGAGTGCGAGACGCTTCGAGACGACTCCGATAAGCTCGACTTCCAGGCGAAAAGAGAACCCAAAGACCCACACGGTGAAGGAGATTCGGAATCCTCGACAATTTCCCGATGTGAAGAGATTTATGCATATTCCGATCCAGTTGGCCCAAGCGGTGGTTGCTGCAAGTGTCAGAAGGATGATCCTTCGGTGGCGGTACCAGTGTTGGTGGGTGTTTGTGACAAGACTTTTCCAATTGGCTTGGCAGATCGGCTTGCCCCGATATCGGAGTTTGAATTCGGCTCTGATGGCTTTTTTTGGCGTGGGCAAATTGGCTTGTTCAGCAGGCATGGCTTGTGCTCAAATACAGCGAACCCTGCACTGTATTAGATACATCATTTACGAGGCTGAGATCAATCCCACTGTGTCTACACCACCAATATGGGATCTAAGGCCACGGCCACTGTGGCATGCGGTTGCGTCGGTGGGTTTACTTGACTGCTCAAACTGAAATTGAAACTCCGATCTCTGCTCTTGTGCTACCTCAAATGTTGTGATTCCACCCAGATTATGCTTAGACTGTCTGACATCAATGGCCTTGCCTTCACTGTGTGCGTAGAGATCGACGACTTAAGTGTAATATCCTGCGGACCGCAGTCGTCCGCCGAGTCTTCTCATGCAATTGAAAGTGATTTTGCCTTCTCAAGTTGACTAAATAATATTCTAGTCTCACGCCATACATTCTCAACCTCAAGCTTATAATTGACTAGTATCTTATCAATGGGGACAATCAAGGTAGATGATTATGGAGGGATTATGCATTTAGATTATGCGACGATTATTGATTTATTTCATAGTCGCTCATAATCGCATAAGCGACTCTGGAGGCGATTATACATCGTTTCGCCGTTTACAGCTTTTTCTGAAAACCTTAAATTTTATGCAATGCTATGGATTACCGTTTTGGATTTGCCAAGCCCAGCTGCCAGCACTCAAATTTTTGAAAAGAAATACATACAGGCACTAAATCACACTTCTGAATTGGAGGACTTTGAAGCTGGCAGACTCACAGACAGGCCCTGTGACTTTCACGCTTGTGAGCTGCTCTATTTGGCGGAACGAAATTTATTGAAGGAAAGCCATAGCCGAAAATGGCGGTTGATCCAAGCCCAACGAGGAAATCCGAGTGCAACTCATAGCTTGCGGCTTGGGCTTGCGAAATTGGTGTGCAGTGAGATGATGGGTCAGCATTCGAGACATCTTCAGTATCTTTATGAGATTGGTGGATACTTCCCATCCAGCTGGAACTAGAATCCCGCCGCATTTGCGGTTCAAATGCAGGGTTTCAGTCAATTTTCAGCACTTCACACCATCCTTTGATATGCTTCGGGACTGCGCATCCAACTAATATCATTCTCATACTTCAACTACTCAAAAGAATGCCAAGGGAATGGCCTGAATGAGGAGATTCGCCTTGTGTTCAATTTAACCGGCGCGGTTCAGCTAGCTAAGTTTTTAAAATCCTCCACAACGCACTGATTTACAATATAATGCAGTTTATCTCGTGTTTGAAACAACCGCATGTGGTAAATCAAATTGCCCGGTGTTTTTGTTGTGGATAAATTAGCCTGAGAGATGACTACCGACATGTCTGTTTCACTGAGCAAACTGGCTTGCGAAATGCGGTCCGTGAAAACCTCTGCTATATGGATTCCATTGGTATTCACCACCTCTCTATTCTATAGAACCAGGGTGCTGTTGTATTAACCAGTATACCACCTCCCCCATGTTTGTCATCCCATTTTCCTCTCGTGCTAACCATTGTGCATACTTTTCAACACTGATATCTGGGTTGAAGGGAAACCCTCTAATTTGGTCATGCATAAACTTGACCCACAGCCGCTCTGTTCCGAAAAGAACCCATGCCATTTCCTTGAATGCGGAAGGGTGGGTCCAGGGGCCCCGCCCCGGCATTGGATGAGTAGTGTGTGTGTAGAGGTGCTTATTGAGTTTCCCAACAGCTGGGAGCCAGCATTCGCTGCATACGGTGCCGCCACTGAAAGGAGGCTGTAGGAGATCGTACTTCCCATCTGCTGTTGCATTCCTAAAAGGTGCAAGTCCCCAACTGCAATAGGCGAACGGCTTGTGAGTTGAATTGGGCTGGAATGTGCCGTGTAAAGCCCAACATGCTGCACATTTTCCCTCAAGTTGTGCGGAGAGTTTGGTAAGGGAGCTCAGTTTAGCGATGCTCATCGCAGTTCTGCCCGCAGCCAACCGTTTGGCCTCCTTCATACGCTCCAGATGGGCTGAATCGACCCATTTATGGATGGGTCCGTGTTGAGAGCTATTTTTGGCTGCCAGAGTAATGGACTTTGGCAGATATGGTGCAAAATGCCGTTCATTGCGGCCAGCCAGGTCAAAGGGGCTCCGCAGCCGCTGAGCCTGTGCGTGTGTTGAGTTAACTGGCTGAGGTGAGAAAAAAATTCTTACTGGTGCCTTTGTAGATTGCTGTGTTGGCGACTCCAATGGCATCGGCGGTAGCAAGGTCGTTAGGGAATGCCAGGATCTGTGAGGCTGATCAGGGGAAATCATTTGCTGCTGTGTCGTTTCCATTGGGCTGAAAAGATGCTCCTTGGATGTGCACTGAGAGGAGCGATGTGTTTGTGCCATGGTCTGTGCACAGACATCATGCCGGTCCTTTGATAGGCCATCTGATTTGAATCTCGACGGTGAGAAGAGCGGCTGCTGCGAGAGATCCACTCTCGGTACTGGACCCAGTGCGGGCTGCAAGGAGGGTCGCTGCTCATCTCCCCGCCGGGACCAGGTTGTTTGGGGTGGATTCTCTGTGCATTGGATGCCGACCGAGTGCTGCACTAATTTATATTTGGGCTGCCTGCGTTGTGACAGTTCCAAAAAGTTAATTTGAGGGATCACATTCCTATCATCTCCCTGCTGAGAGTGAGGCATTTGGGGTGGAGTCTTGGTGCATTGGATGCCAAGTGTGCGCTGTAGCAATATCCGTTTGGGCTGCGAGATGTGTGAAAGTTCCAGGAAATTGATCCTTGGATTGTTGTTCAGTTCAGTGGGTCGTGAATTGTGCGATAGGGAAACACTGTCAGCAGCAGTGCGCTTCCTGACTGGACTGTCCCATACTTTCCAGTCCTGCGCTGTCTGAGGAGGCCAAGGGTAACAGGGCACATTTATGGGCTGAACTTCGCTGATGATGAGATGGTGGGCTTCCTCAATGTGATGGCAGAGGTGTTCCAAGGAGATGACGGGCTTGAATGTGCACAGAGGACAATTTAACATCACTTGGGGGCGCAGGATTAGCATTGCTTGGGGCTGCATGACTGCACCTAGGATCAAATATAATGAGCTTAAATTCTGATTTCTACTATGTTTTGGAATGCACCGCTGTTACTGTCCTCGAAGTTCCTGCATATCCAGGTTATACGGTATTCAGAGGCATGGAGATCCTCAAAATGAGCCAAAACCTCTTGGCCAGATCCGGCAAGGGGTTTCTCACAGAACCTGTACGGGCACGAGAGCCTGCATAGGTGACAAATGTGTGGGTCAGCTAGCATCACTGAAAAAATGTTGTACGTACATGAGTATCTCATGTTTTCTGTTGGCTCTGTAAGCTATCTTGAACATAGAGGTATTGTCTTGGGCATTCTGCGTCATCAGTGGCACCTAGGATCAGTGTTAGCTCTACTCTAGGGTGCTTATCTCCAAGAAACCTTGAAGCGGGGATCCACATTGGTGGGAGCAAAGTCCATGCTACTGAGGCTATTTAGCAGGACAAATAAAATCCAAAAGGGTCTATGGAGATTTTGATAGGGGATCAAAAAGGCGCACCAGAGGGGCTGCCCATATATATGTACCTGCAGGTATCTAATCTGATGTTGGATTGGATTATGTCAGCAAAAAGACTGGGAAGGAACCTAACCCTAGCAAAGGCTCAAAATGGAAGTCATAGCCGGTAGTGTCCGAGGTGCCGATGTGCGTCCGTTGCAGTCATATTTCTGGACAAGGTTTGTCACTGGCGAAAAGAAGAGCTATATCTGAGAGAATTATGAAAGAAGATCTGCGCTAGTACTGGTGCACAGAAAGGGGAGGATGAGGAGGGACCATGGCGAGAGCAGAGTAAGGCCTCTGGGTTGAAGGGAGGAGATAAAAAAAAAGCAATTGAGTCAGCCCTGAGCGTTTGGGGCAATATTAAAGCAGCAACATCACTTTGCGTGCAATCTAATGCATGCTGACTCTGAAACGAGTCGTTCACCACGTAACGACCGGGACAGACGGGACTAATAGGCAGGAATCATGAGGAGGACCGTGCAGTTACTGCTTCACTCAAGTATTTATAGGTGCAAAGTAAGGAAGGTGAGCTCAGGAGACAGCGACCGTAGAATAAAGATGGAGTATGTCTATGAGGGGAGGGCTTGCGGACAAAACATGGATGAGATATATACGTGCTGCCCATATACATATGGCACAGCGAAAGTCAGGGTTGATATACAATATATGACTCGAACTTGCCCTCATAGTTATCAAGAGCAGGCAAATATGCCACGTGGAGATGCTGCAATGCATTAATCGAGACAAGGACGGCGAAGCAGGAAATTGCCGTTGGCAGATGAAGACAGCTGCGTGGAACAAGTTGAGAATAATAGTAGGAATGTTCACGAATGGATGTTTCTTGGAATCGAGAAGACTACGCCGGTTGAAAATGCAATCTTTTCAAGAATCCGCGATGGGAACATGAAACTAGCGATTGGAACCGACTGATGCACTCAGCCAAAATAAAGAGAGTCGAATGATGGGAGCACCTGCTGCCAGTGTGGGCGCAAACTTAGAATTTCCGCTTTATAGACGCACACTGCCATGCCTTAATCTTATTGTTTCAGGTGGACTTGAATGCTGCACGAAACTATTGTTTTCGGGGCACCCTTAAATTATTAGTTTCACCCGTGCTGAATCTGCAACTGAAATTTAAAATTTAAGGTACAAATTCAGTCGTTGAGAAATTGTTAATTACAGCTAATGGCAGTACCGAAGGCGCGAACCAAAAAATTACCATTTTGGGCAAATCTTGATCCCCACGACCGATTCACGAATATCTCGGTGAGTTTTGCAGGGATTGAGATGAAACATAGATAGATAATTCGTACTAATTCATGCGCAATTAGTAATAGAAAGAAATCCGAAAGAATATCATATCTTGACTTGCCTGGCATTTGAGGCTCATCAGCTCATAGACTCACACTAAGGAGTCCAATTCTTGTTGGAAGGAGTTGCTTTTGGGGGAGTGTGTCCTTCAATACATATAGAACAATGTAATAGAATCAAAAATACAAATACTTGCTCTCCTTCCTTTGTATCCTGCTCAACAAGTATTTTGTACTGCCAACACAGAATTCCCTTGAACAACCTGGTTTCTGGCTCGGATGAAGAAGGAAGAGAATGTATTGGCAGTCTCTGTCACAGGGTATTCAATCTCAGATAGTAAGGAGTAACTGAATGAACTCAGGCAGAACTTGAAGAATATTACAGAGAACAACACAATGCACACACTGCAAACCCCGCACAAAGTTGGCAGGCACAGCCCTCACTTTCGGTATGCCAGTGGATGTGGATGTGCGAATCGAGTACAAAACAGTCGGTGGAGTTGTCCCTGTCTGGATGTCAGGCTCTTCGCCATTGCTGGCAATCACAACCTGGCAGACTGCAAATTAGTCACGAATAGGAATCAAGGACAGGAAACTCAAGGACTTGAGCTGTTCCTGCAGTTACTTGAGGCATCTGAAAGGGCAGGAGATGAGAATGTAGTGCTGGTGGAGAAAGAAAGGTGTGTGTCCACAGTAACGCTGCTAATGAACGGCAACATATGATGGTGACCAAGAATAGACACGACGCGACCCAATTAGCATGTAGAACACGCATTTTTTTGACCGCACACAGGACGTGAGTGGGTAAAAGTACCATCGGACCCTCTCCAATACCTTCTCTTCTTCATCTGAGTCAGAAACCAGGTTGTTCGAGGGAATTCTGTGTTGGCAGTACAAAATACTTGTTGAGCAGGATACAAAGGAAGGAGAGCAAGTATTTGTATTTTTGATTCTATTACATTGTTTTATACGTATTGAAGGACACACTCCCCCAAAAGCAACTCCTTCCAACAAGAATTGGACTCCTTAGTGTGAGTCTATGAGCTGATGAGCCTCAAATGCCAGGCAAGTCAAGATATGATATTCTTTCGGATTTCTTTCTATTACTAATTGCGCATGAATTAGTACGAATTATCTATCTATGTTTCATCTCAATCCCTGCAAAACTCACCGAGATATTCGTGAATCGGTCGTGGGGATCAAGATTTGCCCAAAATGGTAATTTTTTGGTTCGCGCCTTCGGTACTGCCATTAGCTGTAAAGCTCATAGTCGTCTCCAGACCCCTTCTGAGCCCCTGTGTCGGGCTTGGTCATGGGTCTTTCCGCATTGATGCACCGCCAGTGGGTGGCCCGGTGATGCTTGCCATTGGGCATATTTTCGCTACAATGGAACGCGGCCCAGATGGGGCTGAGTTTGGGAGGCATGGCAGTCGACGAGCGCAGCGGCGGGGAGCGTGAAATTTTGGTGCCGTTATACTTAGCGACCGAGAATAGACATTCTGTGTGCGTAATCATTTAATCATTATTTTAGCTGGCTTGGCATACTAAGGGTTAATAAGGCCTTAGGATGGGCCAGGCCCGATGTAAAGCCCTTTACTTAGAATGAAATAACCCCTTATTAATCTAAGGGCTTAGCAACTTAGCAACAACACTGTACATTGGTGAGAACGCCACAGACCCTCCGAAAGGTTTGTGTGGTTAGACTACGGCTCGGCGGCAGTGCGATTTGTGCAAAACTTACTTGGAGGGCGCGTTTCTCCTCCTCAGATATATCGATCACAGCAAGAACCACACCGTCCTCTTCCACGCTCTCGGACTCAGGAGCCTCGGTGTCCGTCGAGAATTCGGTAGCGGAGCTAAGAAGGGACGGATCAATGACCTCGTCGTCATCGGAATGCCGTTGACGATGGCCTCCAGCCGCGGCTGCACGCTGCTTGTTCCGAACGATCCGCCCTCCGCGCTGGGCCGCGACGCCACGAACAGGATTTGGGGGGCGTGGTTGCGCCAAGGTCGCCTCCAGTGACGATAGACGTCCCTTGATCTCCGCGTTGTCATTCAAGAGCGTATGCAACATGTCGAGGACGTGATCGAGTTGGGAAGGCCGCTCAGGAATGCGGGATTGCGCGGCTTGGAAGTGGTATCGATTGGAAGGAGTGGAAGTATTAAATGTGTCGGAATTATATGCAAAATTATTCAACTCGGTGTTTCCGTTGGCAAGAATATTCAGAGATGCAGCGCGGTTGCCATTGTAAGTACGATTGGAAGGGACCGGGGTATTAGAGAAAGTAGTTCGCGCATTTGTGCTGCCCGCACCACTGCGACAAAATGCGAGTCAGGTAAAAATGTCGGTCGCAAGATGAGATAGACATACGGAGGCGGTCCCCGTCCAAGAAACTGACTCCCTATAATGAGACTTGGCGCAGTAGGCTGAGTAGCAGATGCAAAACTGCGAAGGATGTCAGCCGAAGCGACGGAGACATAATTGGAACGCGTACGGGTCGCCATGCGGTGCGCCTTCGCCATAGGGATTATTGGCCGGTGTGTTCAACGGGTTTGCTGTGTTTCGACTGCGCCCAGGTGGCCCTCGGGGCTGCATTGTCTGCCAGAGACGAGATGGAGGAGGGAAAAAGAAAATGGCATGACAATGGCGCCACCAGCCTGTGACCTCGGACCATGGAGGGTTGACGGGAGAAGTCTCCAATATCAAGATTAAACTTTGTTGGCTGCTAGGCTGTGTTGATCGTGTATGTACTCAGGACGGCGAAGATATATGGTCCAAACCTAAGGCTCCAACTATTTCCGTTCGCAACCGTTTGCGAACGGTTAAAACCGTTTTTATTTCCGTTTTGTTTGCGAGGCTTGACAAACGGTTCCAGAAATAGTTTGCAAATGGTTTGTGCCGTTTCAATTTACAGCCACCAAGGGAAGCATTAACCTATCTCCAAAAAACTCCTCTGGTGCAAATAAATGATTCCTGTTAATAGAACTCAGCGCTTACCTTTCCCTCGCATATCAAATTGATTTCTTAACCTGAATGTCGGACATGAGGCTTTTGTGCCGCATGTGCGTCAAAGCTGGGAAATACCCCGCCGCATCCGAAATGCCTCCCGATCACTCTGGGGCCTCGGGAATATCTGTTTGAAATGTCCCAATAGCCTATTCCGGTCATACGACACCAGGTGCCCCGAATGTAGCCAGTAGACGCAGTTGCTCCAAAATACTGTTTTAAAACCGTTTGTAACCGTTTCTAACAGTTTGCATACCGTTTCCGTTTGGTTTTCCCAGATTCACAAACGGAAACGGAACGGTTGGAGCCTTATCCAAATCACCATAGGATGCAGGCAGGGAGGCCGACAGGCGAGGCGGAGCTCCGCCGACCCCTGCTGACCAAGGGAGTCAGGTGCTGCCGACGAACGTCGGCACGTTGTCAGTCATTGTCAGGCTGACTTTGCCGACGTCGGATCGGCACGCAGTGCTGACATATGTCGGCACACGTCAGTATTTGTACGGCACATGCTGCCGACATAACCTCGGAACGCAGTGAATCACCACCGCATCTTCCATCGCCGCCCGGAGCCCGCCAAATGTCATCTTTTTCCTAGTCACAGCGTTAATAGGATTAGACCTAGCGCGACACACACACACTCACCGTCGGTATTTTCCCAGACCTTGCGGATGTACGAGCAGGATTGAGGTCTTGTTTTAACTTTTTTTTTAATGCTCGCGAACGTACGACTGGTTGTTCAAAGGCCGGCCTCTTTCGTTGCAGTCCTCGCGGTCGAAATTCCAGTCATTTCTCTGAATATTTCGGACCTTGACTCAACAAGCTATTCACAGGCTCGTTCTCGGCAAGCAAACTTTCCAATAGTATGGCTTCCACGGAAGTCAGCAGTTTGGTCACTACATGATATGACATAAACCGTTTTCAATGGGTGGGCACGCGCATGGAATTACTTCCGGATCATTTCGAGTTCCTTGGCCTTGGAACTCCCATCCTTACAGTTGCTGGCGGTAACAATACCAAAGATCACGACCCCATCCATCGTGCCAGAGTCTTTAGTTCCCTAAAATAGCAATGTGAGAAGCCCCTCCCACGCACACACGGTTCCATCTTCTCGTTGTCCAGTGTCCATACGGTCTGTCTCGCCCTCATCCACCACAAAAACCCTAATTTGGCCACAAACCAAAACCAGGCCTTCTTTCGTTCTGCATTGCCTTCCACCAAATCGATTCCGACGCCTCGCGAATCTGAGCTTGAAGCAGGAATAACCTTAAATCAATCTGCAGGGGTAACAGTTATTGATTGTTCGGTTGGCACGTTCAGTTGGGCAGGAGGGCGATCCCGCTTGATGAACTATGAACGATATATCATTTCCCCGTCATAGTCGTCGAGATATCAATCCGTTCAGCCCAATTAAATGGTGCATCATTCCAAGTACAACAGAAGATCAGACAGTGGTGCACCCGGATGAGCGTCTATGCGGGCGCCTATTTGATAATGGCCAAAGACAAAAGCTTGAGAACCTGAATTACCGCCAACAAGTCGCGCGATGGGATGTGCATGGCCCATATTTTTGTTTTAGCACGAACGTGCATAGTTCGGGCCATAGTTGGACTGTACGAGCACATGCCCGATCCAAACTGTCGACCTGTTGTCAAGAAGCGGGCGCTTCATTTGTTCTCCTGGGAAGTTCCCAGGAGATTTTTGACCGAGGGTGGGTAAGAGCTCCAAAGCCGGTCGGCTAAGTAGGCGCTGAATGCAGTGATCACTGTGATCACCTACACGGGCCTAGAATTTGGCCATTCTAGGGCCGACTTCAACGCAATGATTTGCTTGATAGAGATGTCATGTGACATCGGGAATGTGTTCTCCTTGTTTTATTCCCTCATGGATGAGTGGTCCCCTCGGGCGCTGATAGAGGAAAACGGCCCCTCCACTCAGCTGCTACCTGTCCGCCGCAAAAATGAAGGTACTGCTGCACCATCGGCGACTCCTGCTGTATGTCGCAGCAGCAGCAGCACTGGAGCGTGGATACCGCTATGCATAGTCGGCGGTACGCTCGTCGCAGGTCTAACGGCCGGGCTGTATTATATGTTCAACGCACACCTTGAAAACCACTCTGTCCTTGGGTACTGGACCCAGAACAAAAGTCGTCAGGTGGAGATCACCCTCGCCACAGTGTTCAAGCTTGTGTTTTGTTTCTCAGCGGGCGCAAGCCTTCGCCAGGTGGTGCGCAACATACATGTTTCATTGTCGACGACAATTTAATTTAACCTTAGTCGTGGCACGTCATGCGCCGCCAACCACTCTTGTGTTCGTTCTCTTCCTCATTTTTTCGTTGAACCGCGCGCTAATGACCGAACATAGTGGCCGATCTTGACGCACTGCTCCAGGAGGCATCCATTACAACTTTTCTCCGGATCAACCTCGCGTATAAAGTCCCACAGGTCCTCGCCGTTACAGTTGCCATCTTGGCCGCGCCACTCATTACCGTCTTTGCGCCGTCACTTTCCGCTCGCCAAGGCGATGCTATCCTATTTATCTTGGGCTCAGTTCTGTGGGCAGACTGGTGGCTGTACACCTTCAGGATTTTTCCGATTTTTTCCGATTTTTTGGTATACACTCCAAGGCGTACAGCCACCAGTCTGCCCACAGAACTGAGCCCAAGATAAATAGGGCCTTCAAGGTATTACAGCCAGGATCGGGCTTCATGCGAAGATATATCGAAGGTTGAACTCCGACCTGGGCAGGTAAGCAAGCTCTTGCAAAATCGCAGTACATTGACCACTGCTTAGATTGGGACAATTCGTTCCCTAGCATTCCGTCAATCCAACGCAGCAGAAAATCACCCTCTCATCGAGATTTTCGATGCGGGACTTGCACCACTCGCAAAACTCCTGGTTTCATTCCCAGATGAGCATCCCGTTGTCCGCTCGTACAAATATTCCCCATGGATTCTGTCAAATGCATTCTTCATTCTTGCTCTGATGATCCAGCTCAAAATCTCATGTTTAGGATTCAGAAAATGAGAATTAAATTACAGTGATCAAACGACAGCCTTCCCCCTATCGTATCTGGGGCCTTTCTCCGGTTGTTGGATTCTGTGCGGACCATCCTAGACCAACACGCGCGTGGATCAGCATGTTCGATATGCCCAGGATGACAGGGAAGCTGTCGGCGAAGATGAAGTCTAAATCTGACTCGGCAAGCTGGGTTATGGAGAAAACGATGAACCAGAAGCTAGTTGGGTTTCAGTAACACATATTATATCCCCTGGAAGTCTCAGACACTCACGTCTGAAGAGCGGCGCTTTCCACGAGAATGGCTAGGAAACCCTGAAGGCATTTGAGTTATATTGCGGTAGAAAGATGAGGGTGTAGAAGCACATACCAACAATCGTGATTCAGAACCTGAGCCAACGTGCTTGAATTTTCGGATACGGAAGGCGATAAGGCCTAGGCGATGACGGGTAAAATCTTCCGAATCTTATGATATGGTCGGCTTACCGGTGCTGTATATGTTTGTCCTAGATAAAGCGTCAGTTTTCCGGACATAATATGCAGTAAAGGTGTCCACAGGAACGAGAAAATGAATCCACTTGTGACCCAAGGTCTCGATATATTATAAAATGGATGTCCACGCAAGCTGTGATCCCATTGGGCGAAAACATACAGCGTTCCAGCAGAGGTCACTGTCATTTCGTCAAATGTTAGATGAGCATCTGAATCAGGTAAAACTCACCGCCACTTCCTACTAAAGCCAGGACGGGAACGACGGCAATGTAGCGGTGTTGGCCCCATACTATCCATAGCCTGTATGTCTTTGGAGAGTCAATGCGGGAACTGAACACCGATGTGGGCTAGACTTGCTACGAGTGTGTCTCCCAAGAGAACAGCTGCAAAGAAAAGCGCGGCTTTTGCCAGCTCGCTTGGCTGGGAGAGATCGGCATAAAAGAGGTCCTCCCCAACCACAGTGCCGAGATGTATGAAGGCGAAAAAAGCCTGATAGATGACAATAGCCCAATGCTTCTCGAAGGTCAGACTCGAATGACCCCGGAAGGAGGGCCACATACCGCTGTGACAACTAGGAAGAGGCTAGCGATACCCAAGAAAACGAGTGATGTGAAGTGATGGCGGGGAGCCCGAGTTTTCCCGGCCAGGGTCCGCCGAGTCGCGAAGAAATAGAGGGTGGATGTAGAAAGAAGGACCAGAATTCCGTAGAGATAGCTCTCCAGCACCAGACTGGTGAGCTTAGCAGGTAGGATGGTGATGTCTGGCATCAGGAAGTAGCGGAAGTTGTGCGAGGGCAAGAGCCGCACGGCCGCTTGACTTTTATATCCTTCGTCAGTATCTGATCATCTATGTATCACAGATATATCTCTCCTTTGCCGCCTTGTGGTAAAATGACCCTCAGACGAGGCCCGAGCTGCAGTCAATGTGAACGATTCCAGGCGGAAATTGGGAGGCCAGATAGAGCCGTATCCCAGCTCGTGGTAGTTCCAGATTTTATTATTGTGTCTGCAAGCGCGTCCATGGATTCACAAGAAGCTTGACAGTTCATCGTGATATTGCGCTTGCTTCTGCGGCAATTCCCACTTCGACTTGGATGTGAGCAAATATAACCAATTTCCCTTCAGGCTGCCAGCTTGTCAGATCCTGATCTGGGTTACCTCAAGATGCGATGTGTTGCGATGAATAGGCCTATTCCTGTGATCTTAGTTTGGCTCATCAGCTTTTTTTCCCAGCTCTGGCATCTTCAAGTTGGGATTGGTTCGGTCTCTTCCTTGCATGTAGCCTGCTCTTGTCTCCCGTCGTGATCGAAAAAGGATATGATGAGGATGATGATGATGATGAAAGCAAGGGATGGTAAATAGAACGATGATGCGGAAGAACAGGGTAAGGAGAAATCCAGAGAGAGAAAGAAGAAAGAAACGGGAGGGATAAGAGCGGAACAGTACGAATGAAATAGGAACAGTAGAAACAGAAGGGAATGAAAAAAAAAAGCAACGCAGCAGTGCGATGGGCCGTGGCACGAGGGGCGCGAGGTCCTGCGGGGGGAGGGCGCCAGTGGGGAGTTACGCAGGGAGGCATACGAGGGCTGCGGGGAGATCGGTCCCGTCATCTTGCTGTTGTTGCTGCTGAGTTGTTTGTGCATTCTGTGAGGTTTGTGAAGTAGATGAGGGCAGAGGCAGGACGGCGGCGAGGAAAAGAGGATCGGCGGCGCAGAGGGGCGGAGGGGGCTCCTGGAATAAGATAATACTACGAGTCCTTAGGTAATTAAGGCTCGTTCTTAGTCACCGTCCAGAGCCAAGATCCGGGAATTTGCAAGGCTGAAAATTTTGACTCTCCATGGGAATTACCATTGCGGTGGGTCCACCGGCAGTCAGCCCCATCAGAGTGCGCGCTCCGCACGTGCTGGCTGCTACAGTGAAGTCGGTATGGCCCGCCTCCCGCCTCCCGCCTCCCGCCCGCCGCCATCCCGCCAGCCATCACGTCATCCCGCCCAACAGGGGGCGGGATTTTTTTTTTTAATTGCCACCTCGAGTACGGTGAGTACAGGTGGCCGCCCACCGCCCACCCGCCATCCCGCCCTCCTGACCAACGGGCAGCGGGATTTTTTTTTTCATCACCACCTTGAGTATGGTGAGGGTGAGTAGAGGTCGCCCGCCCGCCATCCCGACATCCTGCCGCCCCGCCCAATGGGCGGCGGGTTTTTTTTTTTTTTCTTTTTAATCGCCACCTTGAGTATGGTGAGTAGAGGTGATTGCACACCGCCCGCCTGCCATCCCGACATCCCGCTCTTCTGAGCACCATATCGGTGGTCACGTTAAATGGAGTTTGATCCATATGGGGTTGCTTACTTGCACGGTGCGCTCTGATCACTCTTTGTAAGGGTGATATTAAGGCGCCGATGATCGCGAGATTTTTTAAATAGAGTGATTGGCACTATACGCTCGCATCACCGGACTTGCTCGACACACCCATCACGCCTTGCGCTGTGCCAGTGCTCTAAGGACCTTTACTAATTTTTATCTCAACCACGACACGATAATGTGCACGCCCGGCCAGCATAGAGACGCATCGACTTGAGCACCCGTGGCCTCGTATCGATTCGCACGGGGCGAACTGAGAGGATTTATGGTGTTGTCACGGCAAATGGACCTCAGGATTCCCGCGAATTGTAGTGGAGGTTGATAGATGGGGAGAGGAAAGAGGCATAAGTTGCCGTGAATTATGTTGGCCTGGCGTCCGGTAATTAGTGGGGGGGAAGGTTGCGAGGAATTCTTTTTTTGGAAGGGCTGAGGGTCCTTTTAGCACACTCAAATGAGAATGAATTCCAACTTGATCAACGAGCACCTTTTGTATTTTACTTTGAAGAATGTGTTCGTTGTTGGCTGATTGGTTGGTTGCTAGGCCCAATGGCAGATGGAAACGAAAACGGCCACAAAGTACTAAGAATGTGACAGTGCGGAGGATGGTACAATGGGCCAGAGTGTGCCTACAATTATTCGAAATCAATTGGAAGGTGAACATCCATCTTTTATGAGCTTATGGATGCCAGGTGACACGATGTCGGGGAACAATAATATGATTTGCAAGTACAACTTTACCTGAATGTAATACCGAGAGGTTGAAAGGTTCAGATATGGTCATGTGGCGCTACTTAGGTAGTTGATGCCCATTTGAATCTGAAGTCCTTGGCGCACCAACTCCTGGAGGTCTGCTCGATAGGGCAGGGCATCATCGCTATACATGGTGCCCTAGGAATATCGGCAACCGAAATTTGGAGCTTGTGTAAAATAATGTTTGTGCTTGCTAGCTTATTCTTGAAAAAACTCTGGCTTTGACTTCGTTGCTGCGTCAATGGGGTTAGACATCATATTTCATATTCTCCCATGGCCGATTTGGAAACTATTGTTTCCCTCCCTTGAATGCACATTTTCCCCCAAATAACCTAAAGGCCCTATGTCTGCATCCGTTTACTCTGTCTGCATCAAAAGTGTCTGCATGTCTGCATCTGCGCCTGCATCAGTGTCTGCATCGGTCTGCATCAAAGGTGTCTGCATCAAAAGGCTATTTTGCATGAATGTGTAGATTTGTTCTATCAATGCCGATGGCTTGTAAACATTGTGAATGTCAGGGCCACAAGAGTGCTCTTAAACAAAGCCGTTTTGAATGAGAAAGGTGCCAATTAAAGACAGGGGGGGGGTGCCATTTAGGGGCATTAATCTAGGTCCGGTATAGGGGCTAAAGTAGGGTCTGGGAGCCCTACAAAGCCTGGAAAAAAATTAAAGTGCAATGGGAGGGCCGATATGGGGGCCAAAGTCGGGTTCATCAGGAATATGCTCCTTTTCTAATAAGGTCGGATTACTTCTAAAAACTGGCTAATGTGGCCTGATTACCATTATTTTTTCTATTAGCTTTCTTCGGACGTTGGAAACAAATTACTACTAATAGGAACTAAATTATTCAGGTTCCCCAGCCATTATAGTACGGGCAGTGGGGTATTTTGGGCTCATTTGACGTTGGGTATGCAGTAGGGAAAAGGGCAAATATATTTGGATGCTAGCTACATATGTACGGGTACAGAGTAACTACAACCCAGCCAAGAGCCTGCAGCCAAACTTAAATATTATACAAGGGAATATGTAAGAGTCTGTACCGAAAGAAAAACGGGTCAACGCTGGATGTGGTAGATGGCGAAGGATATCTCACTCGAGCAGCCGCAACAATTAGATGAGATAAAAAAAAATCACATGGGAAACAGAAGGCCGACGCGCACACGACACATTCCCGCGCGACTCCGTCGGCATTGAGAAAGCATCGCAAGTGCGCCCGCTGATGCCAGACGTGCGTGCCGAACGCGGAGGTGTGAGAGCACGGCCGCTGCCATGACGTGCAGATGAAGGTAGCTAAAGAAAGAGTGAGGACATTAACGGATAAATAATATGAAAAAAAAACTCACAGGAGAACGGACGGAAGAACACAGCACGGGTGGATGTATGTGCTTGCCGAAGCATAGCCGTTGCTTGAGGTGATGGAAGTGTGCGTGCTAAGAGGGGTGAGAATATAACTGATTAAATAGCTTACAGCAGGGACGGAGGACGGTTGCGGGCGGGGCTGCTGTGATCTACATGGAACAAGACATGACGCGGACGGTGTGGGTGCTGCTCAACGCGGTGGCGAGGGCACAGCCGCGACCATGAGATGCAGATAGAAGAATGAGTGAGAGGTATGTAAATAGTATGAAGAAGGAATACTTACATTGAGGAACGGGCATACATTGTGTGCTGCATCGCAAGTGCTCCACCCCTGTGGGCCTGTATTCGCGGAGCTGGCAGTGTACTGCCACAGCTGCATACTACCCTGCATGACAATGACTGGTGAACGACTCCGTCTGCGTCAATCGTGGGTGTACTTACCAAACACGAAAATGATGGCGATGCCACCACCGTACTACGTAGCTTGCTAGCGACTTAGTATGTGTGCGCATGGGCTAGGAGTGGATTGTCGCGACCAGTAGCTGGAAAACCGTGTATTCAGTAATGCACTTGCTTGATAAAAAGAGACTACATCTACACGGAGGACTTGGGTAGCAGAGACAGATCTCCTGTCGACGAGGAAGGCAGTTTGTAACGCGGTCGTGGCTAATTTCGGATCAAGGATGTAAGTATAGGAAACCAGGACAGTCAGTGACTTACCAGAGGAAGCTAGAGGAAGCTGAGCAGATGGGAGCGCGAGTTGTGAGAGGGAGGCACAGGGGGGAAAGGAAGAAAGGCATTGACATTTGTTGTCTTCCCATCAATACGAAGCACTTTTGTTTGACATCTGTCAAACAGTTAATGTTTGTCTGCACGTGGACATTAGGGTCGGCTCGAAATTGACTTGAGACATTTGTTCGACGGTTCTCAAACAGTTCTGGTAAATTTCTCAAAGTTGCAATCAGCTATGCTGAACTTTTCTAATAGTTCCGAGGCATGTTTAGTCAATACTAAAACCTATTCAACTACTCTGGAACAAGCTGGCCTGGGTAACTCGCACAATTAGGTCACTTTCCCCCCTTTTTGCCTAATCTGACAACAGGAAACAAATTACCTCTAAATTAGGGAAGGAAGTTTTTTCCTGATGTTTGCGAGCCCTAAAGGGTGCCGAAAAAAAAACCAAGTCGGATTGATGGCATTGCATTTGGGTACCCAAATAACACGACTATATAGACTTTAGTGGAAGAAAGTTAGTTTGTACATGTTACTTTGGGAACCGCCCCTTGACTGTGACTCGTGTCACCATTCGCTCATCTCGCTCCATCAGGCAAGGTCTGCGTGCTCTGCGCCAACTGGCATTGCGTCCTCCAATCCCAACTCTTCGTCATCCGTAATGTGCTATACTTCCTCACCCGTCTTCTCGCTCACTCTTGGCCTGCTAGGATCGTTTACGGGGCTCTGACTACGCTGCCCCAGTCCACCGTGCCCGCTACGCCAGATATCTGGGACGGTGTGGTGAAAGTAGGCTTCAAAAGCCACTCCATTTCTCAGCCAACGACCCACACACGATAGGACCACAGCTACCACCATCATGTCAAATTCTCGATTTCTGCTTTTTGGCTTTTTGGCTCAATTCTGGCTCCGTGTTTGCTCTGATGCTTCTGGGTTATTGGCTTGTGCTGTGGGCTGCTACTTTCCCGGGCCGGCTTGACTCACAGAACGACGAAGAATCGGTTCTTGATATTGTCTGGGGTCTTCCTCGTGCGTTTCCTGGCTGTTTCCGAGCGCCTTTTGGCTTGATGGCGCTGTGGAGTGTGTCGAGATGGGGCGGGAGCTCTCCGTGAGGTGCCTGCGACCGCAACAGACGAACCCTGCCAGTGCTTGAGATCCCTGAAAGTGGAGAGCTTTGCCTGTAATACCTCGCGGCCATCCCCTGAAACCCGTGTTATTGACCGCCTATGGGTGATTGCACGGCGTGGAACCGCCTGAGGAGGGTATGATCGTCTCGCCGCCGTTTGCGACCTCGCGATTTTTTGTGAGGATTTTGCCGCCGTTGCCATTCCGCCTCGTTTGACCCCCAGGATTTGTCATCGAAAAGTGTCACCGGTTGGGCTCCGTGTTTCTCCGTGTTTCCCCATTGGACGTGATTTATGCGGCCGTGTTATGTTTTGTGCACCGCGTTCTTCTTCTCCTCGTCGATGGGGTCCTGCCTCCTTCGGTACTTGACCCCGTCCGGCTGTCTTATGTTTTGTGCACTGTGTTACTTCTCCTCCTCGTCGACTGGGTCTAGTGATGGTCTGGCTTTGGCCTCAGGCCAAAAAGCCAGGGCTTTTTGGCTTTGGTACCAAGGCCAAAGCCAAGCCAACAGCTTGGCCTGGGTTGGCTTTTGGCCTGGCCTGAGAATATCCCAGGCCAAAGCCAGGCCAAAAAGTCATGGCTTCCGATATAGTACTATATTCATCCCAAATCTGACTGAATCTGAGTATAGTCGGTGATCATATGTTGTAGGAAGTCATCTACAGTTCCAGGAAAGGTTATGATTGAGTTCAAACATGCTGGTAAGCCCTCTCACCAGGCTCATGTCAGCATTTTAATATTTTTCTGGCCGAATTGGAGTTGGTAAATACTCCGGTTGAAAGCCATGGCCCAGGCCGAAGCCAGGCCAAACCAAGCCAAAGCCAGCACCTTTGACCTGGCCTGGGATTTTTCCGAGCCAAAGCCAGGCAAAGCCGGGCCAAAGCCATGGCTTTCAGGCCAAGCCAAAGCCAAACCATCACTAACTGGGTCCTGCCTCGCTTTCGGTACTTGACTCCGTCCACTGTCTTATGTTTTGTTCACCGTGTTTGTTCTCGTCCTCCTCGTCGACTGGGTCCTGCCTGAGGCCTCGCTTTCTGCACTTGACTCAGTTTATCTCCTGTGCTCTGGTCTTTGAATATCCTGGCCTATCCAGCTTTTGAGATGATTTTCTGTCAGCAGTGGACCTTCCTTGGAAGTTGAACACACTGACTTGTTGCTTGCATTCTGCAAAGGGAAATACATGCAACGATTGACTGTGACTGGTGGTGTGTGGGGAATTTTACCTGGGAGGAGGGGACTCCTCCCGTACACTTGCACACTCTGCTTGTGGTCAGGTCCCACAAGGTTATATCCATATCCTGCCATACAATCGGTCAACCAGCTCACAGCCAATCCTAGCATCACCGACCCCGTGGAATGGTGTGTGCTCTGTTGACATTTTGTAGTATATGTAAGGATAACCACCTGTACATTACTACCCATTTGTCTTCGGTAAACTCGCTGTTCAGACATTTGGACCACGTGAGTATAATATACCCCCCCCCCCCCCCCAGAACCTTTGTCTCAACTTTTACCGCACCAAGATCAATCTCGGCCCATTTCGTGCGACTGGGAAAATTTTCTCGCCTAGCAGTTATTTGCTGTGAGCTCTGATTGGCACGACCTCACCGAGATGGATTTCTTTGTCAAGCGGCTCTTCAAAATTCCCGGCACAATTCGCCCCCTTGCGTTCCTGGACTACTACAAGCCTTGCATTGTGTTTGAGGCCGGCGGCGAGTACTGCTATCTCAACACAGGCAGTAATGACTACTTGATCCATTTTGGGCACGCCTTTGCATCACAGGACGACTTCCTCGCGGCCTTCATCCATCGTCACCCTCCTCTCGAAGGGACGATACACGAGTTCCCCGATGACATGGAGGATCTGTATGATGTCGTGTGGGACGAGCAGAAACAGTGCAAGAAAGAGGCTGCAGAGAAGGCGGGACATAATTGAGCTGTACATTGCCACTTATGCTTTCTGTACTTGTGTTGTTTGATATAATCTTGCTTGTCTGCTGAATTGTTGCATCGCACGCATAATGCCGCCGGTCCTATGATTCTAATATTCCCCTTCGATGGCTAATGTCTTCGCAGTTTGCTTTCCTTTCTCCCTTCGCCCGTGGTATCCCAACCTTTCCGGACGAACGGTCGGCACTCGATGGCCAGCTCACTTTACTCACAGATGCGGAGGTACATGCTGTGCCTCAGCCCAGCCTGGGTAGGATGGAACTCAACGAGGTGCTGCAGAGCGAAGTCACGTCCAATGCCCAAATTCATTCCACGAGATTCCATCGGTCCATCCCGTCATCATTTCATTCTTGCATTGACGAATGAATGACCTCCGACACACCCAGGAATCTCCTTTTCCTGCCCGTACCACGCTGCCTTCTGACAGGGAAGCCTAACACGGCCATTCCATTAATTTTGAATTTTGGGGACGTAATTCAATGAGCAGCAGTTGATTAGTGAAAGGTACCTGTCGCCTCGTGCTCGTGCTTCTATTTTATTTAAATTCCAGGTTTGGCTTTATCTTCCGTGTGCCCATTAAGCCAGAAGAAGCCAATGGCTTCAAGAGCAAAAATGGTCAATCACCCTACATTTTTGGCCAGCCGTTCTGACCCTCAAAACGGTGGCTATGGCAGGAACATAGCCACCGATATGAGGGTCAGGATGGCTGGGCAAATATATAGAAATTTGGGTGGGTGAGGTTGGGATGTATGCCTACCATTTGCCCCCATTTGCTTAGGTTCGGTTTTTGCCCGGAATTCTGACCGAATCTGAATTTTTCGCCAATTTTGCGAAGCCCGCACCGAACCTGGGGTGCGGTTCAAAAGAGGTCTAGTCTAGGTTCGAACAGGTTTGCACCCGAATGACTTCTATTTTTTAAAATTTGTCTTCGCAGACAAATTAAAAACAACGTACAACCCGCCAAGCAATGACGTCTTCCGCGTCTTCAAGAGCAGCTAGGGGGCATTATTTTCGTTCATAGCTATCCAGCATTATGAGTTGATGAAATTGGTCATTTCGGGGCTCAGCAGTGACAATGGTGAACATGAGGAATGCGAGTTCAGACTTGAGAGTAACTGCACGGTGCCACAAGTCACGTCCATTAAATCGGTCATTGCATTGCGTGACTCTGCGGGAAGCACGTAATTTAAGAAGAACATTCAAAAATCATTGTTTATCGCTGCACCCGATTACGGGCCATGCTGCACTTTACATGGCACGTCCGCATGTTCAAAATTATTGTGATTCAATAAGTCAACGTTAACATGGGGTGGGTACGTAATTCCCAGTCACTGCTGAGTTCAAATAGCGGCCATCTGGTATTTGCCCAACTGTAGCTCTACGCGATATCGTTGCCAATTTTGGCGACGGCGCACCTATATCTCCGGAAGAAGTAGAACTCGAACGAAAGACGTAACAGACTGTTATATCTCCGGAGGAAGTATAACTCCGAGCGAAAGACGTACATAACAGAAGGACCTCTGATAATAGGTGGGAAGGCCAGGTCCCGAACTTGACGGATTGGCCGCCTTTTGTCCGCCTAAGTTTTGTGCTGATTGGCCGTATTTTTGTCCGTCCCGGACCTAGCCTACCCCGAAAAATACCATTTCTTTCGGCCCTGCGGGGCTAAATATGGGTTATCGCGACCACATAAGTGCATTGAGCCGGTTTCCGCCCCGCCTTTTGTCATTTTGAACTATCAGAGTATGAAAGCCGGCGTAGCAAGCAGTTGATCCTTGACATAAGAATATTACTGCTGGGTTTCTCAGCTCTAGTCCCAAAAATTTTGTCTGCCACGGACCTGGGCTTCCTGGCCCCAAGACACCATTTTTGTCCTGGGTTCCGGGCCCAAAATTCTCAAATCTTTGTCCGCCAGCGGACTTGGCCTTCCCACCTATTATCAGGGGTCCTATAACAGACTGTTATATCTCCGAATGAAGTAGAAGTCCGAACGAAAGACGTAACAGTCTGTCATATCTCCGGAAGAAATATAACTCCGAGCGAAAGACTTCTATATCTCCAGAAGAAGTAGACACACACACGGCCGAATGCAAAATTTCAGGCGACCTGATGATGCAACTTACATATAGTCAAAATATGAGCTCCTGAAACTGGTTTCTGAAAATAATCATTTACATAAGCTACACCTTCAGACCACCTGAAACCTTAAATTTCAAGGACAATTTATGCAGGACTGAATCGGTGCCTTGAATTATAAATTCCATTCGCAATTCAATCATAGTTGAAATTGGAGAATTACAGCTAATAACAGTACCGAAGGTGCGGTTGGAAATTTTTCC
Source organism: Mycena rebaudengoi (assembly GCA_029282285.1). Lineage (NCBI taxonomy): Eukaryota > Fungi > Basidiomycota > Agaricomycetes > Agaricales > Mycenaceae > Mycena > Mycena rebaudengoi. The sequence goes on from JARJCX010000238.1 coordinate 53,883, forward strand.
ATTTGGGGCTATTTTCAAAGAATTACTGGTATCTCAATGAGTTCTTCTCTGATTTAGATGAAAACTAGCTAGAAATCTCGGGCTAATTCACACGGAATTAGTGATAGAGAGAAAGTTGCGAAAATATTCCACATTTGGTAGCATAGGTTGATGGCAGCATTTTGCAAAGTAATTCAATTCTAGGCATCTACACACATCCCAGTGACATAGATTTCGGTCCAAAGCTGCCTTGACACATCCTGAAGAATGTCATAGACTCGGACTTTGAGATCTCAGTCTACTTTACTCAGAAACAGATCACAACCGTGCAGGATCTGCCACAATGTGGAAATACTGTCATAATCAAGTCCCTATTCAAACTCTGGGTCTATGACATTCTTCAGGATGTGGCAAGGCAGCTTTAGACCAAAATCTATGTCACTGGGATGTGTGTAGATGCCCTAGAATTGAATTACTTTGCAAAATGCTGCCATCAACCTATGCTACCAAATGTGGAATATTTTCGCAACTTTCTCTCTATCACTAATTCCGTGTGAATTAGCCCGAGATTTCTAGCTAGTTTTCATCTAAATCAGAGAAGAACTCATTGAGATACCGGTAATTCTTTGAAAATAGCCCCAAATGGAAAAATTTCCAACCGCAGCCTTCGGTACTGTTATTAGCTGTAAGGGCACCCAAATTTGAGGCTGAAACTAGTGGTTTCAGCATCAGAATAAGGGAGCTTTAAACTAATAGATTAAGGCGGAATTCCCACTGAATTTATTGTTTTCAGGGGGAAGTCCGCCTTAATCTAGTAATTTAAGGCTCCCTTATGCTGTTGCTGAAATTGTTGGTTTTGGTCTCACATTTTGGGGACCCTTATTTTTGTAATTTCAGCTCTGATCAAACCACGACTGAAACTTGTAATTTAAAGCACCGATTCCTCACAGAAATTGCAACTTAAACTTGAAGTTTGAGGCTTCCTGAAGCTGTAGCTTAAAGTAAGGCATTCGGTTACATAATTGGGTGTCCCGAAAATAATTATTTAAGGTACACAATAGTGCTTCCTGAAACTGGATTCTGAAACAAATGATTTAAGTTACCTCATCGGTCCGCCCTAAAATTGGCCTTTGGCTGGGTGACACCGAAAAAAGCTATAGCCTGAAGCTCCGTAGCTCCGCTCGAGTGGCACGGGTCGGGTACCCGTGCCAAAGCTGCGGGTTTTGGGAGGTCGAAATCATGGAATTTTTTTGTGGCGTTTTAAACTCCGCTGATCAGAAGCAGCCGTAGTCTCTCATAGACAGACGCTTTAACATATGAAGCTCATATTACCTCGCTTGTTAAAAAGCAGCCGCGTCTTTGCCGAACACTCCACTGCTGGACACATTGATGATCCTGGCTTGTGGCTGAGCCTCGGACCATAGAGGGGAATCTTCCGCTTGTTATTGATCATCTTCTTGACCCCTTCGTCTTCCGTCGTTCTAACCACGCTCACCAGTTATATACGCCCTCTCAGAAGCTGAGGCGGCACTGGCAGGTCCTTCTGTCCTTCAGGTTTTCCCAGTCTCACCGACATGGCTTTCACTCTCAACTCGCGCAACATCCGCATCGTCGGTTCCAAACTCGCCGCAGACGTCCTGGCTCCCAATGGAACCTCCTGGAATCCCTACGAGCTCGACCTCAATCCCTATCTTGAGAATCTCTACGGCAAATTCGACACCCTGGCGCAATATGGGAATTTTTACGGCAGCTCGCACAACCTGCGTGTCGACAACCAGGGCCTCCTCACCGCCGAACTAGATGACGGCGCAGGCGGTCGGAACTTGGCATCCATCGACCTTAAAGTCCTTCGTCGGAGTTTCCGGCGGCGTTTTGTTGTTCAGGCGGCTGTAAGTGTTTTCTGCCAGTGTGTGGTTTCATCTCTGACTTGCTTTCCTTCCTTGTAGCGTGACGTAAGCTCCGTTATGATATTTGTTGTCATCTCGCTGATATTTGTGTGCAGAAATCAGGCCATTGATACCAGCGCAACAGCCGTCAGCCTCACCGGCTCTGTCTTCTCGGCCTTCCTGATGGGCTCCGACGGCCTCATGCACTACCAACAGCTCAACCTCAACGACCACTACGCTAACATCAACGGATACTTCCGTTCCAACGCTGGCGACAGCGGCTTCTACAACAGCGCGCGCAACGTCCACCTCAGCGAGGGCGGCCAGTCATTCATCTTGAAGGCAGAGCTGCAAGTTGGATCGGGTTGGCGTACCGCGGAGGTCAATCTTGCTGTGGATATTGTGAACAATTACTCGAGGCTCTTGTTTGTCGGCACGTGAGTACAGCATAGCTGAAGAGAGATCGGTTTAATTCCATTTCCAGGTACACCCCGCCGCCCAGCTTCTGGGAAAAGTTCCTCCAGGCATTCGAAGGCTGGCCCCTTGTTGGTTTCGTCATCGCTGGAATTTATGCTCTGATGGGCGATATGGTAATTTAACCGCTTTCCGTCGCTGTATCCGCTAACGCAAATGGCACTAGGAAGGCGCCCAACGCGCCGTCTCCCTGTCGGCCAACTCCACAATCGTCATGGTGGGCGTCACAATTGGTGGCCTACTCGGCGGGCCCTGGGGTGCCGCGATTGGTGCCGCCATTACGACCCCCATTGGCATCTTCCTCGAGACCACGCTCTCCCCCATACAGCAGACGGCCACTATCGAGCGCTATATCTTCGAGACTATCCGCAACACCATCTCTGCGGCCATTGGCGCCGGCGCACTCAAGACCTGGCTCGACAAAGTCGCCTCGAAGGCGATGACCACCATGTTCTCTGAGGTTAATCGCGGCTTTGGGGGGAAAATAAAAGATGAGGTGGTCGAGCAAATGGGCTCGGCAATCGCTACGTCGTTCGAAAGGTATGTAGGATGTTTCGCGGCATTTATTTGTGGACGGGGAAATAACCAAAATTTAGGATCGTCGACGCGATTTATAACGGAGTGTTCCCTTCTGAGTGGCACGCAGTCGACGCGATGGTCGCGGACTTGGTTAGGGTCAGCATATTACCCTCATGCATGGCCGAACGTTTCGCTGATAATCATAACTTTCCCCAGGGCCGCAAAATCCAAGGCTTTGCGTTGAGCATGTTGCAACCCCTCGACGAGTACAAACCGTCCCCGGATTTGTTTAAGGTGAACACCTGGCCTTCAACCTTACTAAATGGCTGATCAGTATTTTTCAGACTAGCAAGTTCAGGGCGATCACACTGGGATAATGAGGAATAAACGGAGGCTGATCGCAAGAAATTGGAGTCAGGGATGATATTGCCTGCTTGCTCGAAAGAAAAAACATAAAACCACAAAAAAAGGGCTAGTACCTCTGTAATACTACTTGAATCCTTTTGATAGCGTTGAGAATTGGTGCGCATGTAGAATGCGCGGGAGTGGATTTGAGGCACTGCTTGGGTGGGATAGCGTCACCGGGGCTGAGTTCACCCGATTTCGACAAGCTGCTCTCGGCGTTGGGGCTGTGAATTCTTTGGGTTGTTATTTGACGGGGTCTACCGATATCGGCTTCGTTAAAGAGGGTTGAAATTGTCCTTGGAGTGGTTTTCATAACATACTTATTTCGTAGCCGACAACCGTGTTGACGAACAAGTTACACAGTATAAGTAATAATCATGCTTGGTTCCTGCGCCCACAGTGATAGGACAAAATTGGACCCTGGCTATTCGTTGGCTGCTCGGAGGGGCGGAAATCTACATTCTTACTGGACTCTTTCTTGACACCGAGTCTGAAAGACAGTCAACAGAGGTTTCGAATTTTCACAATAGACTTAAAAGGCATTTGAACTTGATTTTGAACGCGAACTGCCAGACAAATTATACCAAATGTTTTCGGATTCTCAAATTCGCACTTGACGCCTGCTCTCATTCGAGATGAGAAACATCTACTTCAACGGTATAATCAAGAAGCGTTCACTTCCTCAACGAAGAAAAAATTCAGATACGCGGCTGCAACGGGTCTCGCTGAACGAGATGTGGCGTGGTTGACTGGCTAGTGGTACGCGGCAGAGGCATGTACCATTGCCATACGCCACAATTCAATCTGTTCAGTCTATCAGCCGCGGTATCCTTCTTTTTGGGCGACTGTTGTATGGTATCCAGCAGGCCCTGGGTATTTTTTGTGTGGTTGACTAATGGTCCTGAGAGCCGGTGGCTATAGCGATACTCAATGCAGTATGTAGAACTGCGGGATCCCTCAGACGAGATTTCCCTTCTCGTACTCAATAAACTCTGACGGCCGTTGGATTCCTTGAATAGACATATTCAGCATTTGGAATAAGTGACGTGAAGCCGTCCCGTGCCGGACTTGTTTGCAAAAGTAGTTGCAGACTTGCAGAGGGAAACCATTCAAAGAGATAATGTGAGAATTATTCCGCCTTGCAGCATCGACTGCGGTGCCGCTTACTCCCGCGACGTGCTCGCTTGCAGTCACCCAAGAAATAGATTTTGGAACAAAGCCCCCAAAAAAGGAGTCAAAAATGACTCCCCAACTCACAAGTGGGGTAAATCTGGGGGAGCCTCAAGCCCATGCCTCTCTGCCGATGTCTGGTCGAGCAAACCATTGAGATTATTCCATGTAGACCCAGTATTGTTCCTGAGAAGTGTCAAGTGTGCGCGGGGTATGAAACAACAACACGCACACTGGCGGAAAAATGTATAGATTGCAAATGTTGCTACAAAGTGATAGCTGAAAGCAACTGGCGTTGGAGTATGCTCCACGTTAGTGCTCGCGAGGAACTCGAGAGCTTTCCTGTCTCACAATTGGCTGAGGGCGTATTTTCACATTCTCAGACTCAGACGACCAACACAGCCGCTGGAGTAACAGAGGCACCGCTGGCTCAACTCACTGGGTGGGAGGAAGCAATGTGAATCTGCCGGATGAGTTAGCTGTAGGTGTGGAGAACGGTGGTTAGGATTAGCTCGCTAGGTAAAGTTACAGCTAACGACAGACTTGTGTAGGCCAGAAAAAAGCAACTGAGACGATATTAACCAGACGTCACGGATAAGTAAAGCGACTCACGGATGGCTAGCGTCGACGTTGGGGGAGTGGATGCAACTTGAATAATGGCTAAGCCTTAATCTGAAAAACAAGAGACGAGGGAGCGAATAGTAAGGTCCACTGCGTCTACCGCCAAATTGGCAAACTACCTGATTTGTCACTAATCTTATTGGGCACCGACCAAGTAAAAACGAGACAAACGTGCGGAAAAGACATAGACCACGGTCGCACTGGCTTGCGTAGTGTCAGTGCAAGGTGGTTGTACGCGAAAAAAATATAATACGAGTGAATCGGCGTACGAAAGAAAGAAAGCAAAAGTCAGTATCCCATGATTTTTGAAAAAAGAAATGCGCAACGAACTTTGGCGAGTAGGAAAGACAGAAGAGCCGCAGTGCTAGGTCGAATATATAAATTCAGGGATAGACCCGGGCATGGGAGGTGAAGAAGCGGGACGTCGGCTGTAAATGCGTGTCGAGGGCGTGGGTACGGAGAGGGTTAGCAGATACGCCGCGAAAAGAAATCGAGACGACGTACTGTAGCGGTAGCGGCTGTAAACAATAAGCGCGCCGGGGAGCTGGATAAGTGAAACGACAAATTGAGTTGAGGAGAGGATTAAAAATGGACGGAAGGACGAACTGGTGCGGTGGGGTACACGTGCATGAGGCGGGAATGCATACATTAGAGACACCCCGCAGAAACGGTGCGCTTGAAGCGTTGATCGACGCGAGGGACAGGAGAGTTCTGACCACCGGCATCAACAAAGGCGCGCGGTGCCGACTAGTATTATGGGATCAGCGTGATTGGATGAAAGTCTCACCCAGGCTGACAATGGCCATTTTTGTGTGTTGATTAGGGGAAGTCAAAGCGGTCAGGAAGGCCGATTCTGACATCGATTCTGATGTCGATTCTTGGACCAAATTTAACCGAGAATCGAGAATCGAAATGAGAATCGAGTTCCTCCTCTCGAGGAGGAACTCCCAGAATCGACTTTCAGAATCGCTCTCATAGAGTGACTCAGAGTCCGTCAGTAACAGAACATGGCGCCTAGTTCGTTCCCCCTAGCAGCAAGCAACTCCTACTGGTTTGCCGCCCCATTTGGAGGGCCAAAACAGATGGACATAGCCACCGTTTTGACCCTCTAAACCAGGCGGCAAACTAGTAGGCAAGTGTCCTTTGCACATGTACTGGTACGTGCATTAACTATGGTGAAGGAATAGACAATGAACTATCATTGTAACTGTCATAACTCCTGATTAAGACACATACAGTAATAATGTGGATTAAACTAATTAAAATTATTAAACGCGTCAGCCACCGTGTTTACATGGCACTCTTTCAGCGATCTGAATACTGAGACGGTATCGCTAATTGTGTATGAGTCGGCCTGAATTATCTAGCATGGCATCCAAATCCATGAAGAACTGAGGTAATTCTTTGAAAATGTCCCAAGCCAGAAATTTTTTGATCGCGCATTCAGTACTGCCAATGGCTGTAATAACATGTGTAGAATGTATTTTGATGATTTTCGGTGCACCCAGTTATGCCAGAGCCGATAAAATTGATTTTATACAAGACGCATCCCGTTGACACGAGGGATTGTCGATCATGCCGCGCATAGTGATGCCATCGATTTGCGCCTCAATTGCCGCTACAATTTCAGAAACCATATTGGGCTGACAGCGGAATCTGAAATTTTTGGGAGTGTTGTGTTTTGGGATGCCTTTTTGCTTTGAAGGAAATTTAAGAACATGCAATTATTCTACTCCTAAAAGTAATAACTTCTGCTTGTTCAGTTTTGTTTTACTTGACGGTGGAAGAGTAGCAAGATTATCTTCAGCTTTTCCTGCGCTGATGGTCTGTCAGAGCCTCGATTCCAGCACGGATATAAACCAGCCAGTCTCCAGATGTTAGTTCGGGGATCCGCCCTTATATAAGTCCTCGCGCGTTCGATGGGGAATCCCTACATACCTATTTCAGGTGCACCTCACGGGACAATGGAAGCATAAATGGTTAATTAAATATATCAGCAAAATGACAAGAAACTTGCGCTCTTGTGTACTTGTTTCTCTTGTTCCAAAAAAAAAAGAGCGCAGAAATGAGTTCTGGAAGTATGACGTTCCTGATGTTGCAAGAATAAAACTGCGCGCGCGCGAACTCTGCGTGAGGTTTCTTTTGTTGATCTCAAATATATCTGCCTATTGGGTGCATAATAGATTGTCAGTACCTCTAGATACATTGCTCAAACGAAGGCTTGGATGGCTTCCTGAAGACCACATGTCACCGTCACCTCCGTGAACATTTTTTGCAAGGTGTTCCTTCCTCGCTTAGCGTGAGAAATTACTATAAGGGGACGTCCGCACCGGTTTTTTGGCAGTTTTGTGGCCTATTTGGGCCAAAATTCTTCAAAGTCATCACCCTCTTCATGACTGATGGGATGGCCGGCAAGCGGCGAGGCACAAACCAAACCCGCTCCCGCGGGCCGCGCAAAGCGTGGCCCACGCTCGCCCGGTTGCCGAGCAGTCCATGTGATGATTACATCAGCCGTTTTGGTCGGACAATCCTGGACATGGCATTGGGAAGACACAAAGCTTTCAAAACAAGTTTTGGTTTGTGAAAATTTGTTCAGTTCACTCCGTCACCTGTCACCTGAACCTTTGGTTGAAATAGTACAGTAGTACCAAATTTACCGTTTCGAGCTCAGTTTCGGCTCAAAGGCATCCGGATGATGCCGGCGGTCCTTAGGCGCCGAGAATCGGAGAAGCACGCCTTAGCAACGTGGTGGACCCGCTGGATCGTCTGCACCCTTTGTCGCCCTCCCATCTCTCCGTACTGTCACGAATATTCGTACCGGTTGATATGCCAACACCCGTCAGGATTTGCTCAAATGCTAAACATGCCTGCTAATCTTCCGTGCAGCCATTGCCATTCCAATGCGGAATTCCTGGTTGTCATCGAAAGTTTGAGAAACCTGAGCATCTGCGTCAGCATACTAAGGACTTCCATTCGCCATCGAAACCCCTGCCAAAACAACAGACTTTCACGTGCAGTGTTGTAGGCTGTAAAGCCGAGAGCTTCCCGCAGCTTTCGTTGCTGCAGCAGCATACTAAAGTCTCCCATTCGTCACCGAAACTCCCGCCAAGAGATGCTTTCAAGTGTGGCGTTAAAGGCTGTAACGCCGCCAGCTTCTCGGAGCTTTCGTTGCTGCATCGGCATACTGCCGTGGCCCATCCGAAGTCCAGTAAAAATACTCCTTCTGGCTCGTGAGCTCTATCTCGTCTCGTCATAAATCATAAACGCTGACTATGAAAAGCTCTACCTTACTTTCCTCAAAACAAGGACACCCAAACCCCCCTGCGAATACACAATCGGCACAAGCACCAGCGTTGATAACTGAACCCCCCTCCTGCACCACCAGTGAGGCTCAATATGTGTCGCCATACCATCAATGTAAGCTATCTTGTGTCACTGGGACATTTACAATCAACGAACATGCCCGTCTTTAGCAGCACAGAATGCTGGCTCTAGCATTGATTACGCTCCAGCGACGGTGGGATGTTTGCTTAAGATTTAAACAATGATTGACTCATGGAAAACAAGTTTGCTACTCCTCCATTTTCTCCTCATGCTGAGAAAATGCTGCAACGACTAGCGCAGCTGGAACTCCGACAGATACTGATTAATAAATCCACGTTGAAAGTTGGCGTGGTTTGTGTGGTTTTCCCCGTTTCAAGTCGTCGATGCCTGATCAAATACTTCAACTCCAGCATTTTGTAGAACCTGTGGAGCACGTTATTCGGTCATCTACAAACGATCGGAGAATCAGGTACTTAGTTACACATGTCTTTCTGGCAGAGCCTAAACTTCAGTGCAGCTTTTGTAATCGTCTGCGAGAACGGGTCGAGTGGATGAGCAAGCACAACAAGGTCTGTAGTCTTGCGTATAGTGCTAAATTCCGCGCCGAAGTCAAGATGGTATGATATAACTTTAACACATCGCTCTAACATTCCGAGCCTGTTGCAGGAAGTTCTCACTTGGGGCGAGCTCATCCTTCCTCTCCACAGCTCCCCGCCACCACCTACTACTGTACGTATACCTCGCGCGCCTTACGCGTCTCGTCACGTCCTGACACTCGCCACCAGATGCCTGAATCTCGTGAAGACTCTGTCTACCTCGCCAAACTCGCTGAGCAGGCTGAGCGTTACGAAGGTACACTCATGCCCCTTACCGACGCCACTCGCTCATCGTGACACGCAGAGATGGTCGAGAACATGAAGCGCGTCGCCTTCTCCGACCAGGAACTCACCGTCGAGGAGCGCAATCTCCTCTCTGTCGCATACAAGAACGTCATCGGTGCCCGCCGCGCGTCCTGGAGAATAGTTTCTTCCATCGAGCCGAAGGAAGAGTCAAAGGACGACGAAGCCCAGGTATCCATGATCAAGGGCTACAGAGAGAAGATCGAACAGGAGCTCGCCAAGATCTGCGAGGACATCCTCGACGTGCTCGACAAATACCTCATTCCTTCAAGTTCTGCCGCATCCGGGGAGTCCGAGGTCTTCTACCACAAGATGTAAGTTTTTGCCATCCGTGACTTTGTTCATTTGTTTACGTCTTTCATTTTTCAGGATGGGCGACTACCACCGCTACCTCGCCGAATTCGCAACCGGCGACAAGCGAAAGGACAACGCCGACAAGTCTTTGGAGGCCGCTTCTGATGTCGCCGTCACTGAGCTGCCCCCGACACACCCGATCCGTCTTGGCCTCGCACTGAACTTCTCCGTCTTCTACTATGAAATCCTGAACTGCCCCGATCGCGCATGCCACCTCGCAAAACAGGCCTTCGACGACGTCATCGCTGAGCTCGACACCCTATCGGAAGAAAGCTACAAGGACTCAACCCTCATCATGCAGCTCCTCTGGGATAACCTGACGCTCTGGACTTCGGACATGCAAGACTCTGGTAAGCCTTATCTGCGCAGTTGATATGATATTCAACCCCTAACTGTTGTTCCAGCCGACAAGCCCCCGACGCAAAGGAGGAAGAGGCTTCAGCACCGACAGAGGATTAGAGATTTCTTTTTATTACACGCGTCATTTCTTGTTGTCTCTCTCGTCATGCTCCCCCCATCCCCCGCTACATCTCGTATACTCCACAATCATCAATTTTTCATTTCTTATTTTCATGAGACTCGGTTGGAGGAGAAAATAATGAATCCACTTTGCTTCAGCTTTGCTCAAGTGAGAGAAACATCTTACATATATTAAATCGCCATGAACATTTCCAACGACAGCCTTGATCTTCGATTATGACAGTATACTTTCTCTTGGCCTCAACGTATGCGGTTCGTAACTGTGTCGAATGTCCTACATGTACCCATCCTACGTGCTACAGTCTGAGTTCGACGCGTCCTGGAGTCCTCTAGCTAAAGGATACTCTCTCTGGTTGTACCGTGAGGTCAATGAACACGGCAGGGGATGGGGGCCTACCCACGTATGTTTCGAAACTGGAAACTAGACAACCAAGGCTGACTTGGCTGAACCAAGGTCGCAAACGGTCTTCCGGTGCTCTTTATACCTGGCAACGCAGGCTCCTTGCGTCAAGTTCGCTCCATAGCATCTTCGGCCACTACTAAGGCAGTATTTCGAGGCGCCGGGTGTAGTCTCGTCTGAATTTAAATCGCGCGCACTGAAGTCGTTAGACTTCTTCGCTGGTAGGCTTTATTTTTGCTTTAATTTTCCACAAAATATGCTAACGATAAAATGACACACAGTTGAATTCAACGAAGACCTGTCAGCTTTCCATGGTAGCGTTGTCAAGGTCCGGTTCGGGAACTCGGTTCGAACCTGAACTGGACTGAACTGAACGCAAGGTTCAGGTTCAGGTTCGGAAATTTCCCGAACAAGAATCTATAGGACGATTGTTTAAACAATTTGCGTCTAGACGCAAATTGCCGTTTAAACGCGTGTTTAATCTAAACATGTTTAACGGAAGCGGCGCACGGGACCGTGTTTAAACGGGACGGTTTAAACACTGTTTAAACCGACAAAAAACCCAATTACACACCGTGGTTCGAACTTGCGACCTCATGTAAGAGGGGTACTGCAAGCAGTGGACAGCATAACCAACTGGCCCAAAAGGTCCTTTAAATATTGTAATTTCGGATGCCCTTTCCATTGGCCGCGAAGCGATTAGATATGGGCCCCAAGGGCAATAAATAGTACAAGGTGTTAAATATCAGCCTCCCCAATGATATTCAGGCAAGGATGCTCGACTCTTAGATTAAGCAGCAGGTGAAAACCGTGCTCAGAAATATTGATGAGATCTTCCTCATCAAGCCACGGACATTGTGTCATGATTGTCATTAACAAGCTTAGAGAATCCTATGTATCTGGCACAATTGATCCAAATGATTGGAGACCTTCGAGACCTGCCTGAAAAGACAGGGCTGGGATATCAAGGCCAAGGTACGGGCAATTTCATTTCATTTATTTTCAGTGTAATACTATATATATCTTATGTCCTGACCGCGGGCCTGTGAAATGCTAGTTAATGACCGTGACACCGTTTAAGCAGAGAGAACTGTGTGTGCATTCGTGACATTTACGCTGTGTAGTCGACACTGATTCAAGGCATGATTATATTCAGTGGGACAGTTGGTGTGCTATAGCCCACCCCTGCGACATGATTATTTCCAAAATTCTGTTACTCTTCTTGGCTTATCTTTTCTTAGATGTCCTGTATGACACAGAGTGCCTGAATCCTGCAAATCTCGAGTCGATTATATCCCCCTGAGCCACGGCCCAGGGTTTCCCGAAATAATGCACACCGTTCCTTCTGGAAGCAACCTAACGGGTGTTTTGATCACAAAATTGAAGGTCCCTTGTGATGTACAAGCACAAAATATAGACAGGCAATTTCGATATATTTGTATAGCCTGAAAATTGCCAGAGGATACAGCCTTCGTTCAGATACAAGTATCCATTGAGGAGCTCCACTTACAATCCTAATAGCTGTAGTAGACCTGCACTGGCAGGTTTTGAGAGTTCAATAACCAGAGAATAAGAAGTTCAATGCAATCCAAGCTGAAATCTCTGCCGTTGAGCTTCAAGCTTGGTTCCCACTGCGGGCAAATGACGTGACGGTCAAATGTTGACCGCCACGGTGCCGGTTGCTGGACGGTCGCCCAGCGGCTGAATTTTTACTGTATTATGTATTTTATGATGGGCCACAAGGCGGACACATGTAAGAACAAAGGTGAAGACTGTTCATAAATAAACAGCAACCCCTCCAGACTGGGCCCACTGTACTAAGTAGAATTGGGTAAAAGGTTGGTTGTCTTTTTGGGCGGCATGGGTAGGGAAATCAGCACTCAAAATGAACAAGAAGAGCTGCGAAGGATATTTTGCGTATTGCCTTGCACTTCACGTAAAAAAGAGAACAAGTTATGAAATCAAACATGCATTAACCTCATGGTGCATCACAGATGACACAAGGTACCAAGGTTTTGACCGTGAACCAACCGTCACCGTGGCGGTCAAATCTGACCGTCATGGTGTTTGCCCGCAGTGTCCGACATCCCACTGCAAAGGACCGGTGATTATCCCTTTTAAGGTCGGGTGCGATTTTTAAACTTTTGAACATTTTGTCCGTGTTCAGACCTAAATTTTTATCCTGCAAGGTCAAATGAGTAGGAAAGAAATTATTATATTACTCTATGTCCTCCGCGCCCTCGTCAGGTTCTCCAATGTTGATATTGGACTTCCCTCGAACTTGGGCTGGCAGCGGCGGTTGCCAGACCTTTTTATTCCGTTGAGCAGATCATCAAATAACTTCTGAGTGCACACCCCAATCTTCACATGGTCCTGAAAGAAGAGTCAAGATGGAGTGTGCAGAGCAGAATGTTGTCATTTCGAATGGGTTCCATAATGCTAATCACAAATAGAGGAGTTCAGTGTTGTGGTAACCGGGAGCAAATAAGAATTTCTACGCTGCAAGGAACCCAGCATATTGGACTGAATTACATTGTTCAAGTTCATACAAGTTAGGCAATTATTGTGTCCATCAATGGTCGAAGTCATCCGAGATCTCTTTGTCCGGACTTTGATTCTGACCTCTGGTGACTTGACCCATTTGTCCGGACTTTTAATCTGTGGTGGCCACATTGTCCTCAGTTTTGTCCAGACTTTGCGCTCACCTTGGTGGCCGACATTTCAAATTTTGGCCAGACCCTGTATCCGATCTTGAAAGGGATAATCACTGGTCCTCACTGTAACTGTTAGTGAAGGGTTTTAACATAAATTACATGGCAAATCAATTTACTGAGTGCTGGGGAAGATGGCAGAACAATATGAATAATTGACACCTGCTGAGCACCACCCTCAGTTGAGCCAAACCAGCTTTCGACGAAGGTACTTGAACACTGTTTTAGTTTACACCACTTTCAGCTTCAACCAAAATATTGCCGAGGCCGTGATTTTAGAAGCCACAAGCTTCCCAAAAAGGCTATTCAAACTGTTCACTGCTGTTTGAAAATGAAGATTCAGATGCGTATGGACAGGAAAACCGTTGTTCAGTACAGTGATTCCACCTTCCAATTGACTGATTGTGAGTATGTTTCTGGGCTTTAATGGTAGATGTTCAAACTCAGAACACGTTTCAATCAATATCCTGAATTTATGTTGCACCATTGGAGCGGTTATTGCTGTTTGACGAGAAGGATGTAGGATAATGGGGTCAATTATTTCAACAACTAAAATTCAACCACCTGGGCAGTTGGACCTGCATTAATTCCATCCTACTTCAGCTTTAATGTTCTCTAACTTACCTACAAACATGTTAAACCATCAAACTAAGTATCTTAATATGCTGTAATACAACTGTTCGGCTCCTGTTGAAAGAAGAATGGAAGGAAGGAAGAGGTATAACCGCATTGGTCCCATAGAGCAACATACGGGTACTGAGCAAGTCCAACCTCAACTTCATTAGAAGTTGAGCCCTCCCAAATTTCGGCGAACTACCTTGACCCGCCAACCTCTAATGCCTAGGTCTTCGTGCTGGGAACACAGAGTTCTCATACACGCTCTGAACAACTGGACTGTGTCATTGCCTTTATATTGCATTACGTGTGATTGAGCTACATTGAAGTTGAATTGTGTCTAATGTAACTCAAGTTGCAGTCCCTCAAAAGCTGAATGAAGCGACTCAAATCTACAATGCCTTTGGGAAATATTGTCTACGACTACACTGAGTCATTGGTTTCCGGCAAGTCCACTTGCACCTGCTTCCAAATCGCTCAAGCCTGCAAAACAATGACCTGCTTACTAATTGTGACTCCAATTCATTTTGTAAGCACTGGTTATATTTAACTGGCATGGCATCACAGATACAGATATTTATCCAACAGCAGAGTCTAGCCTGGTATGGCTAGAGTCTCCTTTTTATATAAGAACTTGTATTTTGGGGGAATAAACACATCAAGAGCAAATTGAGCATCTGTTTAATCCAAGAGTCGAGCACCCGTGCCTGAATATATTATTAGGGGAAGCCGATATTTAATGCTCTGTACTCCATCATTAATATTTTTATTGCCATTTGGCCCATATCTAATGGCTCCGTGCCAATAGAAAGGGCATCCGAAATTATAATATTTAAAGGACCTTTTGGGCCAGCTGGTTATGGCGTCTACTGCTTACGGTACCCCTCTTACATGAGGTCTCAAGTTCGAACTACGGTGCACAATTGGCTTTTTTGTCGGTTTAAATAGTGTTTAAACCGTCCCGTTTAAACACGGTCCCGTGCGCCGCTTCCGTTAAACATGTTTAGATTAAACACGCGTATTTAAACGGCAATTTGCGTCTAGACGCAAATTGTTTAAACAATCGTGCTATGGTTACTGCCCGAACCTGAACCGCAATTTCGGTCCGGAGTTCGGCCCAGGTTAGAATTTCGAGAACGCGTTTGAACGCTGAACCGTTGTCCATCAAAAAATGGTATATGCAGGCGCCGCACGTTCAGCCGGAGGAGTTTGCTCGATGTGCGTGGGCTACATCCGCGTTGGTTCCGTTCCTATTGCACATTGTATCGGTTCCAGACGCATATTTTCACTTCAGTGACGGATGAAATAATATTAATTATGCGATAAATCCCGCATAGTCTGCTCAAACCAGCGCAGGGGCTCGCGAATTTTGCTGACTGCTCGAATCCTAACCCATCAGCCGTCAACGCCGCTTCTTATTCCAATCTCTAGGACTATCCCATATGGCGCAATATTTTACCTAGGTTATTCTTGAAAATATTCCAGCTTTGAATTCGTTGTTGCATCAACGGGGTTAGACATCAGATTCTCCCATACCCGATTTGGAAACTATTATTTTCCTCCCTCGAACGCACATTTTTCCCCTAATAACCTAAAGGCCCTCGGTTTGCTGCATCAAACGGCCCTCGGTCTGCATTAAAGGTGTCTGCATCTCTACAAGGCTGGCAACCATTTTGCATGAATGTAGATTGTTCTATCAATGCCGATGGCTTGTGAAGATTGTGTATGTCCAAGCCAGAAAAGTGCTCTTCCATAACCCATCCGGATCTCAGAAAACAAAGCTGTTTTGAATGAGAAATGTGCCAATTAAAAACAGGGGGGGGGGATATTAAAGGCATTAACCTAGGGCGACCACAAGTCATTCGTGGGTGAGCGAATGGTGTACGCCAACACCTATCTCTCTGATCCGGGAAAGCGGGCCCGCTTTCCACCCCGACCAGTATAAGGAAGTCCCTCAGGGTTGTTTCGAACCCAGCTTTCTTATTTAGCGCCCTCAAGGCCTTAAATAACCAAAAACCGTCTGGTCTGCGAATGAGTGAACCACCATCTCTGTATCCGGTATCCTGCCGATGTTTTCGCAGAAAGTGAATGTATCCACCGGATCACCGCAAGTCAAGATATCCACTGTTAGTGTTGCTATTTCCTATAGAAATGTTCCAGTCATTGGGGTGGGCCAATTACTCCCAATTGGGAAAGTTCTGGAAAAGCTTGCTGGCACTCATATGGGGGGGTCCAGAAAAATCAGGGGAACAATATCGATTGATCCCTCAAGACATTTTGCCTTGTATTGGCGCCGCTACGGCCGAAACGGTCCGAAATCCCACCTTTCCTTGCTGGCAGGGTGTTATACATCGGAAAGGCTTGCTGGCGGCCATGCAGCAAAATCTGGAAGGTGATTCCGGCGGGATTCCACTTTTCATCTCAGCGATTTGGTCAAGAATCCGTGCAGTGCGGGAGCGTTCTTTATATTCATGAGGGCTTGATCTGCGATGCACCCCATCAATGCTTGCTGGCACAGGGATAAGTCGGGGAAAAGCTTGCTGGTGGATGTGCAGCAAAATCGGGAGGGTGATTCCGGTGAGTTTTCGCTTTTGGTCTGAGTGGCTGGGTTAAGAATCCACTGGGTGGTGGGCCCTCCATTATATTCAGGCCCTTTGCAGCACCAGAGGTAGTGAGTCAGACACCAGAAAATATTGCAGGTGGCTGTTTAGAAAAATCAGGACAGTGATTCTGATTAGTTTCCACCTTTGGTCTGAGTGATTTGATCAGGAATCCGTGCAGTAGTAGCCTGTTCATTATATTCATATATGGCCCTATATTCTGGTTGCCATCAATGCTTGCTGGCAGATGCTTAGACACCAGAAAAGCTTGCTGGCGGATGTGCAGTAAAATCACGAGAGTGATTCCGGTCAGTTTTCACTTTTGGTTTGAGTGATTTGGTCAAGAATCCGCTGAGTATCATTATCCTCATATATTCTTGGTTCACATCAATGCTTGCTGGCAGATACTTAGACACTGGAAAAGCTTGCTGGCAGATGTACAGTAAAATCAAGAGCGTTATTCCGGTCAGTTTTCACTTTTGGTTAGAGTGATTTGGTCAAGAATCTGTGGAGTAGTAAGCTGTTCATTATATTCAGGTATGGGAATATGATCCAATCTAATCTCGGCACTCCCAATCCGGATTGGCTGATATAAGCCAAATTGCCCGTGACAAAGGTAACAGAGGTCACACATCAGAAAGAGAGAAAAACCAGGGCCGCCTTGGTTAAGTCACAATACTTGAAAACAAATAAAAATCAGAGCATTTGAGCTCTTTGAAGCATTTATTTGAAGTCTAATAAAATATGAAGTAAACACTGCATTCCAAGGCCCCCTAGACTCAGCTGAGTCTAGGTGTTCTAGACATACCTACACACAGATCTGTGCCTAGGTAACTAGACAGAGTCTGTGTAGGTCTGTTTAGGCTCTTTGTAGCTCTGTCTAGGTCAGACTCGGTCTGCCGAACTCAGTTCGGGTCAGTCTAGGTCAGTATAGTACCTAGACAGACTCACCATCTACTTGTTGCGTCAAAATAAGTTGCTAAACATCCTCCCACAATGTATAGAAGTATTTTGAGTCATCGGAAGTAGCACATAAACTCGAATCTGGAAGCAAGATCTAATCACAAATTTAAAATGAATGATTAATGGTATCGTCCATCCGGCTTCTGTCCGACTTAAATGGAGTTACACCGATGTTTCCACACCTGTTCAAATTCAATACAGACGAGTTCTAATTGGCTATATAACATTAGCAACTCCCTTGCCGCCTAGCAGACACTTGCATCATGAGTCATGGACTAGTTGTGGAAACACCCGGTACATGTACTGGGCAGGTGGAAGAGGAGGAACGAAGGAGGAACCACGTGCTTGAGCCCAAAGGAGGACCTAAATGAACTCCGAGCGACAAGCCGCAAGCGAATGTTGTGGCTGGCGTTGTTGTGGCATCTTTGTCGTCTCACGTGCGATGCGCCGACGGCAGGATCAACGTTGATGCGCTGATGATCAACGGAACCCCCTATAAGGATTTTGGAGCGAAAAGCATAAAAGTATATCTGTTTTGCTCTGACTAGGCACCTACACTCACTCAAACTAACCTAGACTGACTTACACTTGGCTAGACAGAGACACCCGAACACAACTACACAGAGGCTACACAGAGTTGGAGACTCCTAGGCAAAATATCCGTCTAGGACCCTACATAGGGTCTGCCTAGGGACCAAACACACCTAGACTGACCCTAGACAAAGTTAGGCTCACTGAGTCTAGGGGGCCTTGAAATGCAGTGAAATATGGAAGTTGTAGCTCTTGAAGAGGGCTTTCCAATGGTCTTAGTCCCATCCTTGGATCTGACTTGGTCAAGTCCCAAAACACATAATACTCGGAAAAAGTGGACACTTTTGAGTGTTTTGCAAGTCCATGTTTAGTTCTGATTGCCATCACTCTACTACAATTACCTGTCTGTCTATGGAGCTGTCACTCCCATAGTCCCGAGAGCCAACTGCCAAATCTCCGAACCAATCATCATGCATATTATCAGCCCAACATCAACTCCGCATACTACGGCATTGGCCGATTTTTGCGTTATATGTATGTAGCAGGTCTCTTTCCTCGCTCATTTCTGATCTCCCGCCGACCGCAGCCCTCCAGTGTCACACTATTCCATGGACACTGCAGATAGCGCCCCCCTGATGGATCCCGCTACATTTGCCAGGGATCTGTGTGTATCCTCGCTGATGAAGATCTCATGCACTAATGTGCTTACAGGCGATTATACCGCTCCGTCGTCCTCGCCGGCCTTGGTGCATTTTTTCCCTTATCATCTTCGCCGTAGTCTACTTATGCATCGCTCGCTGCAGTTCTCCTGATCTACGACCACACCCTGACGCTCTCCACGGAGGTGAAGTTCATCTGGGCAGCCAAGCTTCGGCCGAGTATCTACTGGTTCTTCGCGCTGCGGTACATCGGGTTGGCAGCGAACATCGCGAATTGCGTGCTCTACTTCGCTGAGCTCGGCCATGAGGTGCGCCTGCCTCTGTTTTCTTCTGTTCAAGCTCTCAACGATCTTTCTCAGAGGTGTCTATCCGAATCGGCGTCTCTTCCTTCGTCCCCAAAGTTCCCCATTCTAGCTGCGTAAAAATGCAACTCATGTGGATATTGCTCATCGTGAGCCAGGAGATACTAGTCGAATGTGCGCCAGGCCCAACCATTAATCAGATCACAACCGAGTGTTCATCCGCGTCGAATTCGAAGGCACCCTCATCATGCGAGTCTTTGCGATGTACGGCCGCAATTGGTGGATCCTCATTTGCCTCCTGGCGGTGTTCAGTCTTTCTCCTGCGCTTGCTCTCGTGCGTTGTCCTCAAGTATCTATTTTACCGCTTGATTTACACGGGGTAGTGGGATGTTATTGAGGAGAGAGAACCGCAGATATTCTCCGTGCCGGGGATCAGCGGGTGTGCTACGGTAACTCCGCGAACATCGTGAGCAACATAATTGTCTGGCTTCACTTGAAGTCTTACGCAGCACAGGACCCTTCGTGAGGCTCCTTGTATTCATTATTGATCACCGGCATGAACTGATTATACACAGGACTTGCGGGGGCCTGGGAGTCAGTGTCAGTATTCTGGCACTTATGATGAGCAAGATCTGTCCGGCCCCCCGCTCAATTCCAACTCATTTATCTAGAATCGTCTGCGACATACTTGTCTTCCTATTGACCGTCCGGCGGGCCTACGTTCAGCGAGAGACGTATCCTAGGTACGCGGGAACGTTGTTGCGGCGGATGATTACCGACGGGGCTGTGTATTTCGGGTGAGTGTACAGAGTACAATCATCCAGTTGATAAGAATGTCCACTCATTCGCGTAGCATAATCATCATCGCTAACGCAGCAAATCTCGCGACGTTTTATGTGCGTGCCGTCCCTTATTCCACGTCAACATTAATGAAAGATGGGCTGCATTCGTTCATGATCGGCAGTTGTGCGATGTATGTCCCTGCCCCGATACCTCCGTCTCTACTCACGTTCTCAGATCCTCCTCACAGGATTTTTGTCGTGGTTCATCACGAGGTATTTATCGTCATACTCAATTCACCAATGCATTCACTGAATGCGGTCTGCAGCCTCTCCATCATGCTCCTCACGCGGCTGATGCTCAATCTGCACAAGGCTGCAGCTGTGGAGATGACAAGTGAGGAACCGAGCACGATAGGGCTGGAGACGCTCAGGTTCGTGACGGCGCGAATGACGGTGGACGATGGGACTTGAGCACTGAAAACTGAAACTGAAGCTGAATACGAAAAAGACATAACAATGTAACTGGCAGCTGCAGTAGTACCGTATGATATACTAACTCTATGGCGATATACTGTGCAAAAAGTTTTTTTTTGCATGTTAGGTATATGGACAAAAGAAATGGGTTACTTCGAGTGCCTGCGACAACTTGATAGGCAAATAGAAAATATGTGACAACTTCGAGAAGATACAACTTGCCGATGGTACAACTTGAAAACGCAGCAACTTAGCAGAAGCAACTTCTTTTGGTGCAACATGTTTGGATTTTCTCAGATACAACTTGAATTTCCCTGGCTTCGGGGTGTTGCAACTTGCATTAGCTGCAACTCAGGGAGGTTACAACTTCATCAGGAAAAAACAAATACTCTGTAGACAGGGCAGGATTCATGTAGACACTTGTAGCCGATGTAACATACCGGTAGTTTTTGTAGCCCCATGTAGCCGCCTGTAGTCAGTAGTGTGTACTACAGAGTGAATGTTGGCCACATGGCCAGCACTGATACAATGTGATTACATGGAGCTCATGTATTAATCTGTGGCCTATCCCGTGGCACTGTACACAGGTGGTGTAGAAAAAGTTTTGGAGTTCAAAGTTATTTGTGGTACTGAATTAAAAAAAATGACACTTGGTCTTGAATTGAATTGCTTGGGCTTGATGAACTTGGATTGAATTTTCCAATAAATAGCCCGTGCAATTCTATAGATATAAGCCAGAACTGATAGTGATCAAGAAACGCAGAGAACGGAGTGGGCGCATGTCGGTGTTTGGCCTCTGACAAAGTCAGGCAACACCTTTGGTCTTCATTATTGGGTGAGAGTTCATTCAATAGCACAGTCAGAAGGTTGTTTAATTGATCAGAATGTAGGAGTCCAGCTCAATCTCCAGATCCTGAGAAACGCTTCGGACCCAATAGGAGACTTTGCCAGATCTTGTAGGGAGTGAGACCCGACGAACGGAATGAACGAACAGAAATATTGGCAAATGACAGGTCTGGATAAAGACCGGGTTTCTTTTCCTTTCCCCCACTCTTTTGTAGCAAGCTGAATATTTCGTTTAAGTGCAAATGCACTTCCACGCTCCTGACGGGTTCCTGACTCTGCTGAACTTTTTTTCTTTGAACCATAATATATGTATATATGTTGTGGAAGTGCCACTCGCTCCGCTCGTCGCCTTCGATATCTGAGCCAGTTCAACCTGCCAACCAAATATCCCAGCACATTCTGTTCAAGATTTGTTTTGTTGTTCCATTTTCTCTCACATGTTCATTTTACCATTACTGACATTCACTTCGCCAATTCCCTTTCAGATTAATAGACTTCGTGCAATTCAGTCGCAGGTCAACTTATCCAAAGTAGTCTTCTCTTGTTGCGGAAATGTTTTATTATTGCGTTTTCGGCTTGATTTCATGCTCCTACTTGACTCCATATTCTTACTCTCTAACAACTTGAAAACAGTTGCGGGAGAATAAGGTCAGAATTTTGGATCTTTTAGACATGAAGAGAGATGAAGAGGTTTAAATTGTCGCACTTAATTACTACAGGGAATAGACATTATTTCTACTCATTACTGCTGCGAGTGGGATGATGCGAAAAAAGGAGCCGAGACGATCTCACCGAAGTTTAAGGAGTCAAAAGAGGCGCCTCTGAACATCCAAATTGTCCCCAAATTGTCCTCTAACCTAGGGGACAATTTCGATGTGTTCGATTGGGATGGAGAAGCTTGCAGTGTCCTGTGTTCACGGTTAAACTGTTGCGGAAGCCTAAAATCGGAAGTACCATGAGTTTTTTACTGAAGTTTTTTTACAGGATCAAATAGGACGTACCCATAACCCACGTTCCCGCTTAGTTGTAAGTACTGAGGAGCGACTACATTTGAGCGAACGCATGGCACAGACGTATAAGGTAGGCAGATGGTCGTGTCTGGGGTTAAAAGATGAAAGGGAGTGAAGCAAGAACTATTTAACAACGTGTGGGCGTGTATGTTCATTGGAACTATGGGTGCGCAGCTATTACTGGGATCATTCAGGGCTTTGAAATAAAATACAGAATACACACCGGCTAGGGATATATCGAAAAAGTAGCCGTTGAAACTCGGCAGGTTCAGGCTACCTTTCTGTTGAAAGCATTGTGTCACTGAAACCAGTCAGTTACGAGGTACGAGGTCAGGACACAAAGGAAGAAAGGCAGTATTTCAAAGAAAATACAGCCTTTTCCCTTTGTTTACAGCCTTTCTTCCTTTTGTCCATTAACAATAGTAAATATTTTCTTAATTGCTGAAAGCATCGCAAAAAGTTGCTGTTTTTTTATACCTTTTCATTTAAAATAAAAGTAAATCTTTTGATATATATGAAAAGGCTCATAAAAATGTCAACTTTTCCCCCACCAGGTCAAAAGAACTCCATCCTGGGTGTGGGAGATACAAAAGCCGGCATCTTCGGCACTTTCCGGAGCCTATCTCAAATCCAAAACTCCGGGAAATGCCGAGATCGTGACCCCCCAAGTGAAATTTACGAGTACTTACGTTTACATAATGATCATCCCTTTCAAAATCCTCAGATCACCCTTTTTCTCGGTTTTTGAGACTAGTGACACTGATTGTTGAGGGACTTTTTGGTGGCTGTGTTGTGATAAATTGATGGCAGTGCTTAAATTCGATTCAAATATTTGTAGTCTTTTTAGTGGCTGTAATGTTTACTGATATTATTTTCCATTGAAATGGGATTTTTCACCGAGTAAATTTGAGGGCCCCCTGCCAATTTCCGCCCTCAAGACGAGGCTCTAGCTCTGCAACCATTGAATATGATCCTATAGGTCAAGATAGACATATGCAACTGTGTACTTTGGCTACCTAGTTGCACCAATTCATTTGGGATACCTGTGGTCCCGTCCAAAATATGAGTCGTCCTTTAAGAGAGGGGTTTCATCCGGTCCGATCCGAAGTCCGGTCTGTTCCGGGTATGGCAAGTCATAGTCTTGTTTTTTTCTATTAGCTGAGAGAGAGTGGTGAGGGGAGCATGTGGAAAAAACTAACCGAACATCTGAATTTATTTTCGTGCATTCGGAAATTGCTGCCACGGCTGAAAGGTGTGTGCACCTGATCGGCCGGTTTTGTTTTTGGTCGCGGACTGTCATACCGTGTGGCATCAATGCTCTTAAGCTGTAATACTTATCCTCTTTGTTGTCTTATCCACAGGGAGGATAACCCAAATTTCCGGGCCAAAACATCAAGAAGATATGAAGAAAATAGTTACAATGAGTTTCCCATGTTCCCCTGCACAAATATGAAAGACATCTTTGAAATTTTTTTTTTGTTGATTATATTCTTTGAAGAGGTTTAGCATATTTGTCTCTGTGGATATGCAAAAGTTATTGTAAATATTTCTTTCATATCTTCCCAATATTCCTGCTCGGTATTTTTGGTTATCCTCCCTGTGTATCATTGAACTTCAGCCACTGTGTGGTGCCGAGTCCTGACTACCGAAAGGTTTGAGAAGCGAGATCATGTGTAGTTGCTCACCCTCTGTTGCCCTCCATTGCGAACAGGGCCATACAGGTGTCTCCACCGAGTAAAAAAACATTTTGTTCTTTGTTGTGGTTACCTTTGAGGGGTTCCCTGCCAAAAATCCGCCCTCAAGACGATGTTTTGGCTCGGAAACTGCAGAACATTTCTGTCAATTTGCGAGAGAGTTTTATCAGGTCTGGTCCGAATACTGGTCCATTCCGAACTGTATAATTCCCTGTATTTTTTTCCCATGGCACGAAATGTTCCGCAAGGTTTGAAAACATATCAGCATGCTGCGCGCAAAAAAAATCCATATATGGGTGCAAGAAGTACCTTTCGCGGATTATTACTCAGAATTCTTGAATTTCAGTACACCAACACATATTCATATCAAACACTATATGAAAACCAGGTCAAGTAAATTAACAGCCGTTTTCTGGAAGCCACGACTCGGCAACAAGAGAGCTGATGAACGAATAAACAGGCAACACCTTACAGATGAAAAGTTATTAAACATATATGACTCTTAGCAACCTGAAAGCTCACTACCACAATGTAATAGCCCATAGCGCGGAGATTTGGAAGTATATTTGAACACAATTAGGTAGTTAAATTCAGGGTGCATGCGGAAAGCGAAAATAGATCCGATACATCAAGAGATAAACAAGTGGAATACAAAATAGAGACACATATTCCAACATAGCTAGCTACTGAAGTCCATAGCTTATCAGGTTATAGGCACTGCCAACTGGGGGGCGGTATACATGTACTTAGTACAAAGGACAAAAAAAAAGGTAAGTACGAGGTCATGCCGGGCAAAGCCACGGCCCTTTACCCCAAGTGAGCCCGCAATTACCAAGGGGCATTCCAAAAAAAAGACCCTATGTAGGCCGTTTTTTTTCGCACCTTGTCCTCGGACCAACTAACTACGTGACTGTAGGAAACATACCATATATATAGTAACTTCCCCTATTTTGGCCGCCGGAATGGCTCAGATTCTGACTCCGACATCTAAAGGCTGGCGAATATGGTTGAAAATGTGGATTAAAGGTTATATGATGCTTCTAGTCCTTCCGGGAACGTTTTGGGGCACGAGAGAAACTCGCAGAAGATGCACATGCAAACCCTTCATGGACTTCTTTTCCCTGGTTTCTTTGCACAGTTTTGATGGCATGTGTCGCTTCCGTAGATTCTCCAAGCCAGCGGGGCCACAACCTATCCTTTCATGGCACAGAGGCAGACAACGTGGTTATCTTCTTCCAGTACCACATCAGGCGGGAGAATATAAAACTATATGTGTGTGTAAGGTTTCCTCAAATTTGAAGAAGCTAAATCTACGTATCCCATCGGGATTCAACAACAACTCCATTGTACGTGAATTGGACGCATTTCCACAGAGAAAATTTTACCTGATAAGGTCGAAGCTTTCGACAAATAGACCAACGTGGATAACTGATGCGGAGTGATTGAATCAGACTGACACTACCTTCCGCATATCCCCAACAGCGCGTTAGAAGCACGAGAAATATTTTTAGAAGCCTGTATGACCCATTTTGCGGCCAAAAAGTTGGGATTGCATTTGTTTTCGCGGCCTCACGGCAGACTAACTAACTTGCCATTAGTTGCCGGTTTAAATGCCGGCGCCCCCTTGGCAATTACATGAAGTGGGTCTGAAGGTTAGTAAATTCAACGCTGACATACTAAAGAAACAAAGGGAAAAAAGTTCGCAACGCGTGACCACCAGCCAACTGAAATTGAAGCGGGGACTCCTCGCGCTTCTCAGCCATTACGCTACATTTGATTGTGGTTATCGTTTACAGCCAAGTTACTCGGATTCCTCGGAAAGTCTATATTCACTCTTGTCGAATTGCTCTGGATGTCACACCATTCAAATCGATATCCAACCTTATTTTCAACTCATCCCCAAATTACAAGTGGGCTTTGCAAATTACTGGGTCAATTTACTGCTTGTAATACGTCGACTATACGCCAACATTTGCGCGGAGATTGTTGATGGATGAAGTGCTGACTAAGTTAAGTACTTCACTCAAAGCTACATGCGGAATGACAGTGATTGGCAAGTGATTGGCACTCAGGCTGTGCAGGCGGGCGGACGATCAGTCCACCACTCCGACCTACCTACTACCTACTACATCCTCAGTCGATGCGAAACTATTGGACGACCGACGATGCGACATGTCCTGAGGCGTGAACGGGGCTCCGCGAGCCATGTTGGCCACTTCCCAGTTAAGTTGGAGTTGCTTTCATTCAAGTTGACTCTCACGATGCCATACTAAGGCTGTGCGAGGATTTCAGCCAGCGCTACAATTCTCTTGCATATATGGGTAGATTCAACTGCGGAGACGGCCAAGTTTGAAGTTCCTAGAAGCAATCCCAACGGCTCGGAAGTTCATCTGAGGTGCACACCCACTTACACGGAGGCAGTTCGACTCACGCAGTCGTTGCTTATTCGACATAAAATATTTACTCAGCGAGCTCCTGGTGCTGTCTTTGCCCTAATGGGCAGGCGAAATATGACTCTCTACCTGCCATCCCCCGGATCTCCGATGGTTCATACCTGGCGCCGAATTTATGCTGCCGCTATCGCTGAAGGCCCGCCCACTCGCATTTGACTGACAGTAAAGATGTCATTGGTCCTTTAAAGAACAGAACAGTCGTGCTATTGGCTCGGGAGAACAGCGACTAGCTTCTAAAGCCTAGTGTCATCCTGACATCTGCTAATCAAGTCCTTGGAACGATATCTGTCAAATTGCTTCATTCCGTTCCAGCTACATCTATCTGGCAGTACTAGTATTCACGGCTCTCTAAATTACCTTCACGTTCAAATTTGGACTCCTGCTGAAACTCGCGGACCAGTCCGGATTGTCAAAAGGCGAAGCGTTTCCCCCAAAATGAAAACAACACCTCCACTTCCCAAGTTGGTTTTTATACTAATCGTTTTGCCAGCAACTCCGTTTCTCAGATTCTATACGGCCCTCGAAACGAATTGACTACGACCAGACCCTTCTACACAATGAGCTATCGGGGATCCATACATGGATGGAGGCCAGGATCAACCTTCCACTTCAGCTTCATCCTCGAGTCGCAGTGACGCAGACGGTTCACTTCGCGTGAAGCAGTGCCACCACTGCCGGACCACGAACACACCTGTATGGCGCAGGGATCCTGTTACTAATAACACGCTCTGTAACGCCTGTGGTGTCTACCTGCAGCAGCGGAAATTATATGCGGCCTAAGGACCTCATCGACCCGTTTCGCGACGATGACGAGCCGGCAGGGGTCGCGCCTGAAGGGCCCCAGTGCAGCAACTGCCACACGCGGACCACATCCGCTTGGAGGCGAAACAAGGACGGCGACTGTATCTGCAATGCATGCGGGGTCTATGCGCGCCTGAATGGCAAGCCAAGACCGCTGTCTCTGAGGCGCAACACGATTAGACCCCGTTCGAGGCATCCCACAGCAAGCTGAGGAGTTCTTGCCATCGATTGAATACTCTCTGACTCTCCACATTCACCAACCTTCCGCTTGTTTCACGCGTCCTTGCACAAGTCACCCATCGACTGAGTGTTATGTATATTAATCAGGATTCCAAATTGTCGTGCTTTCCATGTACCGCGTACCACATCAATTTATACATATTGACTTGTTTTACATGTCGACTTCTTTTGGGGATACTTATCAGTGAAAATTATCCATACCAGTGGTAATTGATGGGCTGTTGCTCGTCGCCCAACGAGTTCATACGTGGTACCCTAAAAACCCTGCTTTACGTTGTTTTTGGCTGATATTCGGCAGGCTGAAGCCATTCCTGTATCGTGTTCTCGTGTATCGCGGTCCAAAGCATCACGGTATGGACGCACACGAGCTGTTTGGCACGCACACACGGCATCTCATGCTGGACTTCCGCTACCAAACCCCAGTCGCCTACATCGCGAAGATCCTCGCCGTCTGCAGCGCCGTGCAGAGCCTTGCGTGCTACTTCGCGGTCGACCCGTCGTGCCTCCCGCACCTTGCCCTTATGTGCCCCTTGCGCCTGCGCATCCACGCCGTCCACCTCTTCGCCGGCCCGCCCCGCTTCTCGCACGCCCTCTTCGCACGCACCACGCACCTGCAGCTCCTGGACTACCACCTCTCGGCGTTCGACGACGCCTCCTGGGCGAGCCTGCGTGCGCTCCCGTGCCTGACGCACCTGGCGTTCAACGTGTACACCGCCTCCCCCCCGCGCGCGCTGCACGAGCTCCTCCGCGAAAACACGCGCCTGCAGGCGCTCGTCGTGATACTGAAACCCCGTCGAAGAAACTATATCATGTTTGTTTAAACAAATTGCGTCTAGACGCAAATTGCCGTTTAAACAGATGTTTAATCTAAACACGTTTAACCGCACGGTGCGGTAATCCGGGCCGTTCAAAGGGCGGTTTAAACAGTGTTTAAACGGGCCAAAAAGGCATTTTACATCGGGGTTCGAACTCATGCCCTGGGCTGTATGCATACATAAGCAGGGAGACGAAGCAACAAGACTCTGACTGGGCCAACCTAGAGCAATAATTTGTAAATGTAATGCTCCATTATCATGGGACTGTGACCCGGTACACATGTTCAACTTGCCGAGTTGGACTCAATGTGCAGTAAAACAGGCTCACAAGCGATAGCTTAAACACAACGCAGGAAGGTTAAGATATATTTCCGATGAAATGAATAGTTGGACTTCAAGTTTCTTCATTTCTTATCTTCTTATACCATACACTGGTTGAACGTTTCAAGTTTTTCAGTGAAAAAATTGGTGAAAAACTTGATTTTTTTTTCACCTGCTTTTTCCGCAAAAAAAGGGGTGAAAAATGTAAAACATTTTTACCTTTTTCTGACTTGAAACAATAATAAGGTGAAAAATGTAAAATATCTTTCACATTTTTCGCCTACTTTTTTGGTGCAAAAATAGGTGAAAAAAAATTCAAGTCTTTCACTAAATTTTCCACTGAAAAATTTGAAATGTTCAACCAGTGATAAACAATTTACTTCCTTCGAGGTTTCCTGTAACTTCTTTTGTCCGACATCAGAACAGGCATTAATGATGTCTTAAGTATAATTCAACACTGCCCTGAAGCACAAACACTGGGTGGTTCAAACTGATGGAGTTACTTCTGGCTGAACTGCTTGGTCAGTTCAAAAGGTTTACATGGTCCCTGAAAGAGCAGCTGATAATCACACATCTTTTACATAATGTCGGACGCAGCAGTGTCATCACCTTGGCCAAAGAACTTGGAGCAGCCGTGTGCAGTACAGGAGTTAGTTTCTGCATGCCCATCAAGGGAGAAAACAAAAGGGATAAGGCTCCCCGAGCAGTCGGACACATTGAACCTGTCTGCTTACAAGATCTTCATGATGAATACGGCAGCTGTGTGGCACGGAGCACCGCATCTGGTGATTCCCCTAATCCAGTTCTTCGTCTTTATATCAGACAGGATGTTAACAAAAACACATCATTTTCTGGAGGGTTGTGTCTGCACGAAGCAAATAAGTCATCTGTGTGCCCCTAACGTTTGAAGATATATAATTATGCCGGTGGGTTTTGGAGAAAAAATAATTTGGCAGATTCTAGTGTCCAGAGTTCAGACACTTGGAGTTGAACCCGGTTTACTACAGGAATGTTTAATCCCTGAATTAAATCAAAATAAAGGCGGCACGCCCATGCACCACATCGAATATACGGTTCAAGTTGCTCGAGAGCACCATTGAATTAAAATGCAGTGGCTTTATGAGCTGTGCAAAGATCTGGAAAGGGACTGAATATGCGAAGTTCATCAGTTGAATAATTGTCATTACAAGCCAGTGCTACCTTGAAGGAGACCAGTCTAATGTCCTGAGATAGTCAAGTGTCAGTAGAATAGTCTCCAGAGACGGATTATAAGCTTTAGCCAGTCAACACATTTCAAAGTCGGAGTACGTATCACCGGAAAGAGAGAATAGGCCGTAACCACTGTACAAAAGTTGCAAAGGTCGGCCATTGAAAATAGAGCGATGAAAACTTAAGCACCAGAAATGGTAAAAAACTGTCAAACCTTGCACCTTGCCGGAGTGGGTCAAACATATACAATAGCAGCTGCGAGTGTTAGTATTCAAAAAAATGGCCAACTCAGAATTGGACTTGCTAGGTAATGGTAAATTCAATCTGACTTTGAACATGCGGAGTGGAGAATGTGATGGTCAAGTACAGGTGAAATGATTGATTCAAGTGTGTCTGTTCAACCAGCAGAAAGAAATTCTAAGATATGCAAAATTGAATCAGGGCACTCCAAAGGCACAAAATACTATTGATAATGTGTATAGATGTGAATAAGCCGACGGACACGAAAAATTCTGATGTTGATCACTTCGAAAATCAGAGGGATTGGAGTACCAAGGAGCGGTGTAATCGCCGTGATAATTTCTGACAAAGTATTTGAAATGGTGATAAGGAAACTTCGAAGGAAGTAAATTATTCATTATCTGACAAGATAAGAAACAGAAGTCCAACTACTCACTTCATCGGAAATATATCTTGCTTTTCCTTTTCCTTTTCCTCTTTACTTTAGGGCAGTCTCACATTGTATTTAAATTATCGCTTGTGAGCCTGTTTTACGTACCTTGAGACCAGTTCAACTCGGCAAGTTGAACTAGTGTACCGGCCACAGTCCCATGATAATGGAGCATTACATTTACAAACTACTGCTCTAAGTTGGCCCAGTCAGACTCTTGTTGCGTTGTCTCCTTGCTTATGTATGCATGCAGCTCAGGGCATGAGTTCGAACCCCGGTATAAAATGCCTTTTTGGCCCGTTTAAACACTGTTTAAACTGCCCTTTGAACGGCCCGGATCACCACACCGTGTGGTTAAACATGTTTAGATTAAACACCTGTTTAAACGGTGATTTGCGTCTAGACGCAATTTGTTTAAACAAACGTGATAGGGTTACTGCCCGTCGGACGTGGGCGCCACGGACTGGGTGGCGAAGTACCCGACGCATGATGTGCTCCTCGTGGTGGCGGTGGTGAGCTACGCGGTGGCCGACTGGGTGGCCGGGGCGTGGGGGCACACGGATTCTTGGCGCGGGCGGACGACGTCATCCACCTGAGGCGGCAGGCTAGCCCTAACCTTCTTCCCAGTGAGTCTTCCGCGGGTATCGATCCTTAACTAAGCTCACTGCCTTCTTAGTTAGCAGACTACTCAGCGTGCTGACGCCGCACTAGGGACGACGCTCGCGTTGACAACGTGGCATCGCCTCCTCCACACCCGCAGCACCCAGACCCGGCCCCACGCGCGCCCGCCCTCCGTGCCGCCAACCCCCCCCCCCCCCCCCCCCAAATACTTCCTCCCCCCGTCCATGCCTTCCTCGAGCGCACAACCACGTGCCCCTGACGCGTGCACCAATGCCCCGCTCTTGCCGTGTCGTCTGCTGCCGCCTGGCTAACACGCCCACCACCACCGCTCCCTGCGCCGGCACGTCGACTAGGGTTAGGGCCGGTCCACGTCGGGTTGTATCGTCTCGCACCGTGTACTCTCCGTGCCTGCTAAACCCACCCCTGGCACGCTATGCTAGCGCGCCTATCACCACGCCTTGGGATGTGCGCGTATGGCGCGCGCCGCGCGTCGTATCGTGTGGTGCGCCGCGGTTGTCGATCTCTGGTCTAGTGCCGGTCAACACACCCGGGGTATTTACTACTCGCACAGTGATAAGAACATTGATTGGTATTCAATCCTTTTCTGTATAGAATATTATTCGATCCTTTTATATGTAGAATTTTCGGGACTGTCATATGTTTGGCTTGTACTTGTGAGTATTGCGCCCGAATTAATTCCCTAGCCCCAAAAATAAACAGATGCCCCCCCTATCTGAAGAATAAAATACACAGGGTACAAGCCTCACCCACCAACTAAATTCACATAATATTAGATTGGGTTGCTTGTCCACTGCAATTTAAACCTTTGTCCACTTTGTGATGATGAAGGAATATCCGAATTTGTATCATTTACAACGTTATTACTCAGAATGTCAAGTGGGAGACATTCTTACAAATTGGTTTATACATTTCATACGTTGAATCTCCTCTCTTGAAAAGTATTACTACATATGTGCCTCGGTCGCGAGGGTCTATCAAATTCTATCACTCAACTTTCTAATCACATGACCAGCAGCTCTCCCTTCTCTTTTTTTTTGTCTAGGCGTCGGCGTTGTCTGCAGTCGGCGTTTCTAGATCATTTGGACCCAACGTTATTTCTTCTATTGCTCCTGTCTGACTCAATGAATTCAAATCCAGTGATTTCGGAGTACTTGTGCAATATTTCAACCAGAATATGAATAGCGGCGGAAATCCAGCTCTGCATTCCTGGATCAGATTTGTAGGTGTTGCGCCACCCGTGCAAAGCCATTTGACCACGTAGTGGGTGACTAATACCCAATAAGGAAGTGATATTACCAAAAAAGGAAATAGCGACGGAGGGGGGGGGCAGACACTTTTGGTCGATGCCATTGAGTTCTGGTGGTCTTTCTGCACCTTTCCTCCTGCGGAAAAAATCCATCAATTTGGGGGCTGGGGGCAGCCCCCAGGTCTTAGATAGGGACGCACCGGGTGCAATTTTATCATCGTACCACCATCGTTGATGGACACACCTCGCCCCTTCCTCTCGGAAAGTCGCCAGTGGGCTATCTAGCCACCAAAACCCCCAAATCACCCCTTACAACTTCACCTTCTTTTCACAGCATTTCGACATCTTCGTTACTTTCTTTTCCACCCATTTTCACTCAACGGCTCGGGACCATCTTCTACATTTTATTCCAGAGATTCGCTCTACAGGTACCGGACTACCGACCCATTTTAAGAACCTACCAGCCGGGCAACCTCCCCTTCCTCATCATTAGCTACATCTCCCGAGGGTTCTGCTGCCGCTGTGCCGTCCGGCACAGAACCGAGACTTCTCGGGATTTCGTACCCCCACCATCTGGATCCGCAACGGCTATGTTGGCGTCGGTAGGTAGGTAGGTAGTAAAAATTCTATTCCACCTTCGCGATCACAAGAATGACGGATTGGCGCACGGGAACTCCAAGGCGTTCCTTGGATGCCTGACTCAGGGATCAACGCTCCACGATGGTATCCATGCCAAGACAGAGAAAGAGGTATAGCTGCGATGATTACCACGTCAATTAACCGCGGATTGATTGTGTCTACTTATAGTGGCAGCAGACGATTGAGTTGGACACGTAAACAAATCCCGCGTCTTGATTGAACAGCCCAAGAACAGCCTTTGGGGGGGATTATGGCCCTTTCATCATGGATCTTCTCCCGAGCTATTTTCTTTCCTTCCCTTCCCTTCTCGGCATACTAGCAGTATTGCCAGCCTCGATGGCCCCCTTTTTGCGACTCTTCAAGCAAGCACGTCGAGGTGGGCACGACAGATGGCCAGCATTTTCGCTTTGTGAACTGTCCATCTACTGTAGACCAAGCAGTCTCGGATTCTCCTTCTTTGCGTGCCTGGGTCATGACGTTCAATATTCTATCGGGCCTTGGGTTTATTTTGCTTGCTGTTGTATTCTTCACCGCCCTGCTATCGTCGAGGGTCAAAAGAGTATCTACATGGTACTGCTACATGGTGGCATGGATGGCTTTTTGCATTACTCCTTTTCTTGTTATCGGCCACCAAACGCATGCAGACCCACCACCTTCGTTTGCTCCATGTGTCGTTGACTCGGCCCTGATGTATGCCTCGCGCCCGTTGTAAGTATATTCTTGTCCGTGATGGTGGTCCATCATTGAAACAATTTTCAGCGCAGCATTCGCCACCCTCTCTCTCATCTTACAAGTGGGCCTAATTGCAGCTCGAATATGCCGGTGTTTGACCCAGCCACTCACAAGCTGTATCTTAACATCTCCACCCGACTGAAACACAGAAAAGTTCGCCCGAGATCTGTATTTGTGGTGAGTTTAAAACATCTGCACCAAAGCCGTCCCTTTGAGCTCCGGAACGTAGCTGCTTGTGATACCTCCAACATTGTATTTCATCACGTTTTTCACGACTCTGATTGTGCGAGTTGAGATTGTTTCGTTTTTCTCTGTCTGACGGAAACCAGCTCGGAATTGTCAAACCAACTCAAGTGAAGCTGGAACCAGGAGGCTTCTACTGTCATATTCAAGTTGCCCACTCCTTACCGTGTGTACTTTTCTCCTAGAAGATATCTCTTCTTATGGCGAGACAGAGCCGGTATCATTGCCTGCTTTGTGCTGTTCGCAACTGTTGCGTGCGTTGTAATTGAAGGTGAGTCGTAGTGTTTACCAGGAACCTATGTGACATAACTTGAGAGCAGCTATGATTATTTTCCTGCTATCTCGGAACTGGCGCGCTTTCCGTGCGCTTCAAATACACGACGAGCACACAGTTTCTCTGAGTATAATCATCCGTGTTTCCGCTTTTGCTTTCTTGCCAATGATTGGACTCGGGTAAGTCATTTTTCTTCATAATCCATATTGGTTGTAGACATTCCGGCCTCTTTTTTAGACTCAGTTTCACGACTTATGTCCCGCATCTCGTGGAAAAGATCTTTCCGCCGTATAATCTGCTTTTGGCCTCATGTGGGTTCATTTTCTACGCATTGCACATTCTTTACTTAGTGTTACATACCACAAGTGCCCACCGCTGCCGCTTTGATATTTGGATCTCAAACAGTACGTTTGCTTTACTCTGGAAGGAGTTTCCGTTCAATCTCGGTCTAGGATCTCATGCACGTTTGGATGTTCTGGAGGGTAGAAGAAAAGACGATGACACAGCTCACTCTCACCACCATGAACAGTGATTGTTCTGGGATACATGCACCGTAATTCAATTTCTTCGGACAACGGGAAAGTTGAAAAAGACAGCGATGTGATGCGCTGTTGTTCCGACTGGTGTCGATGACATACTATCAATGTACAACATGAATACACGAATTCTCGCATGAAATTTGTCAAGGGCACAGTTGCTCGTTGTGAACATGGATTGTTGTGAGACCCATATATTAGGTAGTAAATCGAACATTGGTCATGAATACATAGTTAATAGTATACTTCGAAAACGGACTCCTATTATTACATTGCTGTAGGCAGAAATATTTTTTGGATTGGGATAGATCTTGGTACTATAATGAAACTCTCCCGGACCCTAGGAGAGAGACAGCGGTCAGCATTCATTGTCAGCTCAACGAATAAGAGCCTACATACAGGACCGAAGAAGCCTTGATCTGGAATAAGCAGACGCGCGCACCCTTCCACATCGCAACCCTCCAGAGGGGGCGTGTTTCCTCTCCAGTCGATCTCCAGCCCTATGTATCTCAACCCAGTAGATGGCGCCATCTACCGACGCGACGCCCCCCCTCCAAGGGGGGTCGACGATTATTTAGTGTACGCTCCCCCTTAAATACGCGAGGTCCTATATGCATTCAGAGTGTACACAGGGCTCTGCGGGGGGCTGGACATTCGACGTAAGCGGATTAGTTGGCCTACTGGTTTGCTGCTCCGTTTTGCCCCACAACACGGATGGCTGTGTCCCGGAATAGCCACCTGTTCTGTGGTGCAGAATGGCGCGGCAACCTAGTAGGGCAGCAAACCGCGCACCAGATCCAAATCCGGCGGTACAGACTCGACATCGTCCGTGTGCCCGAATATCTCCACCGCCCTCCTCTGTCATATCGTCGTCCGAACCAAATGTGTCATATGCGAAATGGAGGGATATGGTCTGGAGCGCCGCCAGATGGCGAAGATTCCCAAACAATTTCAGGGTGTCGGACATCTGAGAGGCGCTGGCTTCAGTAATGGCGATGTGGGAGAGACAGGTGTTGTTTTTCAAAATGGCCGGGTCGCTCAGCGTTGCTATGGTTGAGTCCAAATTCAGTGTTTCGGCATTCAGGAAAGCGGATTGTACGCACTAAATTCGTTTAGTGGACGGAGACATTGGACATCTTGGAGTGTCTGGGAATTTACCCTCAAAAGCGGGATCAAGGGTACATCTTCCCCGACACGCAACGATTGTAGATGCTGGATGTTCACCATGGTAAAAGTGGAAAGCATTGCATCTACCGCCTCCGTAGCCAAGTTGCTAACGTCGAGAGAGTCCAGGACGACGAGAGCTTCATGAGGCGTGGGATCAACACGTCGAGCAGACATATCATCGAATTCGACAAATTCAAGAATGAGCTCTTTCAGGCCATGTGCGTGGCTCAGAAGGGACTCAAGCTCCATCAGATCCGTGAAGATGTACCAGCTCAGAGAGAGACTCTGGAAGCTGGGAGCTGGAATGCTTCATTGAGTGCGCTTTTGAAAAACGCTGGCTGTGCGTTCCATTGCAGTCGACCGTACGGAGAGATGTCCAAATGCACCAATTTGGGTACTAGACCAAGTAGCTGAGAGGCCAGTCGTAGCGTCCCGTCCGTCTGGTCCCCAGCCTTAGAGTATGCAGTGATAGTGGCATATTTCACGTGTGATGTGAGAATGTGCGGGGATTCCGACATGAGCACCTCGAGCTGGGATGAATTCTTGGTGTAGCAAGCGATTCGAGCAAACAGATGCTCCCGGCTGCGGGGTAAAAAGCCGCGAGAGGTGAGCGAACAAGCCCTGCGTGCAGCTTCATCCGATTTAGGGACGTAGTAGCGGTCGGGCTTTGCTGCTTCACCCCGCGGGCGAATTGGTCAATGATGGTGTCGATTAGTTCCTGTGGGATGTTTCTCGTGGCAGCGGCTATCCACGAAGAATCTAGTTAGCGGGTAACATACAGTGGTTGGAGCATACCCATTCCGTTTCAGTTGTCGAGCACCTTTGGTGGTGACAGCAGTGGCAGAGCTAAGCTTTGATCAAGTTGCCGAGTATTTATCTTCAATTACATCAGGGGACAAACAATGGTCCAGGCCAAGTCCAGGCAGTTTTTATAATTGAGCATATGGAGGTGCACTGCTTGAGCGAGCAGTGGGTGCGTCTGCTATAAATCTATCAAAATTCAAAACCGGTAAATCTGACGGGTCAGATTAAAAAGAAGCCGGTCTCAAAGTTACTCGGCGCGGCCTTGAACGAGCCTGAGTAAAACAAAACATAAAACAAAACAAGGCCTGAATTTCTGTCGAGGGGTTGACATATGCAGTTTGGGGAGAAGAGACTCGTGTCCTTGAGAAGTTTGGAATCCATGGGAAATACGGACAGCGGAGATCCATTACGCAGTAGCACACGATCTCCCGAGAAAAGGGAAACATAAGGGCTAAATAAATCCACCTATCTGTGCTGCGTCGGGACGTGAACGGAAACTATGCCTGCCACAGACGGCAGCCAACCACGGACGGCAGCCAAGTCCAACAGGCTTTTGAGCCTCTCGTCCGCGAATGCATCGATTTGGACACTTTTCAAGCTGTTCCCAGCCTGCGCGAGGATCCCATCCAGCTGCCCCCATTCGAAGGCGTTCTCGTCGCCAATTCCATCGTCAAGATGCAGCGAAATAGTTTCCAGCGCCGTGAGATGCTGCAGGTTCCCGAACGCCATTAGAGTGTATTCCACATCGAAAATAGGCTCGATAATCTCGATGGAGGGCAGGTCATCCGCACCTCCAACTGCGAATCCGGTTCCTGAGTGAGGCATTGAACACAGGAAAGGAGCACTGTACGTACTGGTGATAAAGTCATATCGCACTCTTTGGAGCGTGTGCGCGTTTGCGGCCAGGAGCGAAGGCGTTTGTGACATAGCTCCAATGTCTAGAGACAGCAGATGCCGGATGTCGACCGCACTAAAGCTGGCTAGCATCGCGGAGACCTCGTGCCTGTGAACCTCTCGCAATTCGAGGGACGCAAGGGTAACAGCGACGCCACGGGAGGCGGGACCGGTACGGTCTAAATGGTGATGTTGAAAGGATATCTTTCTCAGTGATAACACCCGTAAGGCCCGTGCATGACTGAGAAGAGAATCGAGCGCTGCTGCGTCTGGAAAAGACAGGCAGGAAAGATGCAAAGTGCGCAAAGATGATAGTGCAAGTGCTCCTTGAACTGTTGTTGGAAACCCAGTTTTCCCATCGGACATGACGTCCAGGCGGACCAAGTTCGGTAAGAGGGCCAAGATCCGAGACGCAAAGAGGGAATCCCTCTCGACCTCGCCAGGGGAGTCGCCGGGGACCCAATCATGCTGAAGTGCCTGACATACAGTGATCCAATGTATGGGGATCTGGCGAGCAGCTGGTCGAACAGGAAAAGATTGTTGTAATGCCTCCGTCCGAAGCATTGAATCGCAGTAAACAGGTGCATCTGGCTCCGCGGCCGAAATGACTAACAGGTCAGAGCACAAGCTTTGAGCACCTCCACACGCGCTTCTCGTTCCGAGTCTCTTGCATCGGTGAGCGAGAAATGGTCGAGAATGGTGTCGACGATCTCTTGCGGCAAAGACATTGGTGGCGAGTGGTGGCAGAATACAAGCCGTAAATCTTGTTGTGGTGTCTTTGGTTCCCACTGATAAGATAGGATTGCCACCAAGCCTTTTTTTCCCTAGTTAACACTGGGGAATCCGCAACTGAGAAATGGGTACAACAGAGGCATCTACATATGTGGAATAATATATAATCGAGAGCCGTAGATATGAACACAACAATAGACTCGCAGAGAATTTAAAGCATCAAAAGGGGGGAAGGGGATTGGAAGGGGAGACCAGCGCGACGCGTGAATGGTGAAATCGGACATCATTTGCGCGCACACTGGCAGGTCCTCGCGGATGCGGAGGTATCACTCCAAATCGATGTGTGCCTAACGCCATGTCACAGAAGATAGGTCCTCCGAATGGCGCAGCCATCTCCCAAGCCCGCATCTCCGCAGCCGTGGAGCATATCCCTGGCAGAGCCGCAGACGAGCATCGCAGCCAGCCCTGGCGCGACGCGCACGCGTCGGATAGGCAGAGCAGTCATGCGTCCGTTCATCTACATCGTCGTCCTCGAGCTCGGAAGCTTAGAGGCATGCCAGCCGCACAGACGGTGCCCACCACGCGAATGGAGGAGACGACGATTGCCACTCCCAGACACCGGCCCACACCCGTACCTTCGATATAGGTCGGGTAGAATGACGGGCTCACTCGCCTGCCATACAGTCCGAAGCCAGCGCGCAAGCACATCTGGCCAACGACTCTCGTAGTAAGGGTATCGTCTCATCTGCGCACACCAAGACCGCATCTGCGCTACCCACGGTGCAGACGCAGAGCCCCGATGCCTGCAGGGATGATACCGCAAACGACGCACGCAGACGCCCGGGCCACCGCGCGCACATCAATCCGACAGCAGCCCTCCTCATCCCGAGGCACAATCTCGCTCCCACCGCCACGGCGCGCTCTGTGACTCCAGTCCCCGCGGTGCACTATATCTCCCACCACCCCGCCGCCTCTCTTCCACAGCCGCACCAGCAGCCTAGATGCTAAATCACGAGCACAGATAACAGTCCCCCGATGCCCACTCGCCACCGCCGCTGCTGCCGCCCAGGCCAGCGCTCACGTAGCTAACCCGCACGGGCAGGAGAGAAAGGAAGAGAGCCGGGCGCGCATGGGACCACGCGGACACTAGCACGCATGTCCACACCGCGAGGCTGCTCCCTCGTACCCACGATGCCGGGGGGTAGAAAAGAAAGAACAGTGTAGGCGGTGTGACGCTGCCACCCTGACGCACGTACTGCCCCACCGTATCGATCATGTCGGCGAGCAGCGGAGGAAAGACGCGGGTATCTCCAAGCCCCAACGCGCGCGCATGTCCCGCCGTACTCGTGCGGGGGGGTAGAAACAAAAAGATCGCGCTCCCCGGGCCCAGTCCCATCTCGGCGAGCAGCTGAGGGATAACGCCCGCCGGGGGCAGCACATCTATAAAACCCACGACGCGCGCGTATCTCTCCGCACTTGCGCGATGCGCCGGGGGGCAGAAAAAAGCGGGGGCTCTCCCGGGAGCGCATCTGCAAGCCTGCGCCGACGCATCTGCAAGTTCACGTCGACCCACGTGTCACCGAGCCAGCGCGCAAGATACCGTAGAGGAGTAGTAAAACGAGACCGTGGAGGAGCAGCAACAGATGGCCGAGCGCAGGGCGTTCGCGTCGGTGCCAACACAGAGCCGTATCGCTTGGGCAGCCGGGGCAGTAAACGGAGCCGCTCGGGAGGACGCGCGAGCTGCTGAGCACCCTCGTCGCCACGAGTTGCTGGGCACGCTCGCCGTAAAGGACGTCGGTGGGGGAAGAGCGGCTTTGGGCGCTACTGGCCCCCCGCACCTGAGATGAAGCCAAAAAGTCGTAGGCTGGTAGACGCCGAGCGAGCTTACGCGGGTAGTCGGAGTATTAGGACACTCGTCTGTGACCGTAGGCCGTCGCCCAAAGCAGGAACGAGTAGGTGCGCGGGTCCGCACGCGGCGCCTGTCACGATATACCACCTCTCGCGATTGAGGTGGGCTCGCGTTGGTGCGAGATTCGGTGCGTTCCGAAACTTGAAGGGCTGCTCTGACTCACGATTCAAATTTGCCACAATCTAGGAGAATAAGACCCATGAAACGAGAGGCGGCCCAAGAATCCGAGCTAAGTATCCCACAGTAGCATACGAAAGGAGGCCATCCAGCATTTTAGGACCCAGAGAAAGTGGTGGTGGCCCTGCAACGCCGCTCAGCCTGACGGAGATGTGTGGTACCAAGTCGAATATCGACGAGTTCTGGTCCACATAGAACAAGAGAGCCATAGATGGCAGAAGCTTCAAAGAAAAACAGGAGGTTGGGTCGTCGTTGCAGTCACTTGAATAGGTTGTGGTGGTTGGTAAGGTTATGTGCCCGTGTTTGCCAGCAGCCTCGCTCTCCCGACCGATCGATGACATCATCCGTTTTCAAACTCCGCATGCGATCTGCCGCTTGGACCACTGTCGTGGGCAGAATCAGAGTGCAAACTGAAGGGAGATACATGAGCGTTTATTTTATTATTGCATCTCAAGATTTTGGTCGGCAAAGACGTTTTTGGCACAGTTCGTTTTTGGCGGTGACCCGTTCTTGACATCATTGGCACCACAGTTGCACCACAGTGACCACTTGTGCGAAATTCACTCATAAAGACACTATGATATCGACATTTCATCATAACGCCCACCAAAATCATGTCCTCAGAAACCCCCAATCGCTCGCAATCTCCCTCTCCCACTCGTTCTCTCAGACTCTCTCGCACTCTCGCTCTCCCTCCCCCGAGCCCCAGATGGAACAACAACCAGAGCCACAACAACAACAACAGCCATCTCGGCGTCGAGATCGCGGTCGGCAACGGCAGCAGCAGCAGCAGCCTCCGCCGCAACAACAGCAGCAGCAGCAGTTCCAGCAGCCCAACCAGAACCAGCAGGCGCTGACGCAGCAGGGTCAGAACCAGCAGGCTCTAATGCAGCAGGCGCCGCAGGCCGGGCAGCTCCTCGGCAGCACCCTGGGCCAGGTCACCGGCGGCGGGGGCAACAAAAAAGAGGCGCTTAAGCTGCGGCTCGATCTGAACCTCGACGTCGACGTGCAGATCAAGGCGCGCGTCCACGGCGATGTGACTCTCTCCCTTTTGTGAGTGCCCTCCCTTCACCGTCCCGACATAAATCCCTTCATAACTGCGCAGCGCTTGAGACAGTGGCTGACCACACCTCGTCCCTAGGAATTAACAACGGCGTTGGTCGTTGCGGGATTGTTGTCGGTCGTTCCGAGAGTTGTTCACGAAAATTAACGAATACCCATAGACATATTACATTAGTAACCTTCGATAGAATGGACGCACCATGTAATAATATATTGTACAAATGGACTTGTATTGGTACGAGACGCCCTCGAGAAAGTCTGTTGTTTCGGAACGTTCGTAAATATCTTTGCCAGGGATTAAATATACCTTGCGGTCATAAAAGAATTGTAGCGATAGACGCTCGAGGTTCGTCCTATTCTCCCTCCCTGTACCTTCGCGCACTCAGCCACTGAGCTACCGAAGGATGCACCGAGCTCTTCCCGCCACAGATGGGAACGATTGCTTGACAAACTCGATGGTCGGCGACCCCCACCTGTCCAAGTCGTAGAAGTATACGCAGACCTCCTGGAGCACGTCCCGAACGCTCGCGAGGCGGCTGTCCAATCGAGCCCACCCGTCCGCCTCGCTCCCAGCGTGAAATCCATCGCGGATGACGTGCAGGGAGATCGTTTTGAGCGCCGTCAGGTGTCTGAGATTACCAAAATCCTCGAGGGCAGCCGCCACGCCGTTGAGCGTGTCAGTAATTTCGATGGACTGCAAACTCGCGTTGCCTTGCAGAATATCCTGATCCACCGCCGTTTCATCCTGATCCTCGGCCTTTTCTGTTGAGATAATGAAGGGAAAGGAGGACGCGCAAGAAGAAGTCGGACGCACGCTAAAATGCCTTCGGGCGGAAGCAGTGGATAGCGCGCAGATTCTTTGGGTGCGCTTTGAGAATCGAGGATACGGGGGTGCTGCCGAGATACACGGAGCGCATCTGCGAGGTGTCCAGGACAGAGAGCACCAGATTGACGTGGACGGCATACATATTGATGAAGCTGAGGTGCTGAAGGGAGATAGTAGGGGCTGTGGGTGCCAAAGAAGAGGGCACGAAATAGGAAAAATGGACTCGATCCAAGCTCAATTCCTCCAAAGTCGATGCCTGATTGAGCAGCGCCGTGAAAGCGTCCGCATCGCGAAGGCTGACACCGCATAACGCAAGAGATCGCAGGGGGCAGGATGACAAAATGTCCACGAGCACATCTTTCATAATGCCGACCTCAGTGTCCCCAGGGTGGCGCGCGTCGGAGATCAGCTCCAAGTGCGTCAAGTTCGTCGAGCAGAGTAGCGTGTTAGAAAGGCCCTCAATAGCCGTGTCGGATATGCAGAGACGGAAATGCCTGACGTATAGCGGGCCTATGTGGGGTGACTCGAGCAGCAAACGGCCAAATTTGTGCACGCGATGCTCGTTCCAGCAGTTGATAAAGGCGAATAAATGCATGCGGCTCTGGCCCAAGAAAGAGCGCGAGACCAAGGAGCAAGCCCTGAGAGTGGCTGCTACCGGTGGCTCGGATTGTACCCAATAGAAACGGGACTCTTGCAAATCTTGGGCAGCGCTGTCGATTATCGCGTTGACGAGCTCTTGTGGAATTCGCACATTCACAACTAGCCAGATCTACTGAGAGAAGCAAATCAGCCTGTATTGGGAGAATTTGAGGAAACCTACACCTCTGGAGTCGGCCAACAAGTTCAAACGGTGTAGGTTTCCTCAAATTCTCCCAATACAAGGCTAAACGGCATTGAGGACCTTCTCGGATGCCCACTAACCAATATCTGTCTGGATATCACAGCTCAAGCCATTTTTCTGGATGTAATGTATACTTATATCGACTGAATGCATCCTATTTCATATTTCCCATGTATTTTCACCTGGAATGAGGGGGAAAAAGTGATTTTATGAAGTATGTGATTAGGAATTCTGAGGAGACAGTTCGCTGCGGATTTGGAACACGAATCAAATGAGCATAGAAACGAGGGAAACGATGAGAATTCGAGACCGCAGCAACTGTTTGACTGACCACCAATCAGAAGTGATGACCCGCGGTCAATATCGTGTCCCCAAGTGTCCTATTCGGGACCAGGATGGAATTCTGAGGAGGCGGTTCGCTTTTAATCTGAAACCCAGAGAGATTGAGCCTATAATCAAGGAAGAGGGCGAAGAACTGAGGGCAGAACAGCTGTTCTAGTGGGAAATTCTCAGAAAAGTCACCAAAAATCCGATTTCATGGCTCAAGAAGCGGCCTCCAATGCAAGACGGGACATTTAAGGAGGTCATTGTCTGCGCATTTTCAATACCGTTCGAATGATCCTACTTTTAGGGTAAACGGACCAGAATTGAGAGCAGAGGGAGTGTTCAATCAAAAAACAATCAAAAAATGCCCAAAATGGGGAAAAAAACGGTCCGCGCCTGTTGTACCGCAAAGAGCTGTAATCCGGTCATACCACATCAGCAGGCGCGTGTGTTCCAAGCCTGGCGCATCCATTTCAAATGAAACTGAGCATCTGATAGTTCTCAGTTAGCATTGCTGATCCTGTCGCTGAAACCTTCAAGGTACAACCTCGAATTTCATTGTAATTTATTAATTTATTCGCTTCTGCCACTCAGATTGTGTACACCGCATGCAATTTTCCCTTAGTCTACAGTGGTTCCCCTTAACCTACAGTGGTTCAACCACTGGCGTGGATCCCGTACGCGCAGGGCTAGTGGTCGTCAAGGGTTCCCCAACCATTTTAAGTGTTGTCCCAGCTGATCCCAGTATCCCGAGCAGCCCTTTCAAGTTTGTATATTCTCCTAGCTTCGCTTTGACTAATTGGCGAGTCAACCCTGGGACCTTCAATTATTCCCCAGTAAATAGCTTTCCGCCCTTAAAGTACTTTTCAGGTCACTTTGGAATTCCTAATTTGCGGAGCCACGCGCCAGTCATTCTATAGATATAATTCCCCAAACGGGGGTCCCCGTTGGGTCGAGGTTGGCCAAGCCTAGGGACACCCCCTGGAGCACGTCCAGAAAATTTGGGAGATCATCTTTGATTGTCGCCCGACACCATTTA
Organism: Mycena rebaudengoi; assembly: GCA_029282285.1. Classification (NCBI taxonomy): domain Eukaryota; kingdom Fungi; phylum Basidiomycota; class Agaricomycetes; order Agaricales; family Mycenaceae; genus Mycena; species Mycena rebaudengoi. The sequence goes on from JARJCX010000238.1 coordinate 98,177, forward strand.
TTTGGCTTTGTTTTGGGCCCCCTATGGCCAAACCCGCCCAAAGGCCCGTTAAAGCCCGGGGAGGGTCCCTTATATGGCTGAAAATCCCGGGGACACCCCCGTAGGAAAATCGGGGGATCGGTTCGGATCAGTTTCTTCCTTTAGACCGAGCGACTCATTTGATCAAGGATCCACGGAGCAGTGGGGCTTTCTTTTTATTCAGAATATGGTGCAGTACACCTGATATTCATGGCTGTCGAGGACAGGCCCACACAGCCACCAGTGGCTGGATCAGCCACGGAACGTGAATATCAGGCTCCGACAGCAACCTACTAACATCAAGTGGATACAGAGTTGGTTCACTTTCTGCAAAAATGTCATGGCCAACTTCATATTGTTTGCATAGCATGTTCTAGCTACTGATTGGGTCACCAACACAGTTATATGTGAGTATTACTAGTATAAATGACCTTATTCCCCTACAGATCGTTTGGCCTCTTGAAATGGACCTCAAAGAATTGTGGTCCCATTAATTAATTGTCTGTCCCATTGACCCATCCAACACGGTATAGGCACTTGCATATCGCAGTTTCAATATGCTCACACTCAGTGGATCCATTAACTTTCTGTGAAAACATCGGCAGGATACAGAGGTGCTGGTTCACTCGTTCGAGGACCAGACGGTTTTTGGTTATTTAAGGCCTTGAGGGTGCTAAATAAACGAAAGCTTGGTTCGAAACAACCCTGAGGGACTTCCCGATACAGGTCGGGGCAATTAGTGGCTCCACTTTCACGGATCAGAGGGATAGGTGAGCAGCTACTTACTTTAACTTTACATTCATGAAGCTCATAGGATGAATACCTATGGCTCTTACCCAACTTGTTCTTACTTTAGTAAGCGACGCATGAACCAGGACCGAGACGGAACTGAACCCGTGTCTCTGACCCAGAGAAAAGGATTGAGAAGGAGCCGTGCGTCGTGGCTGTCGAGGTACCGCCGAAAAACAGGAATAGTGTTCATGCGAGCGCGGTGTGGGATGACGACGCGGCTGCGCCGAGGCAGCTGTTAGGACCCTATCACTTTTAACCTCCATGATTTATTGTGAATCTATTTGAATCTGTAGAAATCTGTGCAGGGGGTCCCGACCCCCTGAACAGATTTCACTAGACACGACATTTCCTGAATAACCCAATTGGGTCTAATCCTTCCCCGACTGGAGCCCAAGTGACTCGGATTAAGCCTTTACGAGTATCAATCGTTCAAAAGAGACCTCGGCTTTGAAGCTACATCTGGCAGACTGTTTGATTTAAGCCTCCTGCGCATCTACCATACATCAATACACGTCTACTACGCATCCCGGCGTGTCCGTTACGCGTCCCCGACGCGTCTTTGACGTGTGTTTTCCGCTCAGTGCAAGGTCAATCCTAAGAAACTCTAAGTGAATCTTCCTCAGCAGGTGATGCATAAATCTGGCGACGTGGAGATACGGCTATTTCGGCGCCCATGGACACCAAACAGCAAGGCCCTATATGTGAAAGGATGGACCAAAATAATATTTTTAAATGTCTGTGCTGTGTTTCCCACAAGAATATTACAACCAACTAGTTTGACCGCATCAATGGCACTCTCAAATGAGCTAGGATATTGCACAGGACTATTTTATCGTTATGGAAAGTCACCCATTATTACTTAAGAGTAATGGTTGAATTTCCATAAGCATAAACAAAGATATGAGGAATATCAGAGGGGGTGCCAAAGATGTCGGCATAACATTATATTCCAAAAATCTAGTCCACTCTTTCTCGCTGCAGCGCAGAAGTGCGCTCGCGGATTTATTGGTGGCGTCGCGGATTATGTTCGGGGATTTCCCCGAGTACGAACCAGATAAGCTCACCCTCCTGGAGAAGGCCGCGGCTTTCTGCAAGGAGTGAGTTCCCACTCCCATCCGTCGTACCCCAAGGAGTCGGCCCGGACTGGATCTCGCCGCACGCCCGCGCACGCTCAGTAGTTTAGTCCCTTGCCCTACCTTACATTATTATTTCTGAAAATTTCTTACTCTACTTATGTCGCGCTCGCGACCTATTGCGGGTCACCCCGCTCTCTGCACTTATGTGGCGCATTGAGCCTTGTCTTATTTCTTATTTGTGAAATATGTCCATGGAAAGCGGCTATTCGTGCCCAAATTCGTGACCAAGCCCATAGTACGGCACGTTCCAACATGGGAGCTGGCTGGAAGTGTATTCCCATCATCGAATAACTGTTGCAGTTATGGTATGAAGACAATATCGAATTTAAATTTAAATTCAGCCGTGCTTCTGCCGCCATAAGTCTCCGAGGGTGATGTTACTATATATAAAGCCTGTCTCCGTAGTTATCCTCTCTTCAGTCAATCCACAACTTAAACAGTCACTTTGGCCTATTCCGGCGTGTCGGAACTCGGGCACTCACGCTTCCGTCACAATAACTAGTCCTGTGTTTACAGTTGCCTCCTTCCTCCATGGACGAGTAATTCCAGACAAGCTGCTGGGTAGCCCGCATGAGCGAGATGTCATAAATATGGAGGAAAAACAGAGAAAAGCGGCGATTATGTCGCTGTGAGGGTTTCGGCAGATGCCCCAACTCCACACCTGACAGCGTGCGATACTCTGGTCTTGGCGTGGAAATCAACAAACATGGTCAACTTGGGGTAAAGGGCCGTGGCTACGCCCTGCATGAACGAGTACTTATGAGTTTGAAGGGTATTCAAGAATGTTCATCCCACCCAATGAATTTTAATTTTTACAACTCGCCGCGTCATTGATGGAGTTTGATCATTGGAGCGTGTATTTTTTGATGAAGACTGAAAATAACGCAGCGTGACAGATGAGAAATATTTGAAGAAGCGAATTCAAACAGTAGTCATAAGTTTAGACTCAGGAATTGAACCCCAGACTTGAAGCTCTGTATTGTGTCAGCAAGGAAGATGTATACACCTTGTTCCTTACAGCTGTTTCCGAAAACCTTGAGACTGATCAATTTTTTGTGCCCCTGCGGAAATTTAATCAGTGCGAAGGATTTCCTCTTTGGTCTCGGACCACTGCCATCTTCGGGTATGACTTTCCCTTAATAATCCTCGTTTCACTGAATAGAGCAGTAAATAGGCGTGGAAGTCAGTCACAGCTTGTCTGTGAATTCACCAGCTTCAAGTCTTCTGATTCAAAACTGCGATTTGGAAATTGGTACCCATGGATTTCTGTTCAAAAAGTTCAGCGCCAGCGGCTGGGCTTGGCGAGTCCAAAAAGAGTAATCCTTAGCATTGGATCAAAATTTGATGTGGGCAAAAAATTCTGCTTAGTCTCAAGATTTTTGGAAACAGCTGTAAACCTCATCGGACCAATTACCGTGTTTCTGATATGACTACAGATAATGGCAATGATTTTTGCACGGCTGAAAAATACCTGGCCACAGCCAAATTGAGCCCCGGCCCGAAAAAAACAAAACTTGCTCTGCTTCTGGCCAGCATAAAATCAGGAGAATTGTTAGCATTTCAAGGAAAGGGAGAGGGAGAAATAATGATCGCTGATGGGAAGCCAGGAGGTTTACCTAAGAGGTAGTGGGACATGTAGATCAGCATTCATTTCTAGGCCAGTGGGGTGCAGCAGGAAAAAAAGGAAAAAAATTGAGAGCAGTGGAAGAAAAAATGAAGTCTGCTTGTTTGGATGAGGAGGATTTCGAGCTCCCGCTGTGGCGACTCGTGGGTTGCAGGTGTTTCGTACGTAAATCACGTCCGAGAACCCCATCTTCTCATAGCCTGCAATCTGTTGATTTTTTAGTGTGGATGGCAAGAGGATTAGAAAAATTGTTTGGTGCAATGTTACATCTAATGTTGCCACGACTCGGAAAGTCGAGTCATTCCAAGTCGAGTCGGCCTAAGTCGATTTCGAATCAAGTCGAGTCGAGTAAGTTGACTTGAGTCGACTTTTCCTGAACAAATTATCAGAAACTCATTCTAAGTACCCTGCAGGTTGAAAAAATGCAAAAGGGACTTTTTTTTTTTTTGGCTGTCACAGCAATGTCACCAAGCGTGACTCTGTCACTCCTGTCACAAAATTCGACCATGTCCCCAATTTGTCCCCAATCGCGTTTTTTCGATGAACCGTGCAACTAGGTTGTGACCGACTTGAGGTCGACTCAAGTCGACTTGAGTCAATAAAGCGACTCGGCTTGACTGGGTCTAAATTGGCGACTCCAAGTCGACTTTGTCGGCTCAAGTCTGGAGTCGCGGCAACATTAGTTACATCCACACCATCGCAGATACTTCCTAGCTGTAGCGAGTGTCTCCCAAGTGGCCCCAGAGCCAAATTTGGCCGTTGTAAAGCTGCATTGCAGTTGTGCCGAAACTTTTCTATGGCTGATTGTCAGCTGTCCGTAGTCCCGAAATATAAACGAAACTGGCCATTTTTCTCCAAGCATTTAAAAACTGGCTTATAATTGGCTCGGCCCATCATTGCGGCGGCAATTCCCGTGTGTTGGACTTGGATTGCGAGGGGAAAATTGGTCTCCAGGTGCTCATGGTGTATATGTTGATCCAGGTGTTGATCCAGGCACCAGGGATGCCTAGAGGGCCTTATGAATAGAGGGCAAATCATGATCCCATTGGTTCTGACCAAGCCGCGCGGTGCCGGACATACCGGAGAATGTCGGAGCAAACCAACAAACAAGCGAAACATGCTTCCGAAGGGCCGGCTTGTTGGGCCGGAGCGGGCTTGCTCTGGACCTGAACTAAGTTGAAGATTACATTTGTTTACAAACTGACTAGCAGTTTTCCGTGCCATGCTACGGGAAGAGAACAACTTAAAGAGAATTGAGTCGGATTGACTCGGAAAATTTTTAATATTGTCAGCGGACCTCCTCCATATGTTTTCAATGCCTTCAAGTTCCATCCTGAAAATGTGGGGCTATGAATATCTATGTCAGGATAGTGGACCAGCTATGCTGGTCGCGCTGTAGGCGATGGCTCAGTGAGGATGAGAGCGGAGGTTTGGTCTGGGTTTGGTCATGTTAGGATTACAGGACGACAGAGGCTGCAGGCTTAGTCAGTACACCGATCCTGCCATTCCAGACCTTCCAGACCTTCTCGACCAGACGGTATGGCACCAATACCGACTTTAAATGCAATAACTGCACCGCTCCTCGCCAACTCTCGGTTGGCTCGTCGCGGCCAAGTTGAATGTCTGTGATTGCCGTGTGAATCAAAATTGATTTGATGGTATTTGCACCGAGGGTAATGAATGAGCTGACGTTCTTCAAACTTTAATAGAAAAGGTCCATAGGGCACAAAAAGAGCCGATTTGAAGATGATAATAGAGGATGAGTGCAGATATTTGATGGCGGTTATTGCCATCAGAAGGTTAGCGGACTGCCATTGGAATGTCGGCAAACAGAACAGTTGTGGTCGATTTTCACCAAGTATAAATGTGCAAGGGTAGGAAATCACGGAAGAAGCCAAATGCAAAAAAAGTTTTTTGTCTAATTAGGAGTTGTCACCGAGTAGGGGGTTTTTTCCCCGAGTAACAATAACAAGTACAACGCCCAGCCACTATTTTCAATAGAAAAATTTGAAGCATGTTTAGGCACGGCCACTAAATATATTAAGCACTGCCACTAACAAGTCCCTCAACGAAATCGGTCTCTAATGAAAATTTGATCAAATTTGGGTGCCCTCGAGTTTTGAAAGGGGCGATCCCTATTACATAAGTACTCGTAATCTGACACAAATACTGGCATATTTCCTACCACGTCACTCTCTTCAGCAAACGTTCCCGCTGCGCTCGTCCCTCTGCAAATGATCTCGGCCAATGCAACCAGTATTGCCGATTTTCGGAATACGAAGCGAAACCGCCTCGCAGAGGTAAAGGCAAAAATTTGCACGCTTAAATCTTCCCTCGAACAACTGGAAGAAGAATACGAGGAGCTGCAGGGGATAATCGACACCTTCTTCTATCCCATTTCCGCTGTACCCGATGACGTACTTTCCAGGATATTCATCCATTGCCTGCCGGAAGATGGGCGCGTCAGACCCTCTCAACGTGCCGCACCCCTGAATCTCGTGCGCACTTCGAAGCATTGGAGCACCATCGCGCTATCAACGTCGGAACTGTGGTGCTCAGTGGAATTGAGCTTTACTTCTTCATGGGGGGACTACGGGCGCAAAGATGTCCCGTGTGACAATGTAGCCCCAGCCCTGGAAACCTGGTTTCGTCGAAGCAAGTCCCGCCCTCTTTCAATTACGTTACATTGTGATCATGGCCGACACTCCTTCCCGCCCGGTGTTATTCCCGCAATTGGAATGTTCTGCCTCCAATGGAGACGTCTAGAAATGGCGGTACCCAGCCACGATCTTACCGATTTTCACGATGTCCAGCGCCAGGACATACTCGAGAAAAAAGACTGGCTTTAGTCGGCCTTTTTTTGCGTCAGCCCGACCGCTGTCAACTTGCGCCGCAAATCTCTATGTCAACTTAATTGACGCAATCTCCCCCCTTCTCTTGTTGTATTTATCGTTGATTCCTGGCATAACTTGTCTTGCAGGGCCATGGACTGATTGCCCGAGCTTTCTAATCAATCCAATAATCGAACCATCCTAGACTCCTTTCTTCCTAGTCATTAACTCTTCGCCTCCATTACACCTAATTTGTTCGTGCTATAAATACGTTCTTCTAAATGTATATGTCGAACATTCTAATAAGTAGATCCTAATACGCAAGCAGCGCTCTGAATACCCGATGTCATCAGCTGTCCATCAACCGCTCAACCTATTAGTTCAAAATTAGTTTTGTGGTAAACATCTACACACCTGTCCAGAATACTTATAAAGCCTGCGCACAGCATCGCCTCATCCCCTACTACTAGTTGGTCTATCCGCACGTCACGGCGGCATCTAAAACACAACTATGCTCACTCCCCGTATCCTGACGCCAGTTGTGCTCTTGTTGAACTTTCTATCTGCCGCAGCGGTGCCAGTCGGCAGCAGGGGGGACAGGCGGGGGCGCGGCGATCGGCGGCCCCGGCGTGGACAACGGTGTCGGAAGCGGGGGGACGGGCACGCATGGAATCTCGATCGGCGGCCGCGGCATGGACAGCGGTGTCGGCGCCGGGGGGACGGGCGTGGCCGCGCATGGAATCTCGATCGGTGGCCGCGGCGGGGATAGCGGTGGGACGGGCGTAGTTGTCGACGTCTGGGGGACGGGTGTCGGCATCCGTGGGGTCCTCGAGCGCACCTGGGAGACGGGCGTGGGCACTGATGCGATTCCAATCGGCGGCCGCGACGCCGCCAAATCCGACTACATTGAGGCGGAATTCGAGGCGGAGAGACGAGGGAGTGCAGATGTTGTTGGCAGTATAACGTATCTCTCCCCCGACTCGGCCAACGTCAGTATTTAATTATCGCATGTCGCTTGTTTATTCATTCATCTTGTCTTATCGTGAATATAGAAACCTAGCACGAGGGAGATTCCTAATATAATTTGGGGATGGGGAGGGAATGCGGTCGGCGGAGGTGAAGTGGGCACCGATGCAATCACAGTCGGCGGCCGCGGCCTCGCCTCCGGGAAAGACATCGTGAGTTCCGATTAGCTCAATATCTGCATATCACTCATTTTCTTACCGTGGATGGAGCAATTTGACACGGTTTCCTCACTCCTAATGACCACTGAATGAGTCAATCATCTATCAAATCGGAAACTGTGGATGCTGTCTCGCACAGTGGTTGGCTAATATGTTTGGTTTCAAGTTCCTTTTTTATTTTCTTGTCAGATCGAAAACCAGAGATTTGTAAATACTGAATAGAACTCGGAAAGAAAAAAGGCGATGAGGAATTTAGACCCGATGTCCACAAGGAATTAAACAGCGGAAGTTTGATTATATATAACGAACTCTAACTATATTCTAGCTTCCCGGGGTATACCGCGGGATGGCTGTGCAATCAGCCATCAATGCGTCGTAAGTATCTGCCCCTTCGTTTTGTACCACAAAACGGCGGCTGAGGCTGTGGCACAGGTGGCTGGGTCACGGCCCCAGCCACGACTTTGTACTACAAAACAGCGCAGCGAGTATATCTACTTGATCCGAGAAAATGCAAGCCCCACACTTCGGCAAACAGGGACCTGTAGATGGGTTCGTGAAAAACACAAGTCAAATTAATGGTATTCATTTGGGTACCCAAATGACATTGCATGCATCTGCGAAGGGAAAGCCATATGACAGCTTCCTGTACTGGTGGACACCGGGGATTTTTACCTGGGAGGAGAGTCAAGCTCCTCCTCTACACTTGCGTACTCCACTTGTGGTCAGGTCCCATGTGGTTCTAACCGGAAGTCCAGCTATTAAAAACGGCTGGCCAGTCCACGGCTAGCCAGCGTCTTGTATGTTCGACCCCCTGGAATGATGATTGTGCTTGGTCGACATCTTGTAGAATTCTGTAAGGATAACCACCAGTACAGTACTACATGTCTACATGTTTGTCTTCCATAAACTTGTTGTTCAGCCTGTGGAACACGCAAGTATAATATATCCCCCCCTTGAGATATAACTTGAGGAAAAAATGATTCTACAATATTCCTGAGAGTTTGCTGGCTATAAGTATCCAACACACATAACTATGACCAATAATCTCAAAAAATAATTGTTCACTCAAAGATAGTTCTGCATGTATTGACCTAAATACTAGATAGAATTAACGGGCTAATTCGTGCGCAATTAATCATAGAGCTGGAATAGAAAGAAAATCGTATTTTCAGGTGTCTTGAGAAACTAGGACTTCTGAGCAAAAATCTACACTAGCATGCCTAAATCACATCCAAATGAGTTGAAATTTTAGGAGAGAGTGTTTGTAACTACTCCCACGGCGGACAATCACGTGTCATTTGCGGTCTGGGTCTATGTTGTCATCGAATAGCCACCCGTAGTGTCATTTGCTTAAATCCGCCCGCTTTCCCCTTTAGTCGAGATTTCGGACGTTGCCGCGGCCACGCTGCAGCCACGCGTTTTCAAAATTTGGACCGCTATCTCAATTTGCCCCCAAAGCAAAGGCGGCCTTCAATTTGCCCGGATTAGAACAATGGTTAAATATGTTACAAAATACTTAACATTAGGGCATGATAAGATGACAATATCTAATCATATCTAATCAGATCTATGATTTCGGGTCAAATGAGCTGCAGTTACCGGTCAGCAAGTCGATCTGGCGCTGGTCACAAACTGCTTTCCAGACAACGAGCCACTATGGAAGAACATCCCGAAGGCAAGAGGAATTATGTCCTGTGTTATTGCCGCTCTCATGATTGCGCGGCGCAAACCTGGGTGAGAAAGGACGGGACAACGGCGCAGGGCAAGTGGTACCACAAGACGACGGTAGCCACGTAACCGACGCAAGGTTCCGGCCTTCGGTGAGCGTAACCCTAGCCATTTTGAAGAGGTGAGAATGTCGCTCTTTCCAGTGCCTCATATTTTAAAATAAATTTATTCAGATACCGAAAGCGATGCCGATCCAATACTACGACCCCGACTGGTTCAACAATCGACCTCCCCAGGCTCGGGCCAAGATTGCGCCGAAACTCATTGTGGTCTTTCCCCCTGGATCCAAGGATTTCTTTTCCTGTCATGGCGACAACACCATGTCTATTGCGCAATTAACCGACAAGTACGGCGAAGCTGTCTTTGCTAATTACAATCTTGATTTTGGGATGGGTGATGCTGAGGCATCGACGGAGGGTGTTGACGACGCTGATGATGAAGGTGACGGGGACATTGTTGGCAGCGAGGACAGTGATGAAGAAGCGGGATCGTCGGACGGCAGCAGCGTCGCCTCTTTCCTCGATGATGAGGACACCTCTGATGCCGAACAGGATGGTCCCATGTCTGGCAGGGAGGAGGAGGAGGAGGGGACTTGGGACGGCCAGGCAGAGTTTGCTGCAGCTTATGATGTCAGTATGGGTGAGCTCGAGAACCAGATTTTCGGCGACTCCGAGTCCGACTCGGAGACCTCGCCCTAAGCTCTTGGCCGCTGCGGCGTTGAGCCACTGATAATAAAACAATAATTTGATTTCTTACATTTATTTATTTTCTTAGGGCTACGTAGCTAACTGTGATTTGATTATTCTTTTCTTTTGTGGCCACTTTGGGGCCAATTGAGATAGCAGCCCAAATTTTAGGGTGCAGCGTGGCCGCGGCAAAGTCCGAAATCCCGACTAAAGGGGAAAGCGGCCGGATTTAAGCAAATGACACTACAGGTGGCTGTTAGATGACAACATAGACCCAGACCGCAAATGACACGTGATTGTCCGCCGTGTCCAGTAATTGTCCTAGAGCCAAAACTGCGTATAAAAAATTACCTCAGCTTTGTAGCCTTCAATTGAACTGAAATTGGTATCAGAGGCAAGATATCAGCACCGCAGAAGGATCAATAAAAACAATTAATTGACTGCTACTGCGAGGACTCATTGTCTCCTCATCGGAATCCGACAATAATTCAACAATCTCCGGATCATTTTCCAACAAAGTGCGTGTTCGTACAGACTGCGGATGAGGTGCTAATTGAATTATATCGCGGTCTGACGCATCTAGCTCGCGCTTGACCTGGTTTTGAGGCTCTGAAAACTCGGACAGTGCTGGCTCTGTAAAAATCACTTGAAAAATGTATACGAACGTGATGCAATGTAAATTTACCGCAATGTGTAGTGCTTAGAAATTTACGCAGTTCATCCGCATTGATCCACGAGTCATCAAAGAAGCGTTCCGGATGGTCCTTATATGATTGACCGTACATCTATCAAAAGTAATATCAACCCCGGTGCGTGTAAGAAGTTGTCTTGGATCACATGTATGCGGAAGCGCTGTAAATCACGGTTCGACAGGCCATCAATCAGCTCTCTGTCGGAGCTGGAACGGTCTGGCACCATTTGACACGTCGTGGACGCGTGTGGAAGAGAAATACTGGCAATGGCGACCGCGATGAGGACGAGCGAAGGTGGAGGGAAGAGGAAAAAAAAAAAAATTGGCAGCACAGCCTTTGCTTCGCGTCGGCTACTACATCTGGCAAGAGTTCCGCCCTTCGCAAAAGTGTGTTCGCTTGCCATGAAGCGCGGCACAGTTGATAAGATGGTGGTCTTGTGGATCTGTAAAATGCGCGGCACTGTGCGAGTGCCGTGCTTCCCAATGGGGTGTGCGTGCCATGGTTTGTATATCCTCCCACGTCATATTGCCTCGAGGCAACCACGCCGTGATTATAAAGTAGGGTTCTCTTCACGCTTTGTTCTGTCTTAATATAGTTGTTTATAGTATTATGAATGGTAGAATAGTATTTAAGTAGTTACAAGTGTACTGTAGAATCAGCATTCTGAACATGAGCTTCCTACTACGCATCTCAGCACTTCAAGACTCGACAACCCGGAATCTCTCGTGTGCTGCCACTCTTCTTACGCTTACCAACGCTTAGAACACCAGTGACTTCACATAACAGCAGGAGGATTGGTTGGTTCGGGTGGGGTAGCGGCCTTGTATGTCGAGGTACATTGCGACGTTGGAAGCAGCTTCGGATGACTCAACTCAATGACTTGAGTGCGATCCGATTAAAGGACGCTCTGTCGAGCGACAAAGGCCTGCAAAAAGTATGGTGGCGTCAGGGACAGGCTTTAGGGGTTCTGTGCACTAGCCGGTATGAGGAGAGAGGAAATCGCGAGTCGGGAGGCCGTTATTGTGGGCCGCCAGAGAGCAAGGGCGGAGAGAATGGAGCGCGAGACGCGCTGGCAGATGTTACGAGAAGGCTATAATTAGCTTGAATTTCATTGGCCGTGGCTATCGGCTTATCCCCGAAGTCGGCTTTGTCTGCAGCCTCCGAATGTGGGTCCCCTGGTTACACCCATAATTTCTCTAAGCACTACCCTGCTCAGTGACTTTTGGAGTCGAAGAATTGGACAATGATTTGGTGGGGGACATTCTCAAGATAAGGTGAGTAATTCTCTGTACAAATTGGAACTATATGACACTTATAATCGTAGACCGCGATCATGGCCGGGTCAATCAAAATCCGAAATGCTAATCGATGGTATCGGAGCACGGTTCCCCATATTCTTTCGCGCGGCAACACTGTATCTCCAATCCTTCAACTTGCTTCGAAAGGTTCAAGTCCATGCTACTCAAGTCGGCCGCCAGATCCTTCAAGAAAGAATTGCGGCTATCGAGAGTGGAACAGTGGATCTCGGCCATGATCTGTTCACCAAGCTCTGTGAGTTCTAGTCTTGTAACAATGTAAGTACCGAGTTATTCTACTGACGGTGGGCCGCGCAGTGGCGAATACTTCCAACAGCAAGAGAAAGCTGACCAACGATGAAATCACAGAACAAACTTCGGTCTTCCTTGTCGCTGGGCATGAAACTACGGTATGTATGGCAGAACTTGTATACATGTATGGTTCAACTCATGAAACACTCTCCTTCAGGCGACCACACTGGCATACGGCCTGCTGGAACTCGGTCGCAACCCCGAATTCCAGCAGAAATTACGTGAGGAGTTCAATTCCCGCCAAGGCGACGTTGGGTATGATAGCCTGCCATTGTTGAATGCTTTTATTAAGGTATTGAACAACCTATTCGCACCGGACGCAATCATAACTTTTCACCTAGGAAGTATTAAGAATGTACCCGGCCGCTGCGTTGCGCGAACGGGTCGCATTGAAGGACGAAATAATCCCTCTTTCCGAGGGGATCGTTACCACGACTGGCCAACGGATAACCCAGATTCCGATTCATAAAGGAGACCTAGTGATGCTGGCCCTTGCGTCCTACCAAAAGTTTAAAATCCTTGCTCGAGAGATTCCTGGTTGGATTTAACGATTCCTCCTATTTTAGGCTGTAGTCCCTCTGGGGATATGATGCAGACAGCTTCAATCCCTATCGGTGGATTGACGGCAAAATCCATCAAGGAGAAGCAATTGGGCCGTACGCGAATTTGTCTGTCTATTGTTCCTTCTCACGGGATAAAAACTGAATTTCGAACGGGCAGGCTCAGCTTTCTTGGTGATCCGCACGTTTGTCCCGGGTGAGTTGCACCAGAAAAAGTTTAATTGAGCTTATGGCTGCTAGATGGCGCTTCGCGTGAGTTCTTCATCAGTTACCCTTCCGAGCTCTTCACAAATGCATGAGCCCAGCATACTGGAGATGCAGGTCATCCTCGCCGAATTGATTCGTAAATTTTCCTTTACTCTCCCGACCAACGAGATTGTTCGCATGAAACTCTCGAATACACTGCAGCCGACCGATTCTAGCGGGCAGAAATGCGTCTGTCTCTACGTTGCGCGGAATTTGGAACACGTCTGAGGGTACGGTTCACTCTCGATAGACCTGTACGGTTACGGCTTACGGAAAATATTTAATCTGTTTCATCGACATGAAGTCCGACTCCTCAGTAAAGGGAGTATGGTTCGGAATCCGAATCGAACCCTTTTTGAACTGGACCAATGTTCGGTCCGGGGGTTCAACAAGTTTGGGTGAAGCGGACCCAGATCGGGTTCGGGGTTCGGATTTTTTGAAGAAAAACCGGAGTCCAATCCTTACTACAGCCAACTCCTTTCAGCCAACTTATTTGCTGATTTACTTCATTTTTAGTCATTGCGGCGGTTTTGATGTGGCAAATTCAAGTTATGTAGAGTATTGCGTACCACATTCTGACAACCGGTTGAATTGAATTGTGTCCAATTTAAGATGGCAACAGTCGAACGAAATCCTGTGTGAACTCAGTGACAACCGGAGGAGTATTCCGGTTTCAAAAAATATAACTAGTGGTGAACCCATCCATAATTCCACGGCAGTTGAGCCAGGAGATGGAACGGGGACCACCGGAATACTAACACTGCGGCTCTGAGTGTGTTTCATGATTCAAGGAGTGTCGCAGGTTCCAAAGAGTCGAACCACGAATCAGAGTACAAGTTGACAGCAATTGTTGGGCGCCGGGCCGGAATGTCTTCAACCTAATGTTGCCGCGACTCGCGACTCCGAGGCTTTAAGTCGACTCCGCAAGTCGACTTAAGTCGAGTCGAGTCGAGTCACAGATGTGACTCCGTGCGACTCGCAAGTCGAACCGAGTCGACTTGCCCCGACTTCGAGTGACTCGGAGTCGGTCTCAAAAGTCGATTATGTACTTTTCATCGAATACTGCTCAGAGGAGTTGAGAGGACTCGGATAGCACTCGAAAATCACATCAAACATTGATCTTCCATCCAACTTCGCAACTTTCCTTGCGAAGGGTTATGCAACGGCAGTGGCGGATACAACATACCTCCAAAATACTTGAGCAGGCTTGTGAAGAGGTATAGAATACCCAAGAACTCACCGTGTGAAGTGCAACACCCTTAATTTAACAAAATGCGGTGTTGAAGTCAAGGGATCAAGTTTTGATGTCTCATCATTTTCTTGTGAGGGTTATGAGGGCGCTTCGGTACTGGTAAACATACCTCAGACACATTTGAGAGGAGCATGGAGGAGGTATATAGCACACCAAAACTGACCACATGAAGTGCCACACCTTGAACACGACAGAGTGCGGCTTTCAAGTCAACAGGTGAAATGTTGATATCACATCGCTTTTTTGCACGGGTCATGGGGGCGCATTTAGTAATGATCAAGTAAACGACACCTCAAGCTCCTTGGCACATAGTGTTGTAACTTGGTACTGCCTCGGTCACGATAAAGGTACAGACTGGATAGAAAAAACTATGTATCTCCGGGCACTTCTGAACTTCGCATCATTCACAACCTTCACAGAGTTCAGTCTGGAAGTCGGGTGGGTTAATGAGTAGTCTGAATGCTTGCCTAGCCTGAAGAGGAGTTCCCAGCTCTCGAGTGGACATCTAATGTGCGATAATCAGAGTTGATCGGAAGAAAAGTACTAAATTGAATATGCACCTTGATTTGCGAACGCGGTGAACTTTGGAGCCTGAGATTGAGCAAGTGCGCTGCACAGGCAACGCGAGTGGTCCAGCGGGTGTCATATGATGTGTGATTGTTAAAAAGTCCTTGAGTAGCCGCATTATCGCCAGCGTTGTCGGAAATAATGGTGTGAACTAAGATGGAGGACTAGTAGGTGAAGAAAGTATAAGTAATGTTATCTGGGTAGAGGTGAAGCTACAGACCCGTGGATTCTTGAGGAAGATCAGTGCACTCTATAGAGCGGGATTAGTTCCAGTACCTAAGGGAAATCGGGTCATACCGAAAAGAAACGGTTGCTTTCCATTCGGGACCATGAATCAAATTGTACATTCACAGATGGATTGGACAAAGGGCGAGGGACCTGTTCGTAATGGGCGACAGCATTTGAGGGTGGGTTGTGTTGAGACATTGTCTGTTGCCGTCGAGTTCCTGATCTTTTTAAAGTTTCGACCAGACACCTGATACACGGTCGAACGTTACTGATCCGATTTAGAACTGGAGGGTTCCACGGCACCCCACGGCCAGCAAAGACCTCCGATACAGTCGACAGTGAGGATCCAGCATTTGAGAGTAATAGTTGACGTTGAGAAGCATGTTTGTGGGATAAAATACGTCAAGTTTTAATCGAACCCTGGGACCTGGGACTTGAACCACATGTCAGAAGCGGGCCCCAATTCCCAGAAGATCCCGGCATGTCGGCAAAGGCGCAGCAAAAAAGGCTGAACTGTGTTTACTCAGCAATACTCCGTCCCCGAAATGACCGAGTTACCTGGTTGAACATTCAACCAACTTCTTTCTGAACTTCAATGACCCGAATTAAATCCCTGACCTGTCCTACGACAGCCATTGGCCATTGGGTTGATATTCCCCTTCGACAGGCAGTTAATATCAAGTTAATATCAAGTTAATATCTCTTGCCACTGGGGGTCGCGGAATACCTGAATTTCCCAGAATAAAATCACCACAAATGGTGCTGTAATTAACCCAGAAACATGCTGTATTCCAGGTAGAAATTGTGAAATCCAGGCACCTATGATTCAGGTAGAAAAGGAAAGATACCAGGGGGGCAGTTCACGACGTTTTGACCTGACTCTCAATCTATATCATACTGAACGTTGTTTGGGGCCACTGAATCCGGCCTAAAACGGGTGCTTTTTCATGCCAAAGAGCAGTGAAACTCAATGCTATTCATGGTGATATCTACACATGTACCTGCTACTACGGTACACTAATTCCCTCTGACGCTTCGGCGCTGCTCGGCATGATTACAACACAATTCCATCAGTCCTATCCACGCTTATCCCACCCTATCGTCTTGGTCGTTATTCCGGCTGCCGCCGTAGTGCTTCATGTGGTAATATGGATTAACAATACTGAACTGAAAACGGGTTAGCTGAGACGAAGAGGAGAGTTATTATATTACGAACGCACCATAGCAAAAAGTTGGCACTAACTTGAAGTCGGCCCGTCTAGCATCAGTATTGATTGCATGAGTACTTGGGGTAAAGGGCCGTGGCGTCGCCCGGCATGCAACTCGTACTTACTTTTTTTTTTTTTTTTTGGTTATATGTTCCAAGTACCAAATGATAAGATTAAGCATAAGAATAAAATAATATCAGAAGAAGAATGGCCTCACATCACCTTCGGCATCCCGTCCCCGGGTTTCTCAAAGTTGATGCGCTGCGGTGGGCGGGAGGCGCAGCGCAGCGGGCCGACTTGTTGATGCGCTGCAGTGGGCAGGAGGCACATGGCGATGTGGGATGCTCAGCGCAGTGGCACAGGGCGGAGCGGGCCGCGGGTGTGGAAAATTACGGAGCGCTCGTTGATGCACTACGAGAGTCGGTGGAACGAAGCAGTGAAATCAAATAACAAACCAATGGACCGTCGACAATATTTGAAGACGGATTGGGCAGGGGTAGTGTTAAATCCAGTGCAGGTGTGGAACAATTCACCATTGGCTATTGTTCATAAACTCTGAAACCGGGCTATAAACAAATGAGCGTCGGAAAATAAATGCGCATTTGATAGCAGTATGCGGGATTGGCTCGAATGTGGTGGTGTAGTGTATTGGTATTTTCCCAAGAAATTCCCTGGAAGGACACATTCAAGGCAGTGTCACACCCCAGTCGTTGATGGATTTGGGAGCGTAGGGGGTGGGTTTCAAAGTGTCATCTAATCTGTATTGGGGTAACCAAATTATATAAAGGTAATAGGATCATTATGTATATACCTCGGCTGTGGTGACCCCCGCGGTTACCCCACACGTGATTTTTTGCCCGCCAAACAGAGGGGCTCAAACACAGCCCGGTTACCTCGCTGAATGTACTCTCAATCAAGGATAATTACCCTATTAGGCTTCACAATCGAACACATTGAACATCTCAATTGAAGGATTCCCAATTGAACATGTTCAATCTGTGATTGAACACTAACCAAAACCATCATTTTCCCAGCCTAATATCTGAATGTTCGATTGAGTAATGTGTTTGTACATCGATTGAACACATTTTTAAAAAGTGTTCGATCGAATTTCTTCAATGTGTTCGATCGGAAGATGTTCACAGTCACAATTGTGCATGTTCAATCATGCACAATTTATTCTTGCAATTTCCAGCTCTGGAGCATATCTGGTATGTTCGTAAATCTGAAAATGTCCCAGCATATCCCTAAGGCATATGTGATCACTCAAGGTGCTCACAAGCCTAGTTTATTGCAAGTTCAATACAAAATTTCACCTGGGAAGCATGAGTTAAAGGTGGGCCAATATCTTTTTGAGCAGGCAAAGGAATTAATGATAAGTACTGAAAGAGTGATGAAATATCTTTATTCCCTCGAGAATCACCCAAGAATCCTATCTTAGAGGCTAGAGTATCTCAGGCCCAAGTATTTCACTACTATGCACTAGTCTTATGAAAGTGAAGCATTCCAGGTGTGAATGAAAAGAATCCCATCCCATGACTCCACCGTGTTCTATGAAGAAACGACAGAAGACAACTGGACGGTGTTTGTGCGGGACGGGTGAGTTGCGGCACAATTAATTTTGCGGAGATGGAAAGGTAACGAGATGCATTTACCCTAACCGAGACCCATCAAATCCCTACTATAAAAACGCAGGGAACGTATCAGACGGCTGCCAGGCTATTCACTCCCCATTCCAATGTCGCAGTCTGCCCGCAAGGACAATGTCCATGTCATGATCATGCACAAGATCCCCCCGCACATTGCGAGGCATGAGTTCGAGGGGAAGCTCGAAGCGCTCATTGACGAGGTGGCCCTACTTCCGGTGGTGAAGAAGAATGTACACAAGGTTGAGATGGTGCGTATTCTTGTCGCTAAATGCAGCACAATTTAGATTGCCGTGGGTGGACAGTTCTTCCAGGAGGATGGGGTGGACGAACACGTCAAAGCTTTTGGGTTTCCGCCACGAGAGCCTGTTGTTTTCGTCGCCATCCACTGTGAGGTGCGTCGTGCAAAATCATGTATCCAAAATATAGCTACATGAATCCATTCAGACTGCAGACCATTTTCTTGCAGTGGGTCCGATCCTTTCAGGATGTATTTTAGAGTCTTGAGATCATATTATAGACGATGGCGGCGCCCGAGTTTCTCGAGGCATATCAAAAAAGGAAGGAGCTTGGACTGCAAACATACAGTTCTGCCTTTTCTGCCAAGGTCGTGGCGAAAATAGACAACCCCGCCCCTCAGGACGCCGCGCACCTCGTATGCGTGTACAATGTCCCGTCCCATATTTCCTCGCTGCCACACGACCAAAAATTCGAAGACTTTATCGACGATTTTCTCAGTGTTCCCGCAGTCCGGAAGAATTTTGTTAGATTTGAAATGGTGCGTCTTGGTCGACCGAACACATTCGAGTGCATCAACAGCTCATTGGTATTTCAGTGGCAGCCCAATAACATGCTCGATGACCACATTCGGGCTTTCGGATACCCGGAAGCTACGCCTACATTTATCCATCACGCCAGACTTGAGGTACAATCTATTCCATGCCAGCAGCACCTGATTCTGAACCACCCATAGAATTGGGACAGTGTGGAGGAGGTATTAAAGTGTCAGAACTCGTTCCAGAGATCTGCCTGACCAGTGTTTTTCTTTCCAGATGATGACGGATGCGGCGGCCCAGCAGAATGTCCTGGACGCCGGAGATGACGGGAAGCACTTTAATCTTAAGACAGACGGCTACGTCTTCCACGCCCGGCTCTTGACGAAGATTGATAACTCTTGAACGGAATGTTCGACTCTTTATTATTGATGTCTTTTGTCCGGATGGACTCATGTATATTATTTCTTTAGTCAACTTTCCGAGAATCGCAATAAAGGAAAAGCGCAGTCCAGGGTTTTAGCAGATCAATTTCTCTTTTTCCTGTTTTTTTCCCACTGCGGCCGCCGTTTCCGGTAAGAAGGCCGACAGGTTGACATTTGGTACTTCATCTGTTGCAAAAGCACATGTACAACAGCTACTCGCTTCCGGAAGTGGGAATTTAAATCCTGTTCCAGTCGCCATTGCGCTCGCCGCCGAGCCGACGGGGGTCAGGATTTGAACCACAACAACCTTCGTGAACGCCTCCGGCGTGGAGATCTCGGGAAGACTGAGCGGATCCAGTACAGCGCTGGAGCATCGTACGGACGAATTCGGTTCAACATCTATGCCGGCCCGCTCAGGTCCGAAGGTTGGAAATTTCTCTTGATTAACGTCCCACATCTGCAAAGTTCGAGGACTTGGCCAGGCATATATATAGATTGAATGATGCCGACCTAGTCTACGCCTTGCACAGTTATGCATTTGGTTATGCTCTTTCCGGCTGCCGCGCAGGCACCTAGTCCCGCAGAAGAAGACTCTGTCCTTGCAACTCCCTGCCATGGAGATGTGAGCTCTATCCACTGCTCAAGATTTTCAAGCGCCAAACTTACCTCTACACTTTTCCCACGGACCAGCAGCATATGAACCTCTTTTGGCTTCAACGACAAGTCGGAACATTTATGAGCGAATCGAGACGTTTGCCTGGGTTGCGCGGCCAGAAGCTACCGAATCATTGAGGTTCTGGCAAGGTTCTGGTATACAAGACTGATGGGTCGTCACGCTTCAAGTTCAATGGCTACGCATTGTCAACTGTAGCATTTCTTTTCACCGCTCATCACCTGGGACAAGAGATCTGGTTGAAATTCGCAGTCCCCCTCCCCCTTGAGAGCTTGCTTCAATTTCATTTGACATTTTTTCCAATTTTTCGCCGGAAGGCACATGCAGGGAGCAGAACTGTCACGAGTCAAATGACCATGCAATGAGCTGTCATTGCTGGTCTAGACCGAGTCGATGATTGTGGTTGCACTATTTTTACATCCGGCATTTAAATATCCTGCTCAGCCAGACGAGACCCCATCAATTACCACTTGTATGGATAATTTTCCCTTGTGTCTCGCCTATGTAGAAGAAAATATCATTATAAGTATCCCTAAAAGATTCAGAAGTAGATATGTAAAACAAGTCAAAATGTATAAATTGACGTGGTACGTGGTCCATGGAAAACACGACAATTCGGAATCCACACAGCACTCAGTCGGTGGGTGACTTGTGCAAGGACGTGTGAAAGAAGCGGAAGGTTGGCGAAGGTGGAGAGTCAGAGAGTATTCCATCGACGGCAAGAACTCCTCAGCTTGCTGTGGGATGCCTCGAACGGGGTCTAATCGTGTTGCGCCTCAGAGACAGCGGTCTTGGCTTGCCATTCAGGCGCGCATAGACCCCGCATGCATTGCAGAGACAGTCGCCGTCCTTGTTTCGTCTCCAAGCGGATGTGGTTCGCGTGTAGCAGTTACTGCACTGGGGCCCTTCAGGCGCGACCCCTGCCCGCTCGTCCTCGTCGCGATACGGGTCGATGAGGTCCTTAGGCCGCATAAATTTCCGCTGTTGCAGGTAGACACCACAGGCGTTACAGAGCGTGTTATTAGTAACAGGGTCCCTGCGCCATACAGGTGTGTTCGTGGTCCGGCAGTGGTGGCACTGCTTCACGTGAAGTGAACCATCTGCGTCACCGCGACTCGAGGATGAAGCTGAAGTGGAAGGTTGATCCTGGCCTCCATCCATGTATGGATCCCCAGCGCCAGCGGTGGTGCGGGGGTAGGAATTGCTGGTGTTCGACGATGGCGCATACTGATATGGGTCTGGATTCGACAATGGCATGAAGAGCATTTCGTCCCAAGAGTCAAGGGAGAAGGGCTGTACTTTTGGCTGTGAGGCGGAGGACCATTGCGAAGAGGATTGGCCATTGTGTGCCCTATGCGTCGGGTACTGTGGATTGGGCATAAGAGACCAGCCAGCATTCACATTTGCTGACATGGTGTTGGACGCCATCGGTGCATCGAAACCATAGTTTCCATAGTTCAAATAAGGATCCGATGATATGGGAGTTGGTGTATTCATAAAAGCGTATGGATCGGCAGACGCAGTGGTATCCATAAGATTCGGCTGATAGTGCGAATGGGAGTTAGAGTAGGGTTGCTGATTTCCCCAGGGATCGGCGGGCGTCGGATACATATTTCCCAATGCCAAATCACCCCTAGCATACGCCGAGGGTTTATTTGACTGAGTGGCACCTATTGTTGAATAGATATTAGAAAATGATTCCTGGAACCCTGCCAGCACACACTGTGATTCCACGTGCCGGACATTCCGGCCGCAGACAGAGAGTTGCTAGAAGGTCGAGTCGGGTACCCCCCCCCTGATGGATGTATCTGCTGCCTTCTCCCCGAACTGGCAGAAGGATGACCATAGTGACGAGGATAGCTCATTGTGTGGAAGGGTCTGGTTGTAGTCAATTCGTTTCGGGTGCGGTCTAGAATTTGAGAAACGGAGTTGCTGGCAAAACGATTAGTATAAAAACCAACTTGGGAAGTGGAGGTGTTGTTTTCATTTTGGGGGAAACGCTTCGCCTTTTGACAATCCGGACTGGTCCGCGAGTTTCAGCAGGAGTCCACTTTTGAACGCGAAGGTAATTTGGAGAGCCGTGAATACTAGTGCTGCTAGATAGATGTAGCCGGAACGGAATGAAGCAATTTGACAGGTATCATTCCAAGGACTTGATTAGCAGATGTCATGATGACACTGGGCTTCAGAAGCTAGTCGCTGCTCTCTCGAGCCAATAGCACGACTGTTCTGTTCTTCAAAGGACCAATGACATCCTTACTGTCAATCAATATGCGAGTGGGCGGGCCCTCAGCGATAGCGGCAGCATAAATTCGGCGCCAGGTATGAACCGTCAGAGATCCGGGGGATGGCAGGTAGAGACTCATATTTCGCCTGCCCATTGGGGCAAAGACAGCACCAGGAGCTCGCTGAGTAAATATTTTATGTCGAATAAGCAACAACTGCGTGAGTCGAACTGCCTCCGTGTAAGTGGGTGTGCACCTCAGATGAACTTCTGGGCCGTTGGAATTGCTTCTAGGAACTTCAAACTTGGCCGTCTCCGCAGTTGAATCTACCCATATATGCAACAGAATTGTAGCGCTGGCCGAAATCCTCGCACAGCCTTAGTATGGCATCGTGAGAGTCAACTTGAATGAAAGCAACTCCAACTTAACTGGGAAGCGGCCAACATGGCTCGCGGAGCCCCGTTCACGCCTCAGGACATGTCGCATCGTCGGTCGTCCAATAGTTTCGCATCGACCGAGGATGTAGTAGGTAGTAGGTAGGTCGGAGTGGTGGACTGATCGTCCGCCCGCCTGCACAGCCTGAGTGCCAATCACTTGCCAATCACTGTCATTCCGCATGTAGCTTTGAGTGAAGTACTTAACTTAGTCAGCACTTCATCAATCAACAATCTCCGCGCAAATGTTGGCGTATAGTTGTTGGAATTGCAATCCGGCATCTACCGGAATGTGCTGGAATGCTTACTAATTGGATTACTGATCCTGGAGGATGACCGACTCATGACAGAGTCAATGCTAGAATATTCTAGATACATTAGTTTTTAGTATATATAGTAGGATGAGGAAGAGATCCTCATCAGCTTGTAAAATCTGGTCTAACAGCCAATTGTGCAATCTTACTGGATAATAACAACAATAGTCGACGTATTACAAGCAGTAAATTGACCCAGTAATTTGCAAAGCCCACTTGTAATTTGGGGATGAGTTGAAAATCAGGTTGGATATCGATTTGAATTAGACAAGAGTGAATATAGACTTTCCGAGGAATCCAAGTAACTTGGCTGTAAACAATAACCACAATCAAATGTAGCGGAATGGCTGAGAAGCGCGAGGAGTCCCCGCTTCAATTTCAGTTGGCTGGTGGTCACGCGGTGCGAACTTTTTTTCCCTTTGTTTCTTTAGTATGTCAGCGTTGAATTTACTAACCTTCAGACCCACTTCGTGTAATTGCCAAGGGGGCACCGGCATTTAAACCGGCAACTAAAGGCCGGTTAGTTAGTCCGCCGTGAGGCCGGGAAAAAAAATGGAATTTTAACTTTTTGGCCGCAAAAATGGGCCATACGGGCTTCTAAAAATATTTCTCGTGCCTTTTAACGCGCTGTGAGGGATATGCGGGAGGTAGTTTCAGTCTGATTCAATCATTCCGCATTAGTTATCCACGTTGGTCTATTTGTCAAAAGCTTCGACCTTATCAGGTAAAATTTTCTTTGTGGGAATCACGTACAACGGAGTTGTAGTTGAATCCCGATGGGATACGTAGATTTAACTTCTTCAAATTTGAGGAAACCTTACACACACACATAGTTTTATATTCTCCATTTTTAGGCAGGTAGAGAACGCAGAAAAAATCTGGTGGGGGCGTTATCAATAGTTGTGGCGCCCTTGGGAGTAGACAGATGCATCAACATTAATGTAAGCGACCACGATAGCGCAAAGGACGTCATCAGAGCAAAAATCTCGGAATTGACTGGAAGCCAGTGCATGCAAGGGGAGTTGCGCCATTCAAGCATACAAATTTCAGGACCAGGTTTTGCGGGTCGACAGCCTAATGGACATTATGATTTACGCGACGCGGCGCGCTCTAATTAGGTCTAGTGTAACCTCCCGCGCGGCATTCAGACGTACGCACGTAGCCGTCGGCATCGAGCTCGGGACTGGTAACACCCGAGACCCGTGCTGAATATCGTATGTTTTCAAGCATGGGCAAATCAGGATGTAGCATTCGCGCAATCTGAAAGCAACATAGGTGCAAAAACAACTGGTCAAATATCAGGAGTCCACATGTCAGCCATATGGTGAGGTACGCCCCTACGCGAATTAAATTCGGCTCGCACATCCTGAAATCCAAGTTGATAAATTAATCCATATCATAGTCGACCTCGTCGTTATCAGAATCATTGTCCAGAAAACAATCCCAGCCAGCGTCTTCCCCTTCCTTCTCATCATCTTCGCACACATCCTCGTCATCATCGTTCAAAGGCTCTAGCGCCTCCTTGCGGAAAATCAGATTACGGCGGGGTTCTGTGGATCTACGGCGAAGTGGTTACGGGTTGAGGGCGTACTCGAGGAGGGGGCGAGCAGGTTGGATCCAGAGCGCCGGGTCAGTTGGGAATGGGCAGATAGAAAATTTCGAGTGGGATTCCGTGGGGCGGCGGGGATACTAGAAGCGTTGAGGGAAAGAGAAGACGCAAGTACTCACGCGTGAGGAGGACCCTTCTGCTTCTCGCGGTATTTGAATCGTGACGAAGGATGTGTGAGGGCTATGACACGTCGTGAGTTGCGACGGACGGTTGGTGGATAACGTTCCTCGTGAGCTTGGGCCGCGATGGTTCGGGCCGCCGTGGACCGCCGTGGGATCGTGTCGGGGGAATTAACTTGCGAGGAGTGAGGGATAGACTGAGCAGGGAAGTAAAGGGAGCGAATTGAGTGGAGATGACGGAGAAGAGAGTATATTTCGAAGGTGGCTGAGGTCCTGAGACGGAACTGGGGGGATTGGCGATCACAGGGGATGAACGTAGATAGGAAGCGGGGGAAAGGGATAGTGGGTTAAAGAGCGAAAAAAGGGAAGGCTCACCATCTCGGTCAATTCTCTGCGGGAGTCCCCTGTGGAAGGCCGAAAACGACTCGGGAGAAGCGAGTTACCAGGCGATGGGACAATGGACAGTATGAATGGCAGATGGATTGTAACCTGTTGGCGAAGTGCAAGCCTCAAAGGCGCAATAGCTTTAGGATGGTTGGAAGATTTCGTTAGCTCTTGGCAGAGAAGGTCAGAATTCATGTGCGCGTGTCGGGCAATGATGTCGACTTGGGCATGGTCGAGTGGAGAGAAGGGCGGGACGAGAATCTGGAGGGATAGCGGTTGGAGGCGCGAGACGGCGCAATATGAACCTAGCAAACGTATACCTAGGATCAAAGCGCGAGTGCACTTTGGATTTATAACTATTCATACGCCTCATTCCTGGAGTTGTGATAATTATCTTCGGCCGATTACAAGGGAGCCGTGGGATAGCGACAATAAGTGTCAATAACCGCAAGCATGGGCAAGCGTGCCACTCGTTTCTTCCAGCGACCACCCAGGCCGCCAGCAAGTCCCAGTAGCTCCTCATCTCTGCACTATGGACCTCATATCCTCAGGTGGACCCACAATACTGGAAATGGCCTCCACGAAGCACCCGATCCAACCCAACGAGCACGGCGCGCCAGCGCGAATCGTGTCCCTGTGACGGTCGCGAACTTGTTGGCCAACCGGTGTAGAGCCGCAGCCAGGTCCGTCGGCAATGACACCACATGCACTGCATCTCAAAACCCCGTGCGCTGCTCTTCCGAGCGTGAAGCAACGGGTGGCGAGTCAGCGGGAGGCCAAGCCATCTGACTGCTGCTGTCGGTAAGGACGCTGTGTCCCCTGCTCCTCAAAACCCCGCGCGCTGCTCTTCCGAGCATGAAGCAACGGGTGGCGAGTCAGCGGGAGGCCGAACCGGCTCGAAGTTTTGCCTCATAGCCCCACCCCTTCCCCAGTGTGCTGCTCTTCCGAGCGTGAAGCGCTGGAGGATGGGTTAGGATATGGCAGAGACTTTGTTAACAAAGACGACACTGCTCTGAAGGCGCGCGAAGATTTTCCGGCGACGCTCCCCGACGACAGAGCACTTTATGCATGGCCATGCCCTCCATTCACCCATATGCGCGCCTTCCATCCAACTGAGCTGACGCTGGTCCGTGGGTTTTTTTTTTTAGCTCATCGAGACACAACCCTTCACACACGCCCTGCACCCGAACTCCGAGTTCTTAGCGAGCCGGAACGGCAGCGCGTTTGTAGCCGCCGACACTGGCGTCGTTCCCGCAGGTGATGAGGGTGCATGGGGCGGAGGAGGGCGCGGGGCGCGGGGTTCGCGCCGAGCGCGTATGTGATAGTAGATGTGCGTGTTTCTGGTCCTCTTCGTATGCCAGATACTGACGCGACACTCATGCCTCCTTTTTTCTTATCCGTTCATTCCACTCCGTTTTTAATTCATTCATCTCCGTCTACTCCTTTTTTGTTTTTTGCTTGCTATCCCTTCGTCCGTCCCCACGGTTTCCCGTCCGCCGTCTCCTTCCTTTCTCGCTCAAATGCGTCTATCCCGCGTCGTTGTTCATCTTCCTCCGCCTACCCACTCCGCATGCACGTTCTGCCCTACGATTATTCTCC
Organism: Mycena rebaudengoi; assembly: GCA_029282285.1. Taxonomy (NCBI): domain Eukaryota; kingdom Fungi; phylum Basidiomycota; class Agaricomycetes; order Agaricales; family Mycenaceae; genus Mycena; species Mycena rebaudengoi. The sequence continues at coordinate 124,737 of JARJCX010000238.1, forward strand.
TCTGAACATTTATCGGATCCGCCCGCGCTCTCTGTCTGCTCCCTCCGCATTCCCGTTGCTGCGGCATTTCGCAGGTGGTAGCTTAGCTCGCGAGCATGGCGAGTACGATGGAGGGATTCGTACGGGTGGAATGTACGGTCATCATCGTGATGCTCCGAATATCAGGGAGGTGCAGAAATGACGCGGCTGTGTGCGATTTCAGCGTGAAGTACTATGCCTCATCTTCACTTACTTTCTGCCTTACTCATCGTCTCGCAGATACGCCGTGGGCTTCTTATCGTACGCCGTCATTCTAAAATGCCCGCGGCGCCGTAGATGTCCGTGCCTCGACGCGCTCCCCCAATGTCGTGTGTGCGAGCGCTGGTGGCGATGCTGCGCATGGGTGGCGCTGCGCTTGTGGGTGACGCGTACACGTCGCGTGTCCCGTACCATGCACGCACGGCACGATTGCGGAGAGACGAATCTTAGTGCACCAGATTCCGGTGCTTGAGGACAGCTGCTGTGTGCACCTCTCGCGCCGTCATAGATTTCTTGGGGAGGGAGCTCGAGACATCGGTGATGGGTCCGCGCACCGCGTGGGGCAGCGAGCTCGGGCTTCGTCCGCTGACAGCCAGCGCCCGTTTCCATTTTCTCTTCTGTTCTTTTCATTTTTTTTCATTTTTTCTTCTGCGTTGAGTCTTTTGAGATCTGAAGGGTTCTCCATGTGCGACTGTGTGTAGTACAGCAGACCACCCCCATGTTCTTCCCGTGTAGCGGCTGCCCCAGCTCTGTTAGAGCTTGGGAGTGGTGTGTTGTGCAGCAGACAGATGCACATGACGAACCTGGGCCAGTAATATAAGCAGCGAGGAATGAAAAGTCCCAGGGGAAAGAAAGCCTATGTCTGTAAACGTCAACTCTGAATTACACCTCGAGCGCGCATATACACCCTCTGTCTTTCAGTACCCCCAGGATTGCGGGTGTTGCAATATTGTTTGGGTTATAAGCCTTGAGAAGTGCACCCAGAGCTCAGCGAAAAGAATTATCTGATGTGGCTCGGATCAGGGGTCTGCGCTCTTCTATCTTCTTCGACATTCAGTCATGTTTGCCTACTGTGCAGGGGCCCTGGACACCATCAGTCGCGTGTGAGATCTTCGTACAAGGCGAACAGCTGTGGTTCTCGATGGACATGTGTCTCATCTTCCATTTGCCGCGGCGCCGCTCCCAAACTCTCCCCCAGTTTCCTCTCCTCCGTCTCTCCTTCGCCATCACCATCCGACGCGCCGCTCCCGCATTCCGCCGACCATTTCGTGCGTACCCTGTCCTCATCTTTCATTCTCCGCCGCACGCGTACATCCTTGTATTCCCTCGTACCTTTTACGTGCTGGTACCTCCCCACCCCTTTATGCCTTTACTCCTTCCTTCATCCATTCTGCCCCCGTTGTCGCTTGCGCCACTTGTTCACTCCGTCTTAGATACACGCCACCTTACCAGCACTTCCTCTCTTTGGCGATCGGAGGCAAGGATTGGTTGGAGAGGCTCGGAATCTCGGTGGAGGTTGATCTTCCGGGGGGAAATCATAGAGGCATGTCAAACCATTCGTCTTGTGGCTTCCCTCGTATGTAATGCCATCTAGTGCTGTCCAATAATATAATATCCAATAATATGGATACGCTACGGCCTGAGGACCAACATCATAATATTAATACGGACTAATATAATATGATATGATATGGATATAATATGATATCCCAGCCCCATATTATCGTATTATCTGCGTATTATTCTCAAATCTGCCCCATGGCGCTGAGGCTTGATTGTATCAAATTCGTGAGCAAAACAAATATGCCATGCTTGTCAGTACACCGCATCTGGTGGTGTACACATAAGCTGTCAATCACTTCCTCTTCTGCTTCTTCCCTGATCCACGCTGGCACAGCAATGACCAGAACTGTCGCCCAACTTGTAGGCAGCAATAAACTCAATTCCCACAGGACTTGTGGCAGGAGGACGTGACGGAGGCACAATATTTGACGCCGAAATGATCTGAAGCTGGGATATTTTCCCCTTTTCCGCACAGGACAGCGCCTACACCTCAGTTTCGACCCAATGGGAGCACGTATTTCAGGCCAAAAGGCGTGACGAACCAATCGAGGCAAACTTCCCTCTTCGGGCTAATTTTGGCCTATCCTAATTTTGGAGGTATTTCTCCGCAACGACGGCTTCGATGACCCACTCGGATGGTGGAAGGTAAAAACAATTAACTTCTATGCCTAGCTTCGCTTATTCCGATTTCAGCAAAATCAAGGCACGCTACCGGCAGTTGCACTCATTGCAAGAGATATTCTTGCAATTCCTGGGGTCAGTATTGCTGTCGAATGTCTGTTTTCGAGCATGAAACACGGACCGAACATCGATGACACCCGAGAACTCCTCAATGTGGATTGTAACAAAGGAGCAGCTCAAATCTAGACTCGGGGACGGCATCAACTTCACCGACTTGAAAAATATTCACGAATATTAATATATGGATAATATATTAAATACATATTAAATATGGCTTAATATAATACGCAGATAATAGATACAGATATAATACAGCTCAGAGGCCAGTGATATGATATTAATATAATATGATACGCGAAAAATCGTATTAATATCATATTTGGACAGCACTAATGCCATCTAGATCACCACACCGGAATGCCAGCGTATTTGGCGCCGAAGGAGGAGGCAATGTTGGACGTGTTGGTTCAGGACGAGGACAGAGGTGCGCTGTGAGTTTTCCATCTTCTCTGCGTGAGAATCAATTCTTTGTAGCGCTCGCGGCCCAGTGGCTGCACGGTGGCAAAGGACCGTTGGTAACACAGCTCGTTTCCATTGGTGTAACCACTCCCCCCGAGTCATTAACCCATGTTTCGTGCGGTAGCGGTTTGGATTTTGGATTCAAACTTCGGCCTACTGCACAAGACTCGGAGGGGCACGGTGAAAGTGCCGTTGTTGCCGCCGGCTGCCGCAGCACTGCCGCAGGTAACCGGTGGATTGCCGCGGCCTCTGCGGCAGCTATGTCACACTGCCGCAGCGTCACTCTGCCAGTTGCAACCAATCCATTAGCGCTGCCGCAGACTGCCGCTGACCGCCTCTGAGTGTCCATAAATGTGCCAAATTGCTCCTGTGCTTGAACACAACTCAATGAACAATGTTCATTGAGTCGCCGCGTGTCATCCGTTTCCGCTCGCTGTTCAACTTTAGTGCCGTCGGCCCTTGACAAACACGACACAGGGTCCACACAATACCTATGGAAATCTACGCGAATGTGATTACTTCTCCACCTAGGAATATCGGTGGTCGATGTTTGGGTCTTGTGTAAAACGATGTTCACACATGTTATACATGCTGCAAAATTCTCATTCTCATACCCACATGTTGCCCCCATGCCCATGCCAATATTGGGCATATATACATAATATTTATGTACCCCTATTCCCTTGAAAATGGCCAGGCCTTTACATACGATTTTCATTAAGGTTTCAATACATAGCCCGGATCAAAAGGACCTACCATCGTTCCCCGTTGTCGCACGGCAAATCTGAGTACAGGGATAGTTAGATAGAACGTAGTAGACCCCCTCTGCAAAATACTGCTCACCTGCAGCGGTCCTGGAGTCTCCAGAAACAAAATACTAGGTCATTCTTGTGCCAAAATTAGGCTTCGCCTCTTGCTTGCGTAACAGCCCTTATATCGAACTTTTTCACATAATGCGAAAGCCAATGTTCTAGCCCCTTTCCGAGACGCATTTTGACCCCCTCAGCTGTATGGATTGAATGGCTGCCTGTCCCGGAATGAAAATTACCATTCACCGCATGTTGTGTTTGCATAAGGATTTCAGACGATTCCCGCGCCCCTTACGCAGCCGCCGGTCACTCCCTTCGCGTCACGTAGATCCCCCGAAAACCGAAAAGAAATCTGGATCCCCCTCATCAGTAAAGCTACACCTTCGTCTTAGACATCTTAGACGTCTTGGGTGAGACCTATAAGACTTCTAAGATGCTTTCCCCCCAAGATGGGCATCTTGGGTAAGATGTTAAATATGCATGTTCACCTACTCAAGACACTGATCAAGATTCTCAGAACTCTTTAAAGTCGCTCATAAGATGTGTTGAAGACCAGAAATAAATGTATTGATAGTGGTTCTATGTCGAAACTGTATCTAGCCCGCGGCTCGGTTCCTCCCCTCCATTGTAACTGTCAAAGCTGCCGTTTGAGGCCATTCAGTGGTGCTGGTGCAGCCGGATCGTTGCTTATGTGAATCGGGTGTCGATAGCCACAGATAGTACTAGTAGCCAAAAAGCGAGAGATATCGAATCCAGTCCACGGAAACAAAATAGCCTGAAACTGAAAAGACCTAGAGGGTCTGATAGGTATTGATGGAGTTATAAGCTATATACGACACGGGGGGGTGTTGTATCAAGTATAATGCTAGGTTCAATTATCAACTAAGACTGCGGACACCCCCTTGTAAGGCTCATAACAATATACCATCCATGTCATCGCAAAATTGTTTGCTTCCACGAGCGATCGAAACTGGAGATGGACATACTGTGAATCTTGTTTCTCCACTCCGAACGGTCGAATTAAGACATCCCTTCGAATCAGTTTGATAAGCCCATCGAGTATGCCGTAAAACAACTCCTCGACTTCTGACGCCCCGTCCATAGGTAGGGGTCCAAATCGCACTGTTGGGTGCTCCTCTTCGAAATGGTCACGTTGCTTCCCCCTCCCATCCACCACAGTGGCCACCGGTGACGGTGTGGGTGTGAGATGCACCTCGCTTCCTGGAGATCGTATCTGTCTGGTTCCAGACCCTCTTGGCATAAAACCAATGAACTTGCTGGTATCCGCCCATTTTGCAAGGTTCATTTCTGAGAGGGTGTCTGTTATGACGTTGACGGCGGGTCGTTCGGAGGCGCTAAGTTTGAAACAACTGTGAACCAGCTCCCACAGCAGCTCGGGCATGGGACTCCCTGCTTTATCGCACGGTTTCTTTTGATATGGAACCACGGTAGGATCGGCTGCGGAGAGCGCAATGATCAGGCCTCCATCTGACATATAGTCAAATGGTATTTGGCCTTCAGTCCAGATCTTATTAAGGGTGGGTATGTAAATGGAGAATTGAGAACGCGAAAGAACGAACCTCGCAACAGACACAACCGAAGGCCCAAACATCAGAGGCAGGTGTCCGCCTGAACGGAATTCCCGGTTGGTACACACTGGGAAGAAGTAGCTCCGGAGCCATCCAATGTGTGGACCCACTGCGTGCTGAGGTTTTGTAGGACGTATCCGACTCGATAAACGAGGCTAATCCGAAGTCGGTCAGACAAGCTTGCCGCCCGTACATGAGGATATTACGCTGAATGAAATTGAATAATTTGAGCATGTACCGCCGGAACATACGTACACCACAGAGATCTCCGTGCACAATGTTTTCCGAGTGGAGATACATTAGTCCTTGAATGACATCGTTGAGCTGTCGGGATGAATTGAGCTTGCGTCCTTGAAACAGGCAAGAGGGACACACTAGCTTAATGCCATATTGAGATACTGGGGAATTCTCCCCCATATAGTTGAGCACGTTTCCCTGGGACATCCAAGACGACACCATAGCCATCGTCGGGCTCGGAAAGGTTGTCGCATCCACGCCGAGAAACGGCACAATATTGGGGTGGTTCAAGTAATGCCATACGAGCGCCTCTTTAGCAAATTTCTGGAGGTGAAGGTGTCGGATGTCATCAGATTGGTTTTGGAAGATTTTGAGGACTTTCAGAGCAACCTCGAATGTTTCACCTTTCGAGTCTGTGTATTGGCCATGATAGATATCAGCGAAGCCACCGTATTTTACTGGATGGTCGTTTAGCAGCACAATTCCATGGATGGCCAGTTCCTTGGGAAGTATCTTCAGGAAGTCGGCCAAGATATTGAGCAGTCGGTGGACACGGCGTCTGAAGAGCTTCTTGTCCTGTATTTTGTCGTTCTCCTGCAGTCCACCGGCGAGGATCTGACAAGAATTAGGATGTAAATCAAACAGGTAGACAACAATGTACCTGGTGAGTTAAGTTGAGGGCTGAAATGGCCTCGTTTTCTGGAACTCTTGGGATTTCACCCTTGTAGGACTTGTCTTGAACCAACCGTTGGAGCATTAAAGCAATCTCGACGCTGTCTTCGTTGACGGCAATATCGATCCGATCCTGTAATATGACTGGTAGATCTGAGAGGAACTGCGCGAAATGTACAGAAGGAATAATAACAATCGCGGAAAAAAATACCTTGAGGAATTGTTTCCGATCTTCGGCAGCCTTATGTAGTAAACGGAATATTGTGAGAGTCGACACGGTCAAATCACCACTCAGGTCTGGTGTTTCGGATATCGAAGAGGTCGCATGGCCGCATAGTTCGGTCCACAACCTGGGGAATGATTTTTAGGGGGAATTGTAAAATACCACCGAATGACTCACCACTCGGAAATCTTGTCGGCGGTTTTGAAGATCCCTTCGAGCACAAGGGCGAACAGGTTCTGAGAAACTTGAGACTGGCGCCTTTTATAACAGTTGAAAGTGAATCAAATACATGATTGAACCATGGCAAGGCAGGGGGATTTCCGGAGTAGATGACTGTTCCTGTTTCAGACAGGGACAGGGTATAGACGTGCTCCATTATGTCCAGCCCGAATTCAGAAACCTCGCGGAGGAGCTGCGGTGGGCTGATCGCGATGATATCGAGTGATTTACTGCGATCAGGGTGTGTCAGACTCAAAGACTTGATAGTGTAGTACAGTTCCTGCGCCTGGGCGGAGTTGTGGATACCCTGTATTACCACGATGACACGGGGCATTTCGCCACATTGCTGACTCTCGCGGTCTCTACAGGGAATTTCTGGGTTATTATTCCATATCCTCTCCAACGGGTCGAGAAGAAGGGTTTTCAGACGGTCCTACACGGAGTGAGTTTTTTGGGGCTCAGGTGGCGAGGAACACTTACTGAACGTTCGTAAAAATTCTCGAGTGGCCACCAACTAGCCTTTACTACCAGTTGCTGCTTGAATGCGGGCCATCCGGTTCCTAATCCGTGTAATAGGGGACAGAATATGGTCTCCGTTTTACTCGCATCGACCAAGATTGTTCTGTGAATGTCTGTAGTGGGAAGTAACCGAACGGTGTCAGATGCACATCTCTCGATCTTGTCGCCACCAACTGTGATCCACAGCGCTTTTTGTGCACTCGGTTTCCCCATAAGGCGTGACCAGTGAACGATATCATCGTGCAGCTGTGTCGGAATAGTCGATGGAAAAAAGGATGCGTGGGGTGCATTATCGTCGTCAGAGAGTGCTATAGCACCTCGTCGGCGCCATCGGAAGCTCCAGCGCAGGTTTGACCAGAAATTGGATAGTTTCCCCTTGAAAGTTGTTCTGCCGCCCGCCCGAATTGAATCACGCAATAATAGGGGTGCTCAATTCCTATCTCGTGGGCCCGTCCCGTGGCATATTTGGTCGAAACAAATAAAGATTCAAACTCCGCCAGGAAACAAACCGTTTTGCACATCCTCTTGCTTCATTTCCTAGCCCAACTTTGACTCTAAACTCACCCTAACCTTTAGTCACTCATCTGGATCAATTTTACAAGGCCTGACAAATTTGAGGGGCCCGCAACTTCGGGGTTTTACCACATTCATACAAGTATATTTATATCTGGCAGTGAACATTGTGTTGAAGGAAGATAAACACTTGGGGTACCATTCTTTACCTCATTGAGTATATTGTGGGCTCATTTGTCTCTGAAATGTGGGTAGGAACAGCGGGGTTGAGACCAAGACGAAGCGGAGTTTGAATCTTTATTTGTTTCGACCAAATATGCCACGGGACGGGCCCACGAGATAGGAATTGAGCACCCCTAATATCGACTTGATCCATGAAGGGGCTGGAGAGATTAGATCACCTAAGGTGCTAGCGGTGAAAACCACAAACCTGTTATATCTGCTCGATACCGGATTAAAATATACATACAACGCCACTCCACCAGGCAAAGTACGTTATGAGTCGCCATGCAAACCTAAAGGTGCAATTCACCCCCAAGAAATAATGTAAGCAGAGCACGTACAATTTCAAGCACAATCACAGGTCGGGGAAAAGGACCGAAATATTCCTCTATAATGCTACGAGCGCGGTAAGCATCAGTGCAGAGTGTAGGTGGGCAGCATACTAGATCAATGTCGTCAATGCACCAGTCGCCTGAGGATCAAAGCGATGAGTTGCAGAGAATCATTGATTACAAGGATTGGTACTAGCCAAAAGCACGAAGAGGGAGATCATATAGAACGTCGGGTGGAAGAATTGGTTGACGAAGGGAGAAAAGGCAAAAAGACGGCTAACGTGAATCAAGATTAGGATGGCTATATCTGCGTATGAGCACAAATCTCTAAAAACCCTGGGATACTGACCGGTAAAGATGCTTCCAGGGGTAATGATCAGCATCGAAAACAGCTGGTATTCAGTATACACCATGAGAGCGATAGCTATGACGTATGCGAGCTCCCATGCGTAGTTGCAAAATTTGGCCCAAGAGCAGTGGCGAATCATGAGTGAGCGCGGTTCCATGAGGAAGACTACTGGAAGACTGCTGCAGCTGGAGACGGGCGTTTGGGCGCATCTGTCAGTTGCTATGCAACAAGCGCCTGGGAAGGAAGGACCAAGGTAGGTGGCATCCCACGGCACGGTCCGGATAACGAACGCCGGGCCAGGAATCATCCCGGTGTCCAAAGCAGGCTAATTTAAAATAAACCATCGTTTTTGGACTCCGTCCCTGCTATCTAAACCAAGTTCTCAGATGCCACAGGTTCCCCCATGCCCACGATAGCGCTTAGACAACAGAATGAAGCACGATTTTGATCCTGGAAATAGCCGTTCAGTTTCTGCATCTACGATACACTTTCGTCGCATCAAAGACTTCGAGGACATCATGCACAGATTTACTCACGAGAATGGGTAAGGGGTTTGAACGGAAGGGAAAACAAAAGAGCTGCATCCACTGAACGACGCCGTCCCGAGATACGATAGAATAGATTCGGGGAAGTGAAATATAGACGAGAACGGAGAGAATGGCCGACGGAAAGTGGTAGGCCGCAGCGGCGGGTAGTCAACCACGGGTTTTAAGATACAATGGAAGAAATTCGAGAAGCAAGATTCGGGGCGTCACAAGAGCAACAACTGTGATTCTACAGTAGGATGTGCATGTTCAGTCAGAGGGATCGCGTGTGTTTGTATGTCCATGGAGACACATCAGGAAAATGTTTTGGGTCTGGCTGATCTGGCACCAGACCAACCAAACGCGCCAGATCACCAGAATCAGATCTGGTAACATAATAACTTGCGGCGTCTCAGAACACGTTCTGGCGCCAGATGCGTGCCAGAATACATTTTCTGGCACTCCAGATGGCATGTGAAGCTCGTTCCTAGACTCAATCATACGGTTTAAATGCTTCAATAGAATATATTACGGTCATTAGAACGATTTATACATGCAGTGTAAGTTTAAGTTTACACGATCCACGCAGCCTGCGCCTCCGGGACCCAACCGTCTAGTGCTGGAAGCGGGGAGCGAGGAACAGGGTGCTGAGTGAATGTCCATGAGTAAATATTCAAGACGAAGTGATATCCACATACCATGGTAGTATATCGCATGCTTTGCTGTCCAAGAGCGAATGGGAAAGGTATAGGAACATACACAGATGGACTGCAGGCACGGCGAGGCAGCGCGGGCGTGGCTGCGTGCGGCGGGAGCTTGTGTGGGCGAGGAGGAGCGCGGCGGGAGCTTGGGGGCCAGGACTCGATCGCGGAGCGCGGCGGGCTTGAAGGCCGTGCGGGGCGGGGGGCTTGAGCGGTGCGCAGAATAAGGAAAATAAAAACTTGAGGATCTTGAAGGATTTGAGGCCTTGAGGTTGAGGACTTGAGGACTCTTCAAGTGCTTGAAGACTCTTGAATCTAGAAGAATCTTGAAGAGCTGACGTCTTGAAGTGACAGTTGTCCAGCGCGCGCAAGGGAGAGGAGCTGCTTGGCAGCTTGAGGGGATGAGCTTGGGGGTCAGGAAGGTATAACATGAATATCTTGAGCTTGGCTTGAGCTTGTCGGTGTGTGTGCGATAGTCTCGATCCAGACTCTTATGACATCCCAATTTGGGAACCCTGTCATAAGAGTCTGGGCCTATCCCAAGACATTAGCTGTACCATTGCGCTATCAAAATTTTCATCGCCGATAAAGTCATCGGAACCTAGATCGAGGAAGGGGACATCGTCGGGCAGATCGTAGTCGCCCAGAGATGGTCCAAGTGGGCTGAAAGTAGCCCCGATGGTGCTCTCGGCGTCAAGTTCGTCCGCAAAGCTATCCGAGTCCAGTTGATGAAAGGACGGTCTGAGGCCGTAGTTATGACTCATATTCCAGTGAAACAGAGACAAGAATTCGACTAGATGGGTATTGGAGGTGTTCCCGTAGAGAATTTCGCCTCGGGGGAGGGTGTACGACACGTTACAATGAGGACTGTGCTACGGCAGCGATACACTGCGTTCCCTGGGCTCCGAGGCAAAGGCTGTGCCGCGATAGGGCGGCACACGTCGGCACAGGTGGACGCACAGGTCTGTCAATCCAATGGCAACAGGGTCTGCCTATGGCTGTCTTACATACCCAACATGCATGGTAAATGCCTGACTGTGTAAGACTGTGAAGTGTTGTTGATAGCAAATATTGTGCGTCTTGTTGTGCGTGTTTGGCTACGTTCCCATCAATTATGTCACCTGTGACCTGATGCACAGCTTTCGCCTCCGGCTCTTATTAGTTACTAGTACCTCGTCGCCATTGCATTCATGCCAGTGCTGGTAGTGGCGGAAAAAGAGGTAAAGTCTGCCAGATGCCCTACTACATCCGCCAGCGTTACAAGGGATCGAAAAGTGCAGGGTCAGGCTTCAGCGGCGGCGAAGCCAAGCCCCGATAATCAACTTTAAAGTTTTGATTGAAGCTAAATTCTAATATTAGCCATAACATACAGGACATAGTGGCCTAGTAGTACGAGAAGACGATTCCAGAAGAAGCTGAGGCAGCGCTAAGGTACGGTAGATCTGCCGTGGTGCGTGGCGGGAGGGAGGCAGAGTCTGTGGCCGTCGCCGCCGCAGGGGTTCAGCACAGGGCGGCACAGCTGTGCCGCCCTGTGCCGCCGTCATGGCGACAGGGTCTGCCTCCGGGTCTCGGCACAGCGCGGCACAGGGACACTGCCTCTGTCTGGGAACGCAGTGATATCCGAAGCGTGGGAAGAGGCTGTGTTCCGGGGTCCTGGTGCATAGCGCATGGGTCCGGCTATTTGACTGGTCCGCTCCCAGACTGTCATGACAAGGGACCCAAATTGGGAATGTCATGGCAGTCTGGTACTGAGACTAGAACTTGGCCTAATGATGACGATGGCTGCCAAATGTGGCGGTGCCTGATTTGTGACACTGACAGATCCGCTGATGTCGGGCGTCACTGATTCGGGCTTCCTCCCGACCACCACAGTCTTGCCTCCGTGAAACGAGTCGCCTCTTGCAGGAATAAACCCGTCACTCTGGGCCACTCCCAATTTTTGACTAAATGCGGAAATTTGTATTCCTTCGTCTTGGATCCCACCATTCTGCTACGCAAAAGGTTCTTGGCGATTTCAGTGACTTTAACGGAGCATTTGCCAAAAGGATAATATTTTCCGGGTGACTTCCTCACCAAGTCCCACCCCCAGTGACCTAGCTCACAAACACGACATTTCTAGTGAGTGCAAGAAGCATTTTTACACTTAACAAACGGTTTGAAGGCCTCCTAACCCTAACCAAGTTCCACATACACTGTGGTTGCCTCGGGTTCAAGTTCTCTCAGTCTGTTGTGAGCCAGAGCCTTGAGGAACCAAAGAACTGGCGCATCAGCATTCCGCGTCAATGCCGCAATGATTGGATGAGCACTGTCCATGTTTGATTGAATAGTTCCACGGTTGATGGATGGAGGGACATATATTAGTGACGGCACGGCACGTCAGTGCCTGAACGACAGTAAGTATTTTGGTGCACAATTCTCTAGCCTTTGGCCAACAGTCACTGTCCGGGGGGATAGAGGACCACCACCATCGAAAAACAGTGAGCTCTTGTCCCTAGGAAATTTCAGAAGGGACTCGTGTCAAGTGGACGTTACCTGTGTGCGTGCATCAGTTAGATCCCGCTCAATTTCAGGTTGAGCATCAATTTCTTGGAATTGAACAAAGCGTCGGGGATCTCGGGTATTCCAATGTGGTTGCATTGATGAAGGTTAGAAATTCTCATCGGCCTCAAACATGAATTTTCACCTGCCTCCCACATTTTCTAGTTGAATACCTGTCAAAAATCAGAGATTTAGTTGCGTTGAACACTGCAATAGCCGCCCAGAGGTAAGCACAGGAAAGGTGCTGAGGAAGGAGGTAAATCTCTTAAACCGGGATTCAAGCCAGATTAACTTCCCCTTTAGCCTGGTGGCCCGTTGAGCTGTAAAAGCGCAGTACATTCGCGTTACCTTGCCACGGCAATACATCAAGTTTCGCACCGTGGTGTGGATAAATAAATCTGATATGAATCTGGAAAGCCTAAGGAGGGCGCTGAATTGCAAAAAGATGCGCATTATATGTACAACCGAAGTGTTAATATCCTTGCTCGTAAGGGCTAAAGAAGTACAAACTTAATCAAACTCCAGTCCAACTAGAGATGGGCTTTTTTTCCTTTTCAGGGTGCGCGGGAGTGACGCGGCAATAGACTCCGAGTTCAATTCATTGGGGCACACTGGACTACTGTCTGTCATTCAGTCTCCCTCATGTTGGATACAGGAATTATGAAATTCTTTAGTTCAAACTAGATCTACTCTGCTTAATGCATGGTTTTCGTGCAATTGGACCCAATCTCGTTCTCGGTCATCTCGGGCATGACCGTAAATTCACAATTTGGCCGATATGTGTTTCTTCCACCGAATAAACCTGTGTAGGATATCCAGTAGCATACTGGCTTTAGCTTCTACCATTTTCAATTTTTTGTTTTGCTGCACTTCCGCAGATCAAGTGTGGTCACATCGACTTGTACTTGGTCCCTGCTGACGACCAAGTACATGAAGAAAGAGACCTACGCAGAGATTTCCGAGAGGCTCGCATCGGTTTCCAAGGAGCCTGAAATCTTTGGTGCTTTGGAAGTTCAACACAGTGGACTCATTCAGCGAAGAAGTCATCGCGGCTTTGAATCGGTGCCGCGGAAGGCCAAAAAACTCGGCAAGCTTGCAAGAGTAGAAGAGAATTCATTACTTTTCCGAAACACAGCTCGTACCCATAGTGCTTACGTAGAATGCATTGCCGAAAAACAGTGAGAACATTTGAATTTAATTTGCTGCACAAGTGAAACTCAAGTCAGACACCTACCACCCTGAACTTCCATTGTAAATGGGTGGAGACGAAGCTGGGAGACCTAGCCCCCAAAATAAATGGATGGCCCCCCCCCATCCAAAGAATAAAATACATAGGGCTAAGGACAATGTGCTATCGGCGCTTTCTTTGTCTTACTCTGAGCCCGTATCTTCACTTTATTTTGCCTCAATTTAATTCAAAAAGACAGTATCGGACGGTTGACATGCACCGACCCTGAGTCCAACGGGCACCTTCCACTTATGTACATATTGTTTTCCATTCTAGTGGGGGAGGATGCACGCCATGTGCTATCGGTGCTCTCATTCCTCTCCGTTGCACCCGGATTTATCCTCAACTTTTTCAACTCAGCGCTGGCGTGGTCTCATCAATCATATATTTTGTCCAACAAGGGAACCACATTCTAATCAATCCCTGCAATATTTTATACGACATATGGGCCGCAATCGACTTAATTTAGTCCAAAAACAAGATTGGGCTGTTCATGCACCGACCCCGCGTCGAACGTGGGCCGTTCGCTGAAGTCCTAAACTCTGCGATTTCGCTGCAGTCCTCAACTCTCCGATTTCGTTGCCGTCGCATGAGATTGGGCTCTCAGGTACATATTTTCCCCAACCTGGTGAAGTTAATTTGCGATCCCAACGACGTGGACGCCGCGGGGCCGGCACAGGTTTGCGAAAATTGAGGCGCTGTTGCCCCTGTTTACTTATGCATGCCGGGCAGGGTAGCGCACCATTGCTCTGTTGAATAAAATTATAAAAAACCATCACACACCAAACATAGTCTCTCATAGTCAGACCATAGAACATTCTTATTTATAGTATAAATTAAACAGCAAACGAGGATCTATACTATGTATACCCCAAATCCACATCTACCGGTAACACCATTGCAAATGTCGCGAATTAAGCCGTCCCCGCACTTGGGAACAGCGTTGGGGAACAGCACCGGCTGCGCCGTGTCGACCAGGTGCCGCAGCGGAAAAGGGAAAGAGGAAAGACCCCACGCTCCAGCGCTGCCCGCGAAATGAAATGCCACCCCACCAGACGGGAGGCCGACGCCAGAGCCAGAGACGCGCCGTCGCAGGTGGTAGGCGACAGATTCGAGGTGAAAGAAAAAAGAAAAGAAAAGAACGATGTGAAGGGAAAAAAAGAAAGAAAAGAACGACATGAAATAAAAAAAAAAGGCGCTGATCCTACCAAGTATGACGCGGAACGTGGGCCAAGATACGGCGAGCGATGTCCGACGCAGAACGTGGGCCGAGTGCGAGCCACCCCGTGCACGCCGAATGCGAGCCAATCCAAGCGACGGGGCGCGAAGAAAGAAAGAATGTCGGTCCACTGCAGACCCTTGCGCCCAAAACACGCGACCCGCAGGCATTGCCCGTGCCCACGACGCGCCGGAAGATTCGAAGGGGAAGGAAAAAAAAGAAAAGCATCGAAGACTCAGCGATCCGCCCCAACGGGGAGAAGTGACGTACGCCAACGTCCGGCACGAAACGTAGGCTAACACAAGCCGACCCCGCGCGAATGGAGCCAATCCAAGTGACGGTGATGAGGCGTGAAGGAAGAAAGCCGCTCCACCGCAGCCGGCGAGCACGTCCCGCGGCGCACGACGACCGTTGCACGCAAAAGAGGACAGCCCCGTACACCGGTTACACGCAACGCTTGCACGCACGTCCCCGCCATAACAGCCGCCAAACAACTCTCCCCTCCCAAAAGAAAAACAGAAGACAAAAGAGAATACAAGCATCCGACGCACCCCCCTCATGAGGCGTAGCTTCGTCGGCGTCTTGCTCGTCGTCGGCGGCGGCAGGGGTAGGAGTAGCCGCGTCGACAGCTGGCTCTGCTTCCTGTAGAAGGGCGGACCTAGTAGGTTGCCATCAGAGCCTGATATTCACGTTCCGTGGCTGTGGGCAGTGGCTGTGGGTGGCTCTGCTCAACAACCATGGAACATGAATATCAGGCTCCGATGGCAACCTGCTAGGCCTGGCCTTTTTCAAATGAAGAGGGGGTGGGGGGGGGTACTTAAATACTACAATTTTATATTCGAAATTGGCCCAAGAGTCGAAGATTTTTTCCAGCAGGTATAGCATTGTTTGCCTCAAGTTCCAAATTTCGGTCGCCAATATTCCTAGGACTCCAAGAATTCACTGCAACCGTGAGCTCGGCTAAGGGAATACAGAGGGGTCCAAGGACGAAGGTGTAATTAGTGCGTGTACACCGGGATACTTCCTGGAAACCGGCGTTCACGAGTTGGACCGTGCCGTGTAATGCTACCTACCTACCTACCTACCTACCTGGAGTCTGTGTCTTATTGGGGGGTACACTGCATTCTGGTCAACTCACTGTGTACTCCAGACAACTGAATGATGCACGTTGTATGTGTGTCAGTCCATATAGCCTACACTACTCTTTGCTACACTTGACTTGCGGTACTTGATCGGATGTCCCTGACTTCATCTCATTGTCAACCTCCGGGTTCAGGCGCGCATTCTTTGGCAAAGAAAGAAGACGTGGCTTCGTGCAAGTTTCTCAGCCTACAAAACTTGGATTTGAAGGCAGAGGAGGATAGCAAGGATGGTGATGGAGGAGCCCGGCGCGCTGTGCGATGTTGCGGCGAGGATGTTGGATACAAAAAGTGTTAGCATTGTTTTGGACGCCCCCAAAAAGAATTCACCAAAAAAAAAAAAGAAAACTTCGCCGGAAGGGCGCTGACGGAGCCCCGGTGACGCCATCGTGCGGAAACCTTCCTTTACTTGGTGGAGCGTGTGACATCGACCGTCGAATCTATTTCACGCCTGTTCATCGTTTATCACTGAGCCCTTGCGCAGAATATGAATTTTAGAGGTCGCGCATAATACAGAACTAAATGTATAGAGGGTTTCACACAAAGTACAGAACTAAATTCATAAAGGGTTCATACCATACCGGAAGATTAACCCAGTAATCCAGCTGTCATGTCATGCATTTGAGCTCGCTGTCCAATTCGTACATTTCTCAGGTCGTCGTGGTGTCCCTGACCTCCCCCAATTTGCCAACTTCGTCATATGTCAAGGCGAGACACCCTATAGTGTGCTGGGTGTTTGGATGGTTCTCACCAAGGATCTGCTTCCCCTTTCCGAGCAATACAACTTTGAGCTCCTGGAACTCCTTGAATTTTTTCATTTCATGGTAAGTTGATGCCAGACAGCCCATGGCACGCAGGGTTTCCGGATGGTCCTCACCAAGAATCTGTCTCCGCTTCTCGAGCACTACAACCTCAAGCTCCTCACTCTCTTTCAATTTTCCTAGCTGCTTGTAGGTCAAGGCCAGGTTCCCCATGGCAAGTATGGTGTTCAGATGGTCCTCGCCCAGGATTTTCCTGCGCTTCTGAAGCACAACAACCTCAAGTTCTTCTGCCTCCTTCCATTTGCCACACTGTCTGTATGTTGCCGCGAGATCCCCCTAGTTTTGCGACGAACATTGCCATGTAGTTAGATGCGAGACGCCTCCAGAGACTTCCCTGGAAGATGGTACTTGGGAGTGACGAGGGCGACATCAGAGCCAAAAACGTGAAGCCAAGTTATATAACAGTGCGGCGTACTGTCGACATCAAACTTGCATCAAACACATTGGTGGTATCAAGGTATCTCGCATACTCGAATTTGAGTTGGAACGGTGGCAAGCGAAGTGTGACGGCGGTGGAGCGTCCGCGTTGCGAGACGGCGCATGGGGGGCATGCCGTCGTACTGAAAGAATACGCAAATAGGGCTTAGGACGGGCCGAGGTGATGCGGGATGTCGCGCGAAGAGCAGCGTTGAAGGGAGGCGGCGGGTGTGAGCGGGAGGCAGTGAGAGGCGACGTCGTGGTTGACGCAACGGCTTGGTGCACGCGAGACTGTGGAGCGGGTGAGTATCGTTCGTTTGGTTTCGGCAGTGTCCGGCAGCGGACGGGTGCGGGTCGACGGGTGGACTCGCCACAGTCTTCTAGCCACTGAGAAGTAAATTAAGGGCCTAAAAAATATGAATCATATATCACCAGGAACGCCTGAACGAAGGCTTCACGATGATGCCCATAATTCTGGGGCCATATCATTTTAATACATGAAGTGCAAAGGATCTTTGAATTTATTGCAACTTTTGAGACTTCTTCAAAAAGATATTCGTAGGTCAATGAATACTGGTGCGCTTCAAAAGTCCTCTTAGGGAAGGTTGGCTATACATATAGTTTAAACATATAAAAAATCAGATTTGGGCTAAAACGACGGGCAAGTAGTGTTTTCGCCGTGGGTGATACGTCGGGTATAGGCCCCAAATGTGAGCACTCTTTTTTCTGGCCTCCTCCCCCTGAACCTGATGACAGGGGAATGGCAGGTGGTGAAAGTTGATTAGGTACCCGGCAGGCATATCAGGCTCCCTATACAGCCCGAAATTCTCAGAGAAATCTAATGATGGGAAGCACACACACGAGTTCATGATAACACCTTCCCGAGATCTCGAGTAGATATTACTAGGTCTCTCTGTCTCCGAGCTTTTTTAATGTTTTTATTTTCGAACCTCATCTGACGTTCACCCAGCGGGATTACGGACGCCCCTTATATTCCCGCAGATGTTCTTCAGCCCGAAGTCAGGTGGTGCCATCCCGGGCTGTTGCAGTATAAGTTGAAATCTTAGTCATCCGTCACTTTTTGTTTACAAGGATTTTTCAAACATCGATTCATAAGGACATACAAATAGTCTTTTCCCTCTCCATAAAACCCTAGGCACGAATATTCAGGACTTTATTTGCGCGCCTGTTACAGCATTGCCCTGCAGACGTATCAACGAAGCTAACCTCTGAATTTTAAAGGCAAAAGCACACCTCTTTCCGTCAGACTGCAGTCCCATTGACCGGGACGCAACAGAAGCCTCCTTGAGATTTGACACAGCAGTCGATGAAGTTTTGCGCCGGGCCTACGAGAGGACTGCCAACTAGATCACACTGAGGCTGTACATTTAAAATTAGCACCCGTTAGCAAAGACGATACCTGTGGGGGCAAGACGAGCACTGAGGTAAGAGAGTAAGTACATACCGGGGGCCCAGGGACAAAGGCCCCTGGTGCTTTCGCACAGCACTGCCTGGTGGTCGTCGCGTTGTTTTGGCCTTTTGTAGTGCAATTGCACAACCACTCTTCCTTCTGCCCGTTTACGACGGATAAAACAGCAAGGAGAGTGAAGAGGGAGAGTGTTCGCATGTACATGTTGAACTTCTCAAATGTGCTTCAATGAGGGCTGTAGTGATTTGAGTTCTGCTTTGTATGCTGCCTTTATACCGTTCCGTAGCCATGGAAACATACCCCCGTACCTCCATTCTACTCGGAGTAGACATAATTTACGGGGATGAACGTTCGAATTCCTTGGCAGACATGGGGACGACATTCAGCGGTCTAGGCTCAGGATAGATTAATTCAAGGGACGACTGATGGTCTCACAACTTCCGACGTAGAATGAACAACACTCAAATGACCTATTCACTTTTTGTGATCGAGTTTGAAAGGCCCATTGAAATATATTGGCACAAATGCGGCTGAACTTTGCGGTGGAACTCGTTGGGGGGTTTACGATTAAGATTTGGGACACAAAATCCAAGTCGGATGCCAAGTCGTGCACGAGACCACGAGTTGACATCCAGCTTGCTGCCTAGCCCGATGCCTACCTCAACGTTCCAACTTCGCCTATTTCATCCTGGGCATGTATTACGTCGGTTGTGATACGCGAGGTCCAACTTGCCCAAATCGTGCGCCCGTTCGCCCGCCAAGCGGTTTCCCGAATTGAGCCCACTTGAGCTCCCAACTTGACATTTGAAACAAGTTGGAGGTCAAGTTGGGCCTCAAGTTGGGCTCAAAGTTTCAATTTCAAAACAGCTTGAAAACACCCTATTACGAGGCTTTTACGGCATGTTCCATCAATTTTTCGTTCCGTTTTTGTCTGTGCAAAGCTTTTTAAACTCCACTACCTGCGCTCCGGCACCACTTGCCGGGACCTGAAGTAAGGTCCTCAGGCCTTCATTTATTACATCCGAAAAATTTTCACTAAGTGCTCGGTAAACAATAGGCTCAAGTGAAGCGCGCAGAGACCTTCATGTTTCCAATTTCTGACTGTCATATTTAAGATAGGATGAAGTCAATGAAGAGAGCTATGGCGGGGTACTCGCAATCGACTCACAGCTCAAGCAGGCATCAACCTTGGCCCTCATGCCGGGCCAGCAGGCAGATAGGGTTTATTGTGTTTATTGTAAATTCCTGCAGTCGCACGTACGAAATATGTGCCTGATCATAGTGCGTAGCATAGAGAATGACAGGAAGCACGACAGGTGTATGTCGCCGCCAGGGACATAAGCCTTATAGCAGATAGTGCCGGAAGTATCTCAACGCCGCAACACCAGACAACCGTGTTGGAATTTCCAGTCCGTCGCTCGCTATCCGACGCCGCTGACTGGAATGGCAGGTAATACATTTTCTGCTGCCATGCCATTGAGTTTCTGCATTTATTGTGTTCTGCGTCGTTTTTTCCTTCCTTGTACCTTATTTACTCTATACATGAACAAAATGTTTCGCGTCTGGCGGGGTGTGGCAGGGTGTACCGATATGCTTGCGACACGATTCACAACCTCATAATACGGTCTGGAGCCGCAAACAGAATCTCGGAGTGTCTCCACAACGTCGTCACAACTGTTCAATGGATTCAGGATTTGAGCCTTCCCATTCCACATCTTTTGCCGCTTACGCAAATAAGTTATGTAACGGCTGAGCACCACCAACGTACCCCACAAGAATATCTCCCATGTACCACAGGCCGCATTTCACTGTCATTGTAAAGACGATGGACCCTACGGAGCACTCCGCCCCAGACACACGAAATACATGTCAGTAACGTGCGGTGCAGCTGGGCCAGAGGGCGCAAGGAGCACCGGAACATTCGCAGTGATACAAGATGTATACTATAATGTAAGCGATAGCGCGCACGGATTTGAAAACCAAGAAAATGAATCCTGCCTCCGAAGGGTGCGGAGCAGCGAAGTCCACGACAGGGCAGCAATTGTCTATTCGCTTCTTGGACGAGTGCTGACAGAGAGTATCGGGTATATTGCAACGTGACTGGGCGCGGCTTACAATTATGCTGGAGGGCATAGAGACGACAGCATTCGGGTTCAGGTAGCGAAACTTCAAACACAGAGGACGTCGGCGGAGTTAAAGTGTGCGGCTATTCGACTAAAAAATACTGTATGTCAGAGAAAGTAACACTGTCAATCCTATAAGTGCCAGGAGCATGGGAATTAACCGAGGGCACGAGGCGGAAGGGCGAGGCACGCTCGGCAAACTGGATGGAGAGGAAATTTAGCGAAAGGAGTAGCTTCAGCAGTAACTCTGATCAGTTATATCACCTCATGGTACCTTTGAACATAATGACCAACGGCCAACAATATCACATACAAAAAATACCACCCTACTAGTTTGCCGCTCTGGTCTGACCCCTGGCAGTGCGTATGAGTGAATTTTGAGTCAATTGTGAACCCTTGAATGGACCTCTCGGCATCATTTGTAGCACTTGAGCTTGAGACTTGAGGGGTCAACATACCCCGAGTTTGGATGCCAATCGCGGAGTTGGATTTGAAGAGACGGGCGACTTGTCGGGGTTTGAAGGCAGGCGGACAACAGTTGGTGACTGGAGCTCGAGATTTTGCTCTCTAAAAGTCCAGGATACGCGAGAAACAAAACGGAGCGGCGTGTATGATTGAATTTGAGTTGACCGTAAACCCTTCAATCGAGTTCTCTCGACATCGTCTGTAGCACTTGAACTTGAGACTTGAGGGTTCAATGTAACTCGAGTTTGGATGGCCGCGGAGTTGGATTTGAAGAGGCGGGCGACTTGAAAAATACCGCCGAGGCTTGAAGGAAAGCCGATAGCAGTTGGCGACCGCAGCTTGGGGTCTTGCTCTCTAAACGTTCAATACTTGAGTGGCGCTCTTGAAAGTTGAGCAACGGAGACACGTTGGAGAGTGAGAACATGGGGTGGTCATCGCAGTTATTTTAAAGGACGTAGCCACCTCTGGTCACATCATACAATGGATGAATCATGAAGAGAGGCTCCGCGCAAGGCTCCGTGAGTGCCAGCGCTTGACGTGGAGACGAGTCAGAATATGTCAGCGATGGCCGAGCGGAGTTCAAAGGCTTCGGACAGGCGTAATTTTATAAAGAGTAGAATGTATCATGCGAAACCATGAGGATCATCGAAGACGCAGATAGGCAGAGGCGAAGCCGACCAAGGTAAGCAGACGTAGGCAAGGGGTAGGCACAAATAGGCCAAGTTGAGGTCGACAAACTGTGCCTACCCCCTTTTGGCCACGTAGGCCGACGTAGACCGACGTTGACCCAAGTACTGTACCATTTCGACCAAAAGTTCATCAATTTGGAAATTTTCGATGTCCGGGATGGCCGATAAATTTTCTTTTGATTTAAGGTGATTTTTGCACACATCAAAAAAAAAATGGGTGCCACCGTCACCTGAACCTTTGGTCGAAATGGTATAGTAAACTAAGTTGGCCTACAGGGCCAGGAAGTGTTGTCAAAGGTCGGTTCGGAACTTCGGTTCGAACCTGAACCGGACTGAACCGAACGCAAAGTTCAGGTTCAGGTTCAGTAAATCCCAGAACCTGAACCGAAAGTTCAGTTCGGGGTTCAAGGATAACGCGAACGGGAGCATCTGTAGCGGATAGTTAAACCAGAAAGACGGGAATCAAATCAACCAAAAAACATATTGAACTCCGTGGCTTGCACGACACGGGATGACCAACTCCACCCTTGTTTGAGCAGTTGAAGAGCCTCAAATATCTGGGGGAGTAGACAGGTGTCGAAGCCAGCACGGCGTAGGATACTGTGTGGTGGTAAGTAACAGTAAATCAACTCGACAGTAAATAAAACCGCCCACAATGTCGTCAGTCTCCTTAAGTAGGGCAGAAAGAAATGCCGTCCGTCCCTCCTAAGGATCAGCTTTTGCGGCGTCCACGCCACGTCAATTGTAGACGGTCCTACGCATCCAGGAATTGCCATATTGGTGCTTCAACCAGGCACATCAGTACTACATCAGTCTTAGTGCAAGGGCCAGAGAATTGCCTTACGCGCATCCGTGTCGGCCTCGGGACGTTATAGTATTGCTCAAACCATGAAACAGGTGTTAGTGACTCCCAGTACAGAATCTCGGGAGATAATTCAATTTCTCACCGGCGAATAACAAATCGGGAGGAACTTACCGTATACTCATTCACGCGGGCAAGACGTCACGCGTCCGAGTTAGTGGATCAAACTGAAAGCCATAGACAGAGATGACGCAACAGAGGTTGAATTAGCTTATAGTGGAAGACGGGGAATTCGTGTTGGAGTCTTTGGAGATAAGTATGATCATGAGGGACGAGTAATTGTTGCAAGGCAAAGTCCTCGGCGCGATTACGACGGAAATTAGGTTGGTTGGGGTTCATCTGGATAAATAGTCGGGATTTGCGGGACGCCGAGATGACTGGAGCGTCACGTACAGCGAAGAGGGAGAGCACAGCATATGAAAATGAAGAAGACGTCGGATGGGGGAATATCACAATGCCTCCACGCAAGAACTTGGATATAAGTATGATGAGCGAATGAACGATTCTTTTGTGGCATGATTGAAGGTCCATAGGGAAAAATAAAATATCAGGAAGCGCGGAGTGATGCATTCCTGACTCGGAAGTGGGAACTGCGATGTATTCACTGCGTCATGTCGTATTTCCGCGCCGTGTAAATATAAACACACTATGAGACCGATTTCTTTGCGGTGGCATCCCGATAGTACGAGTAGGTTTCATGATCATCTCTGGGCCCTGTACATGTTGCAGCGGGGAATGAATTGTTGCACCGAGGAATTTCAATGTGATAATTCATTCATGCTCATACCAAGCTCACATTGACTACAATACATCTTCCCTACACCCGAGTCGAACGAGGCCACGCTACTCGGCATGGTTATGAATATCGGTGTGAGGACTCAGGAGGAGGTCGCACCTCAGCCAGGTATCTCAGTTGGCCGATCAAATTTGTGCTCCGAGTCTCAGACTTGTGTGTCCATGTGTGACCCTAGTAGCCTCCCGGCAGTTATAACTCAACCCAGACCTCCTGGGTCGAGAACGATGCCGCGTCCGTTCGTCTCCCTTACTTTCGTTCCACATGTTGAAGCACACCGTTCGTGGTAGAATATGGACACTGAGTTGTATGTAGGCAGGGAAGCCAATTACATATATATAAGAATATAACGCCGGTCACCCATCTAAGCCCTCCATCTAAGCCACCGAAAAATAAATAAATAAAAAGATTGAGCTCAAAGCTGCTCAGAGATCGGACGGGCCAAGCGCGTTGTATGTCGGACAGAGCTCGTCCCAAGCCAATACTGTATGGATCAGTGGGCTCGCCATCGTGTTCGCAGAGGATGTGCCGGACTGGAATACCACCATTGCTCATTCACGTATGTCTGGAGATTTATTTTTATTTACTGTGCGTTTACTGGCTCGGGGATGTATACGTATAGCGGCTTGGGACGAGCTCTGTCCGACATACAACGCGCTTGGCCCGTCCGATCTCTGAGCAGCTTTGAGCTCAATCTTTTTATTTATTTATTTTTCGGTGGCTTAGATGGAGGGCTTAGATGGGTGACCGGCGTTGTATTCTTATATATATGTAATTGGCTTCCCTGCCTACATACAACTCAGTGTCCATATTCTACCACGAACGGTGTGCTTCAACATGTGGAACGAAAGTAAGGGAGACGAACGGACGCGGCATCGTTCTCGACCCAGGAGGTCTGGGTTGAGTTATAACTGCCGGGAGGCTACTAGGGTCACACATGGACACACAAGTCTGAGACTCGGAGCACAAATTTGATCGGCCAACTGAGATACCTGGCTGAGGTGCGACCTCCTCCTGAGTCCTCACACCGATATTCATAACCATGCCGAGTAGCGTGGCCTCGTTCGACTCGGGTGTAGGGAAGATGTATTGTAGTCAATGTGAGCTTGGTATGAGCATGAATGAATTATCACATTGAAATTCCTCGGTGCAACAATTCATTCCCCGCTGCAACATGTACAGGGCCCAGAGATGATCATGAAACCTACTCGTACTATCGGGATGCCACCGCAAAGAAATCGGTCTCATAGTGTGTTTATATTTACACGGCGCGGAAATACGACATGACGCAGTGAATACATCGCAGTTCCCACTTCCGAGTCAGGAATGCATCACTCCGCGCTTCCTGATATTTTATTTTTCCCTATGGACTGCCGCTGAAAATAAATTCCTAAGCCTCGCTCAAATAGGCCAAATTATTCCATAAAACTAGAACGGGCGGATCACCTTTTATCGTCGACTCACAACACATACCCGACGTACCGTGCAAGCGGAATTATTTGGTACATACGCGGCGGGCAAGAATTGGGCACTCAGTTTTGAATTAGAATGGAATCTGAAGCTTCGAGTGGGCATAGTGTCTTATCGTACCTCGAGGGAGGTTCGGCGGCAAGGAAAATTGATTGCAGTGAATGTGAACCATGTAATACTAAGTACATGGTTCACGTAGGAGCGTGAATTAATCCCATTAAAAAATCCCGGCTATAAGAATTTGTCTCATCGTGGACATCGCGTCGGTCAGCAATGCAGAAATATGGTGTGCTACGCCTCCTGATACTTCACCAGTGCTTTGGAGTGAGGCTGGATATAAAAGGCCAGCACAAATCGGCCGAATATTATTCATAGATGAACTTGAAGAAACGGGCTTATTTGTCGACTCACACAAAATCCCATCTTAGGGTGTGTGAACCACGGCAACATTGAATTTGCATGCTGCCTCACGGACTGGACTTGCACTGGGGCCCACCAGCCAGGTTGGAGGATACTCTAGGCGTCACAATTCGGCCCGGCCCGAGTCGGCAGGCAAATGCGCGGATCACTCCGCGTAGCGGTGATCCGTATTACGCACTTGACTCCTCCGTCCATCCATGTCTTCGACGCACACCACAGGGGCCCCGCGCCGTGCACCACGGCGGGCGCGCTACACCAGCGCACTGCCTGCGCCTTGCGTGCGTGGTGTACGTCGCAGACCGCATGCCATGTGCGGGCGTGCCGGGCGCGCACATCCTGCGCATACGCGCCAGGCACGCCCTGCTCCTGTTTGTCGGCGGAACGGCGCAGAGGAGGGCGAGGTGCGGGAGATCTGGGAGAGCAGGGAGTGATTTCCGACTCATTACGAGGCCGTGTGTGTGAGGGACGTGGCGTGGGTGGCGAAGATGGAGGGAAGGGGGAGTCGCTTGGACCACGCTGCGCAGCCGATAATGTGATGCATGGTGCGCTCTTTCGTTCTCTTACATTCCATCCCCACTTCCTCAATACGTCTGCATTTCTCTCTGCCGTCCCCTCCATCCTCCGTATTTCCGCAGATCCTCCGTCATTGTGTTTCCCTCCTCCGCCACTCCTTCCCCTCCTCCGCTTCCCTCCCCGTGTCTCATATCCACATATCCCGCCCACTTCTTATCTTTTATTAATAAGCAAAACCGGCCGCGCCGAATATATAGCTCCCCCGCGCACGCGTGCTATCATACGGCGAACCCTCGCGCTGCGACTCGGCGCGCGCGTTCTGTGGCCTAACGACCGCGCACTCGTCCTGCGACATGGCGCGCTCGTAATGCGACTCGGCAGGGCGCCCGACACTCATCGTCCATGTCCTAGGTGCGCAAGTCCTTTACTTTACTTCATGCGGCGGTCCTTTTCGTGGCCCAATTTGTTTTTTTGGTCTGTCCGTCCGCTTTTCCGCACGCCCATACGCCTCCTCCCGTCATAGTGCTTCTCCCGCCCACACACCCCTTCATCCTCATTCCGTCCCTTCTTTCTATCCCATTCCATCCCCGCGTCTCGTGTCCACCCACTTATCATAAAAAATAGGCACGTACACCCGTCGCGTCGAATAGCTGGCTTCTCCCGCCTCGCCTACGGCAGGGGTGACACATTAATTTGCGGTCTGCGCGCGCCAACATGGCGCGTCCAGCATGTGCGCGCGCTGGCTGCGACTCGGCGTGCGCTCGTGCTGCGACACCGCACGCGCCCTCGACTTGCACTTTGTGCGGCGGTCCCCTTCAGGCAGTTTACAATTCATCCCCCCTTTGCCGCGAGTTTGTCGTATCCGTATCTTCTTGCGGAGTCGTCAACTGTGTTGTGTGTAAATCAGCGCGTTTTTTCTACGTCTTGGCCTGCTGCGGCACTCCTCCGCTGCATTTCCGGCGTTCTTGTTTTGGTTCTTCGTACCGTATGTACGATCTTGCAACGATTGCTCGTTTTCTCCTCGTCTTCATTCCTTCTGGCCTCATACTTTTTTTTTTTCCGTCTCATTCTTCCTTCCCATCGTTCATTATGGCGCGCTCCTTCATTCTGTGCTCTTTTGTTTTATTTTTGGGGTGACGGGCGCGGTGGGACTGACGTTCCTTCCCATCCAACTTCCTCCCCGATACTTTCATTTCGGGATAATGACTTCCTTCCTCAATGTCGCCAGATCCTGGCGCGTTGGGCTTGGCGCTCACTGGCAGACATGCTTCCTCATCTCCTTCCATCCAATTCCCTTCCACATTTCTTCTCATTTTGATTACTCCGCCATTTTTCCCCATCGCTTCCTCCCTCAATTTCATCCCATTGCGAGTCAGTGACTCGCTTCTTTATTCATTTATTTCCGAGCGTGTTGGGGTGTGGGTTCGCTGGCCTGCCTCCTCGTTTATTTCTTCCTATCGATCTTTCCACATTTTTTCCATCGCTTCCTCCCTCAGGGTGAGTCACGCATTTGCGGTGACTCGCTTGCTCCTTTCTTTTTTTATTTTATTGTTTCGTCGTTTTGGGAAGTGGGTTCGCGGGGCTGTGAGACACTGGTGTACATCCTCGTTTCGGTTCCATTCCATCCTTCTCTCATTCCTTCCGTTGATTACTTCACTGCTTCTTCCCCCGGTCGCTTCCTCCCACATTTCTGGCACTTGCCCGCTTGCTCTTTTTCTTTATTTATCGTTTTTTTTCGGAGGGTGGAACGGGGCGTGGGTGTGCTGGCTACGAGAGACCGGCGTGCTTCCTCGGTTTTTTTGCTCCCATTCATTTCCTCCCTCGTTTTTTCGTCCAAATTTTTATTCCTTGCTTCGCTCTTATGCTTCTCCTTCGATGTTATCGCTAGTGCAGCCGAACCAGCAACCGCTCTTAGAAACGTAAAGCGCTTTCACGGGGATATTCACGATGTGCGTTCTATGCTATAAATATTAGTGCGGAGGGCGATTTTTGGCCCACTGGCTCGAGTGCACTTCGTCCTAAAACGGCTCAGTCAGGTTTTTGGTTATTTATATTCATTCTGAATTGCGAGTGGCTTAGGCTTTCCGTCTCTCGACTTCGTTCGTGCTTGAGTAAATATTCAGTTCTTGGGAGGCTTTACAGCCAATATGAATTTTTTCCCGACAGCTTGGGGGCGTTCTCCGACTTACATATGCCTGCGTCCTGTGCGCAGTCTGTTGGCGGTCAGGTTTTGGACCGGAACACCGCGGTTCATGGGCTGTGAGGTTCATATTTGAACCGGCGTGGTGCGGTTCGAGGGTCGCGGAATTGAGAGAAATTGTGGACTGGTTCGAACCTGTTCGCTCAAGTATGTGTCAAACAGGATGGTGTCCCCCTTCATTTTCTCATTTCTGGCCACATACTCCTATTTCATTTGTGTACTCACTCACCCACATAGGTATGGGCAAAGTCAGCGGCATTGTGCGCACAGGCAAGTGCGTGGTTCTCTTCCTCTATTCACCGTGCTTGTTTATTTATTAAGGGGTTACTTACAACGAAAATTTATCCAGCCACGGATATGCGGTCAGTCGCATGAATCAGCATTTCGACTTCATTGTCTCATAAACTTGACCAACAGCCGTGGCTCTTGGCCTCTGGCCCCGGCCGATATAAACCCGGGAAAGTGCCTCTCGAAACGACAAATCCTTTACGGTGCGCGGATAATTGCTCCAATTTTAAATCCTTCGCTGAGCATAATCCTCAGCCGCGACACATTCACGGTCCCCTCACGCGGGTGGGCCGTCGTGCGCATCGTGGCCTCTAACGCGGGATATTGGGCCTGTATATGGACACCTTTAAATTTGCTCCTCGGTATCGCTGACAATTCCTTGACAGTCCACTGCCACATCGTCTGTAAGTCGCCTTGTTATTTTTTAGGCTTTCGATTAAGTTATGCTTATGCGCAGGGCACATGATGGGCGGCGGGCTCTTCCAGGTTGCGGTGCCCCTCCCGCGGACGGCGATGCAGCGATGATCCCGCTGCCAGACGACATCGTGCAACAGTGTAAGATGTGGGTGTGAGGGCAAACGCGGTGGACGTGATGGCGATCTTTGGGGATCGCGTTCGAAAGATTACATTATTTTCCCCGTTGGTGCGGGATTTACACAGTATTTACATAATGGGTGGTTCAGAATGACAGAACTGTTCTTGCTTACGACCCAAAATATCAGATAATAACTAGACTCGCCAGAAGGGCCATGCTACGGTATGTGCTTCGGAATTTAATGCACAACATCGCCTGATAGTTAAATATTTGAGCAGGTGGCCGGCCTCACTATTATTCTCGTTGGTTCATGTTCGCCATCAGGTCAATTAGGCACTTGAACGGTTGTGTATCCTGCATCTCTCAAATTTTGGAATTACCTGGCACCACAATGTGCAAAGAGTGGTTCGTTGGCACTTTTGAGTTTCCGCCTCAGATCAGGTCCCAAATTAGGCGATTTGATGGCGGCAAGATTTGCGGCCGTTTTCAATCTCCGCTCACATCAAACACGGTCAGCCACTCGTCTCTCTTGACTCTCACCATCCTGGTGTGCTCGCCCCACTCGCAGCGCATCGCCATCGCGTTGCTCATCATTGCTGCTCACAGGCATTCCTCAATCCCGATGTCGTACCACGCTCGGCAGATCACCGCTCTACCCGCACCCGCCATCGACCACGCGCACTTCTTGCACGCCCGTACGGTCATGGCGTGCACCTGCGCCGACGCCCCCAACACATCCCATGAAAATCTCGGTACTACACGCAGACGACAGCTGCTATAGCTACGAGGTATCCAGCGAGTGACCGAAGACGCGGCACCTCCGTAAGGCGCTGGTACGGACGACCGACGTGCGCTCTGACGAGTCTGAGGCTAGCGAGCGACGCGTGAGTCGAGCACGGGAAATTCACGCCATAACAGGTGTGCGTCAGCATGCGCGCGATGTGCGTGGCTGGTGATAAGCCCGCATAGGCCTGCATATTGCGCGTACACAGGGCTTCACGCGGCGGGCGTCGGTCGTATTATCCGTTCTCTTAACGAAATCTATCGAATCAGACTGTACATGTTTGTGCAGCATCCCCATTTGTATATCCCCATTCCTATTCCTCCACTCTGGTCCTTCGTTCGCAGCTTTTTGGACTCCCACGAGCACGCAGTATGCCTACAGCTATGTTCCATTTACGGCCACGGAGCTCCGCCAACGCACCACCGGATCGTACCTCCTGACCTTGAACTGCGGCAAAGTGACTCGATTTTGAGTCTTTGACATTCCGCAGAATTATGTGCACGCCTCATGACTTGAACACAAGACCAGAAACAACTGTGCCGCAGTTCAAAACAGTCATAACCACATTTCTCGAAATACTGCAGCGCACGACAGCTACGCTGTGGCCACGTAGTCTTGCTTGGCATGCCGCGGTATAAAAGGCTCGCATCCCCTCAGTAGACTTTGACGTTTTGCCCCTTACCTCATTTGCCCACTCTCCCGTGCAAATCTTCCTGGCACTCAAGCTGTTTTGTTTTTATTCCTATGCTGCAAGCACAAGCCTCAACCCCTACTCTTCAAATGCACAAGCACAATTGCGCACTCGCAAGACGAGACACAACCCCTCATCAAATTGACTTCAAAACCGTGATTTCTACCCCTCTGTTGGTTCTGCTCAGCCACCTCGGCTCATGTACATTCTATCACGAAACATACTGGTCCCATCGGAACAACGGATTTGTCTTCTCTCGCTCTGTTTCCAAACTGTGCCTTTGATTCATGGCCACCTGTTCGTTTAGAAGCATTCGTGGGATCGGAATACCTCATATCAAAAACTTCACCAACAGAATCCCTATCTCTTCTCTTACAGCAACACAGTTAGGTCGCCAATTTACCTCTGCATTATTACATTCAATATACCATAGATTTATGATGCAGTTCGCTGTCATCCACCTTGCAGTGACTCTCGAGAAGGGACTCCGAGTTTTACCTCCCAGACTTCTTACGAAACTCGCTTATTCTGGTGAGTGCTACGTACTGGTCATTTGCTCGGACTCAATCTGGAGCAGTCGGGTTTCCCTGTTCGAAAGTTCAGGCTACGAGAAGGTGTTGGAAGGATGGGCTTCATTTTTTTCGTCGCTAAGGTCATTGTAACTTTACCAAGCGCTCAATATTAGTCCGAGTAAAATGCCTGAGATTCAATAAAACATCATTGTACAGATGCGCCCGAAAGACGTATATGATATATACCCGAAAGAGCCCTCGTGCCGGAGCGAAGCGAAGGCATATCTTGTTAGTTGTTAGCACGCACATTGTACGTAGTACTGGTAATACGACCTGCCTAACTGGATAAAACGACTATACCTTGCACTATACCAAGGCTTTTCGCTGCTTGACGGACTTGGGAGCGAAGGTATCGCAGCATGCCGGCCGCAAGCCTCCTAAGACTTGCCGCCATCAAATTACCGGATTTAGGACGTGATCTGAAGCGGAATTTAAACAAGTGTTCGTTGGCTAGTCTTCGGATATACCCGAATTGATTTATGGACGCCGAGAAGCCGGAAGATCTGTTCCGTGCGGGTCCGCGTGACATCTGTGACACTCGCTTTTGACCAAAGACCCACGATGTCGGACGGACGAGGGTCCATGTTCTCCGCTCTTCCTCTCGAGCTCCTGGACGAAATCGTCCAGTTTTCCACACCCTTGGCTCTTCTATCACTCTGCAAGACAAGTAAACGGATCAACACTGCTTGCCTACGCTGGATTTACCAAATCGTATACGTTGATGACCCTGCTCGACTGGTGAAGTGCTGCCAGACGTTAATGGCAAACGCACAAGCTGCCTCAGCCGTCCGTCTTTTACTCATGTACGTATCAGATATTCACTCTTCCAATCTTATTGTTTGCCAGACAATGTAACCCCAAACAAAGCCTGAAAGCGTTGCACCTCTTATTCTCTGATACGCTGAAGAAACTGAGATCTCTCGAATATCTCGACGTCGGTGGATCGACAGATCTATTCTCTATCTGCGCTACCCTGCGTTTTCCACGCTTGCGTCACTGTTCCATCCCGTTTTCTATCGACTTCGTCTCGTTTCTGACGCTACACCCGAAACTTGTGGAACTTACCATGGACGCCATTCCACACGAATCAGTGCAGACCCTGACGGAAATCATTCCCATACACCTCCCCGATCTGCAGCGCTTCACTGGGCCGGACAGAGTCGCCGTTTCAGTCATCCCGCGCTCGCGCACGTTTCGGATCCTTGTGTTCTGGGATCCTCGATCCGAGACCAAATTTAGCGAAGCATTCACATCGTTTGCGCTCTCCAACGCGGAAGTAGTCGAAATGAAGAATATCCTTGTCTCCTGGGACCCCGCGCTTCTCACCGCCGCTGCTACCTCCATTCCGGGGCTCACGGCGCTCAGCATCAGTAATGTCTCGTCCATCGCCGCTCCGTCTGAGATGGAGGTGGGGTCAGTGCCATCTTCGCTCTGCATCCTCTTATTTCTTCTGCAGGAATTCTTCGCGGCCATCGACGACGCACTTAAGGCCTTAACGAAGCTCAGGGCCCTTGCGATAATCCAGGGTTCCCTCCCCGCCGTTCTAGACACCGCCGACCTCGACTGGGAGTTCGACACCGTGCGCAGGTGGGCGGACATCGCTCCGGAGCTCACCTGTGTGCTCCTCCCGAGCGAGACGAAGTGGATGCGCATCCGTGCCAATGTGTGGTACCCGACGAACAACGACGACAGTCTCCCAGGTCTGCTTGCGCGTTTTCGGTGGTTTATCAACACCGTCATTCCCTCGACGGTGCTGTCCCCCGACTATGCGGCGGTGCTGGAGCTTATCAGCGGCAGGGAGATCATGAAGGAGTTGAAGGCCGGGTATGAGCGGGACGGTGTTGTGCCAAACTTCGAATTGGCTCAGAAGGATGGTGGCATCTCACTGACGCTCTTAGCACCTGAGTCTGAATAACACAAGAGGCGTACTTCAAGCAATCGCCTCCCTACCAAACATACTTACTTTCTAGAATGGATCCTGTACTGGCCACTTATCCCGCAACGGCGGCGGCCCCTTGACCAAATTTCTGCATCCTAGCCTGCGCCTTTGTCCTGCGCTCCTCCTCGCGCACCTCGCGCGCACTTCTCTCACAGCGCACTTCCTCGACCCATTCTGCCACGCCCGCCGCGGCCTCATC
The DNA here is from genome assembly GCA_029282285.1 of Mycena rebaudengoi. Taxonomy (NCBI): domain Eukaryota; kingdom Fungi; phylum Basidiomycota; class Agaricomycetes; order Agaricales; family Mycenaceae; genus Mycena; species Mycena rebaudengoi. The sequence goes on from JARJCX010000238.1 coordinate 157,761, forward strand.
CGGCTGCGCCTTGTGCCCTTGCAGATACCCCTGCAACTCTGCTGTCGAAAATTCACCTGGTGGGACAGCCCCGGCAAACTGCGCCGCCAAGTCTGCGACGGTGCTCTTCTCCGTTTTGGAGGGAAATCGCTCCTCGGGGAAGAAGCGCATGAAGAGTGCGCGCGCCTGCTCCGTGCTTGACAGCGCGTACTCGACTTTGCGGTCGATACGCCCAGGCCGCAGCAGCGCTGGGTCCAAGCGGTCCATGTAGTTAGTCTAGATAGGGCGGGTTCGGGCTCAGTGAAATTTGGCAGTTTAAGGCCCAAGTTATCAAACCCACTGTCGCGAAGAAAAGCTTCCCCTCCTCGCTTCCCACTCCGTCGATCACGTTAAGGAGCCCCGAGAGGGTCACCACGGGGCGTACCGCGCGCGCAGCGCGTGTATTGGCGAGCGGCATGGGCTGAGCGAATTCTTCGTCCTCGTCTGCGCGGGAGGGGAACGCGCAGTCAATATCCTCGATGAGGAAGATCCCATTTTTGGAATGTTGGAGGCAGCTTGTTGTAGAAAAAAATCATCCACCCTGGTAAGGCTGATATTAATATGTTTCTTCCAGTGAGAAAATAGCACGAACGTATTCGATGCCAGGGAGAGCGAATAAATCTCGAGACCGAGGGCGCCAGCGAGGGCGTAGATAGTGGATGCTAGTCGGTGAGATCGTCAGATGCAGGACGCGATGTAAACTCAGAGGAGTCGCCTCACTTTTTCCAGTTCCTGGCGGGCCATGTAAGAGATATCCTCTCCTGTTTGGGATACCTGAGCTAATATACCAGTCTTCTGACTTGAGGAATTCCGCAGCGTCCTCGACCAAGGAGCCAAGTTGCCCGGGTGGGAGGATGATAGAGCTGAAGAGCATGTTGAGAAGGTATATAAACATTTCTCGACACTCACCTGAGAGGACGGCGTGTTTTGTGCTTGATGTTAGTCCATACTTGGCGCGGGTTATAATGGCGCTGTCATCGGCGTCAGTTACGGCTCAACAACTGCAAAATAAATCAGAGTACGGAGTCTGTGAGGTGCACCACCACGCGAGGACGGTTGGTTTCGACGTAGCGCACCCGTGCCTCTTCCACGAGCTCAGTCAGAACCGCCATATCCAATGTGTATATTCTGAGAACTCTTCTTAGTCGGCGAGTTCGATGACGGTCTGGGAAATGCGGGCATACGTTACGTAGATGCGTCCGTTTTGCGCAACATTGTTGACGACGACCGCATTTCTGTCGGTGTTGCGCTTGATTTCCACCCAATGCCCGCGCCATTTGAACAGTTGGGGAACTTGGTAGGTTGGGACATACTCGGCATGTCCCTTGCTCGATGCATCGGCCCCGGGCTTCACGGCCCATTTGCGCTGCGAATTTTTGGCGCTGACAATGAAATCGTGGGAGCGCTTCCACACGCACTCGTCAGTCTACACATAATCATCAAACCCATGTTAGAGATGTGAACAGTGAGGGGATTGGTCAGGTATACACTATAAAAAGGACGATCCATTCGTATGCTGGGTCCCCTTCATTGAATTGCGCCGTCGTTGAATATTCTACTGGGGAGATCCCAATTTTATAACGCTTTGGAATCATAAGAGTCGGTGAGACGTACGAAATCTAAATCGCTCTATGAACCACCACGCAAGACGCCGCCCCATTTCAACCAAGGATCCGAGCACCAACAGCTTAACACTCGAGCCAGCGTAAGATTGGGAGAGGATTCCTAGTGCCCCGAAGATCGAGGAAAGGCCCATGAACGAGGTCAGCCATGAAGAAGACTGGCCGGGGATGTCAGACTGTAAGCTGGTTTGGAAGGCACGATAATATGAAGACATTTGAAGCGGTGCACTCGACGTTTTGGAAGAGAGAGCGCTGCGGCGCTTGTACTGGAAGTGACTCTAAATAGTGCGTAATCTGGCGCCGGCGCGTGAACTGTGACCCTTTTATAGATCAAGGCTGTGTTAGCGCCAATTTCGATCCGAAAGCGGGAGCGAAGTATATTTGGTTCGTTCTCAGGCCCTTCACTTCGCTGCGCTGCGCCAGGGGTCCTAAGAAAATCAGGCGTTAAGCCGGAGAACAAATGTGGACAAATGTGGGTGAGCAATGGATATCGAATTTTGACGCAGGAAACAATTCTCCCTCGTCGAGCTGATAGCAACCTGAAGAAATTAAATCAATCAGTGTACCACTGGCATTGACTCAAAAAAGCTTCGACAGAGTTCGTCAATGACAAGATTATTTCAGAGGTACCCGTACTAGGTACGTGTGTTGGATTAAAATCACTGACAAGGATTAGCAATAAGATGGCGATGTTGGCCAATGTGGGATTCCGTCAAGCCGCGTTCATATTGAACCTGTCATGCTCGGAGGACGGATCCGAGGCCCGCCAGCGTCATACAGCCGTTTGCATAAGTCTGTGAAAACGCGTTTTTATTTTCACCCGACACGTGCTGATGCCGATCATGCTGAAGTTCAACATTGTGTGCTGGGATACTGTACTAAAACGATCAGTTCGACAGGGGGTGACGCGTGACGGAAAATTCAGGTTCGACAATTCGACAAACCGCGATTTTGGGCGTGACCGAGCGCAAAATTTCGAAAAACGAACCAAAAATTCGTCGAAATCGCGTATTTTTTTGAACTTTCGCGTGACAAACCAGAAATTCAATTCGACAGTCCTCGTGGTGATGCGTGACGAGCACCAAAGTTCGCCATCGTCAGACTCCCGGGTGACGCGTGACTGTCGAATTGAACGTTTTAGTACAGTATCAGGACCGCTGCCTCAACGATGGAGGCCATTTTGGTACGACTTGCCGAGGTATTCCGAGTGCTAAAACACTCATTTCACATCACCCACCAGCTCTGGCAAGGCCCGGCATCTATCGGCATCAACGATGATCGCACACGTAAGCGCTGAAAATAAAAATGCGTTTTCACAGACTTATGCAAACGGCTGTAACCCTTCCAGCCGCTCCAGCAATAGCTTCCCGCGCGCAAAAGAGAAAGTAATTCCCACGACGAGACCACTAGCTCGAGTTCCACTCGGCGTGCGTGCACATTCCTTGTCGGGGAATGTGTGCATCGGCATTAGAAATGGATGGATCGTGGTGAGTTCTGGGCTTGTAAGGAGTCATAGTAACTTAATATTATCCGTCCAATGGCAACTTCTAAGTTTAACCCACCATTGAGACTAAACATTGATTCATGCTCATTTGGACCAGTCCTGCTCATCGAGAACTATATATTGTCGCGCTATCCCCGTGGTTCGAAAAGATTCAGTCGGTCCAGGATCATTTATCAACGGCATATCCCGAGCGTTGATTTGTGCGTATTTGGTGATTGATCTCTTTATCTCTCCCCCACTATGTACTCCGTTGCACACCTCACATCGACACCAGAAGAGACATCGCAGACGCCTTTGCTCTTCCTACGCATCGACTCGTCTGGAAACATCTCTCAATTGCAAGTTTGTGGGAATTCGCAGGCTACATATGGACAGCTCTGCACAGCCTTCTCTTCATGATCGTCAAGTGTCCACTGTCGGTTAGCGGCTTCGCTCTCGCTACGATGTCAGGCCCTCCCAATCCCGGTCTCAAAGGCGGGATATCTGGTCCGGGGCTCTCTCAGCGCTCCACCTCGCCGTCGGCGCTACCGGCACCCAGGAACGCCTCCAGCACGCTGTCCGAGTTGGATACAGCATACCCCAAGGGCGATACTGCCTTGGAGGGACCGTCCGCCGCTGTCAAACTCCTCTCCAACATCCCTTGCACCCGCAGTCTTCATCGCCGCCGTTCCATCCTCGGTTGAGACGGCATTGACCGCCGTTAATCCCAAGAATGCGAAAGATTCGGTGGTCCACGACGTCACCATTGCGCTCGATGTTGCCGCACAGCTTGCGAGTTACGCTCATGCACTCCCCCTTGTTGCTCCAATTGCTGGCTTTCTTTCCCTGATTTTGAAGACGTACCAGGCAAGCTGCGTGTTGTGCTCACCGTTCCTAGAAAATGAGTTTCGCTGCAGGAAGCAAAGGACACAGATGACAAACGGGACGCTCTGCTTTTTCGCTGTGCGGGTATTGGGCAGGATCTTTGTGCCGCCATCCATACGCTGAAGGCCACAAATCATGTTGATCTCATTGGCCGCCTCAACACGGATATTGAAAGATATAGTCGGTTAATCTTCCCTTCTCTTCTTCGAGGGACTCAAGCTAAAGATGTGCCAGATTACTAGAGCATGTTCTCAGGTTGACAGCGGATTACAACACCCTAGGAGCAATTCAACGTGGTGTCGACCGCAAGCAGCTGGGAAGCAGATTTACCGAGCTCCAACGAGATCTCGATTCGTTCGGAGCTCGGTTCAGGGCAAGTGCTTACAGTTTCTCAACGTACCGTTGCTCACCCATATTTTTAGAACAACCGTCTGGTAGACCTTGCAATACAGCAGAGCATGATAAAATCGACCCTAGATAAAGTCGATTGAGATGAAGTCCGTGACTTTTCTTCCCATTTGCGCGATTGTGTAGACTGATGGACAAGTAGCCTTGAAAAGAAGCTTGAAGATTGGTTGCAAGATCCGCCCAATACGCAGCAGAGGCAACATGAGACCCAGAAGCTCCGGAAGGCGGGTACTGGGCGCTGGTTCTTGGAGGGGAGCGCATTTGTTGAATGGCAAGACAATCCGGGACATTGTGGATTCAGGGCGCTTGTAAGTTTTTTCTAATGTCGGATGCCCTGAATTCTGACACAGCTCTGAAACAGTGGGAACGGGGAAGAGCGTGCTGAGGTGAGACTTTACATCTTCATCTGCCCTTTAACTAAAGAAACAACAACGCAAATGTAGTTCTTCTGTCATCCAGAAGCTCATCGAGGACCAACATCTATTTCTGGACCTGGGGAAGTCATCGGCGGTCGCCTTCTTTTATTTCGACTTCAAGGCTAAGGACGAAAATGCCGTTGAAACAGCCCTTCGGCGGATGCTTCTGCAGCTTTCGGCTCAGGCTCCGGCTCCGTACAACAGCCTGAACCAGGAGTATCACCTGTCGCGTGGACAGGCACTACCAAATTATCAGGTACTCCTGCGATTGCTCAGAGAACTGCTGCGAGAGCTCGGACGTACCTATATCATATTGGATGCCCTGGATGAGTGCCCCGGCACCGAATTTGGGCGACTCATGGCCCTCATTTCGGAACTGCGAGCCTGGAAGAGCAGCCCATTGCACGTCATGCTCACAAGCCAACCCCGCACCCGCTTCACCGAGGAAATGGGGGATATTCCATGTGTCGTACTGGACGCGAATGTCACTCAGCCGGATATTGAACTGTTCATTGCCAGTGAACTTCGCAATAATCCCAAAATGAAGCCTTGGGCTCATTGCACGGAGGAAATTACTCATCGAGTCGCGGATAAGAGCAGAGGAATGTTCGTGTCTTTATTTCCACCGACACACATGTTTCAAACCACTCATTTCGCATTCAGGTTTCGCCTTGCCGACTGCCTCCTTCTGGAACTTTCGCGCTGCAAGTGGCAAAGCGAATTAGAGCCCACTCTCGAAAATCTCCCAAATGAGCTATTTGGAATCTACGACCGTTTTCTGGAGGCAATCCGGCCCCAGGACCTGGTATATGCCATCGGTGCTCTGCGCTGGCTCCTCTTCTCTGCTCAAAACCTCACCCTAGTCGAGCTCGCTGATGCTATTGCGTTTGACTTTTCCAATCCAACACGCTACAAATTCGATCCTAGCTTACGCGAAGATAACATTAACGCCATCCCCGTCTGGTTGGAGGGACTTGCCACTGTCGTCGACGGCGACGGCGGGAAGTCGGTGCTATTGGGCCATGGCTCAGTCCAGGATTATCTGTTTTCCGGGAGGATTGCCGATAAGTTTGGCTTCGACCTCAGCCCAGGGCACTCCCACGCATTTATTGCTCGTTCTTGCCTGGGCCAACTTCTCTACTTCTCCGACCATCCTCTCGGTTCCCCACCACATCACCCGAGCTCACCGCTGGCACCATATGCCGCCAAGTGGTGGTGTCATCATCTGCGCCGTTCTTCGGAGCGAGACCAATCCCTCATGGCCTCCGATGCGATGCTCCTTTTGGAGGATGGCAGCGAGCAGTATCGCGCTTTAAAATATCTTCGCCGCCGTTCCTATACCCTCTATCCCCGCCCAGACCCGGACTCGCCCCTCCATTTGTGTTCGGAGGAAGGGTACATCGAGGGGGTGCGGCAACTGCTCCAGAATGGTGTGGATGTGAATGTGCAGAATACGGAGGCAACCGCCTTGCAGGCCGCATCGGTTTGCGGCCACAGGGAGATCGTCCACTTACTGCTCGAGAAAGGTGCAGAGGTTAACGCCAAGGGCAGGCAATGCGTCACCAGCGCGCTGGAGTTAGCTTGCACGGAAAACCTCACAGATATTGTTCGTCTTCTCCTCGCCAGCGGCGCGGACGTCAGTTTGAATCCAAATTTCCTCGGAACTGCATTGCAGGCTGCATCATGGGCAGGGAACAAAGAGGTCGTCGCGCTCCTCCTTGCAAATGGGGCAGACGTCAACGCCCACGGTAGATACGTTGGCAGCGCGTTCCAGGCAGCCTCTAGTAATGGAAACGCGGAAATTATCCGGCTCCTACTCCAGAGCAGTGCAGCCCTCAACCGACGAGCGATGGATTACGGGTGCGCTCTAGCAACCGCATCCCTGATCGCACCCAGTGCGAACGTGGACATCAAGGCCCTAGAGAAGTCATTTGGAACCCGTTCACAAGCCTCCCTTTTCAGAGTTTACGATGATGCTGCACGCTCCCTTCTCGCAAGGGGTGTCGACCTCCGCGGAGCGGATGAATACCATGGGAGCGCATTGCAGGCTGCATGCATGAACGGACACACCGAGATCATTCGTTTTTTACTTGAAAACGGGGCAGATGTTAACGCACAGGATGCGTCCTACCCGACTGCATTGGACATTGCTTCAAGCAAGGGCGATCTCGAGGTGGTTCGCATTATCTTACAGAATGGCGCTGATGTCAACGCAAAAACGCGCTACGGAAGCGCGTTGGGGTCCGCGGCGAAGAAAGGACATGCGGATATCGTCAATCTTCTTCTCAAGAACCACGCGGATGTTGGAACAGCTTTGCACGAAGCGTCCCGCGAAGGGCACCTGGAAATTATTCGTCTTTTGCTTGACCATGGCGCTGATGTCAACACAAATTCCGTACACGGAACTGCCTTGCATTCTGCCTCGAGCGGTGGTCAGATGGAGGCCGTCCGCTTATTAATCGCCGAGGGCGGCGACGTCAACTCATTAGCAGATGGCAATTTTCGCGGACGTCCTCTGCACATGGCATGCGAGAAGGGGCACATAGAGGTTATTGAGCTTCTGATCGAGAACGGTGCCGATGTGAATGCAGCAGACTCATGGCAGGGTCCCCCGTTGCATGCCGCGGCTTGCAGCGGGAATATTGATATATTCCGCCTCTTAATACAGAAAGGAGCGGAGGTGAATGCCAGCTGCGAAGCGGGCAAATCATTCGCCAATGCGCTGCAGGCGGCATCCTTTTACGGGCATACAGATATCATTCGCCTGCTCCTCGACCATGGCGCGGATATAAATGCACAGGGAGGTGGCTACCACACAGCGCTACAGGCAGCGATATATCTGGGCAACAAATCTAGCAGAGATACAGTGGACTTCCTTCTTGCGAACGGCGCCGATGTCAATGCTCAAGGCGGGACCTATGAGAGCGCATTGCTCTTAGCGTGCAAGAGGGGCGCCGCGGATGTTGTCCAACTACTCGTCACCAACGGCGCCGATGTCAATGCTAGGGGCGGGAATTACGGGAATGTTTTGGGAGCTGCGTGCCGAAGTCGCAACGAAGAAACTGTGCGAATCCTGCTGGCACATGATGTGGACCTTGGGGACACAGTCGACAGTTATGCCCTGCAGATTGCGTCGAAGTATGGCTACCCGCAAATATCTGGGCGCCTTCTTGCAACGCAGGAAATAGATAAGAATCTATAGCAACGTCGGTAAAAACTAATGCTGAGCCTGATTCAATCCTCACCCCAGGATCAATTGAGTCCCGTTAATGCTGTTTAACACGCCATTTAAACTTTAAAACGAGAGGGTTGAACCAAGGCAAGAACCATTTCTCCCCTGGTTCGAACCCGCCTCCATAAGGCTTTCGTGTGCTTTGGCCCCCATTGACGAGGTGTTTCGGGGTGGGTTTAAAAAACAAACTCCAACTAACCGGCCTGCCTTTCGCTTCCGCTCAAATTGGTTCCCGCCGTCATTCAATCTCATTCGACCTATGCGGGCCGCCTGCACAAGCGGAAAGTCTCAGCATAAATCAGGCATTCTACTCCTTATAAGATTATCCTGTCCGAAGCTTTTAAACTCCGCCCGGCATCTAACGGACAGATGTTGACTGACGATTCGCTGCGCCGCAGCTCATAATCCCCATTTATTGACCCTGGAGCCTTTTTTCCGGCAGGTACACGTAGCGCCAGCGCAGGTTCCACTTCCACTCTTCCACTGCGCTTGCATAAAGGGGGACGTCTGGACTCTTCTCTGCTAAAGCATCCGCGTCAAAAACACTCAGGCTGGCGATATTTACTCCCTTTAAGTTGGCCAAGCGCCGTCTCATATGCTCATCCCGAGTATTATCTCAAGAGGAGTTATAGAAATTTTATGCGCAAGTCTCCACTAGTGCTGCCGTCGAGCACGTAAGTCACGGTAACTCGACCGGGGCCTTCAGCAGTCCAAACCCATTCAGCCGCAGCGCTGAATGACAACAAAGAGAAGGGAGCTCACCTATATTTGCAATGAATCAGTATGGGCTCAGAATCAATTAATGAGATGTCGAGGTGAAGCGGAAAGGGAGCTCACCTATTTGCAATGAATGTCGGAAAAATCGAAAAAGCCATACAGGTACGGTAGGCGAGAGCTACGCGGTTCGATTCAAAACGTAAATCGATCTTGGCATCCATCAACGCGGTTCGCTTGCACAGGGACGTGACGTCACAGCCCCTATTGGCGTGCACACCTTGCTGCCCACCATACCGACGCCTCCCCGACGCGACACGACGCGTCCGCTATCTCTCAGAGGACCAGGGAGGGGAGAAAATGGGCTAGCTGTGCTGTCCGTGCACGGTAGGATCGGGGGTGACGCGTGCTGTACTCGATTGCACGCGCCGCTGCGCGTATTCGAGCACGTGCAGTATCTGTTCGTTTTCAGCGGGGTGTGTTTATCTCTCTTGTGCCATTGTACCACCATTGCTTCGTCAACTCTCCGGTGCGACGTTAATGGCCAGATCCAACAGGCGAAGTCTAATTTTTTCACTCTATGTGTATTTCAACACAGGTTTGACGCCCGCTGCTTCGAGTACAATGACGCCCCTTCCCGTGAGTCCAGGCTTTGATTGGGGCATGCCGCCCCCTCTGGCAATCTTTAGGCCTTTGGATGTGGCCCCTTATGTCTACTATTTCTAATCCCGTTGTTCTTGAATCATTCTGATGTTTTTTGGTCTGCTTTGAATCGATGTTGTCGATTTTTCTACTGAATTCAAGAACGTGTTTCTCGGCTTATTTTAACTTGGGTAGGCTTTCTAGTTAAGCCGTGTACGCGCTCAGGTGAGTAAAGCCTGTTCATTGAACTCAATCTTTATTCATCTAGATTTTCCAGGGTTTGTATCGGACTCGAGTCCTTAGACCACGCGTTTATGCTCAGGTCAATAAATTTCCTGAGGGCGAAACTGAAGGCAACGGACCAGCATTTTTTTGTCGCTATGTAGCTACTGATGTTACGCTCACGGCGCTGTGAAACCGAAAAGTTGCGGCATTCATCCTTTTCAGCTTCGCTCGTATCCGCTCTTCAGCCGTGATGCCATTCTATACCCTTTATACTCGGTCTTGCTGCGGCTTTGATCAGCTACTAGGATTATCCACGACGTAAAGTTCTTTGAATGGAGCTTTTTGGGTTATTCCGGATTCTCGCTCAGGTAAGTCAATATCTTTCCAATGATCCTGACGAGGCTTTGAAATATAGCTAGTTTCCGCTCTCTTTTAGAGGAAGAATCTACTGAATATAAATGATTTCCGAAGCTGGAATATCCTGCCGAGAAAAGTTCCAGGACTGCTCGATCTTTATTTTTGTACTCACCGCACTTACTGGTCTTCCGGGGATACTCATAGAAACTTGTAAGACAAAATTATGAAGCAGAAGATAAATTCAGCAACTGAAGAACTTCAGAGCTCCTCATTTATCGTCTAAAACCTTGAGTACTTCAACAGGCCTCTACAGGGTCGAACAACGCGTCAGGGACTCAGGGTGTTGGTTTAGGCACCTCCTGTTTGGCGGCAAAACAGCGTAGCGCTGTACGCGAAATGCGCAGTTAAAAAAACTAGAACGCGCAGTTAAAAATACAGCTCGCAGCACTCACCAAGCACTCACGAGTCGTCACGACACGCCGCAGAATTCTAAACAGACTGTGGGGCCAGATTCACTGAAAGAATACAGTGTGTGAGAGTTTGGCAGTTTCCGCTCCCCCCTGGTCGATCCCCGACGCGTCGCGTCGTGTTGGGAGGCGTTGGTGTAGTCTGTGCGTGTAGGAAGGAGGGGGCACATAGGTAGAGGTGCCCTGTAAAAAAACTTTGGGATTTGGGTCATTTTTGAAGGCGTGGGAGGCATTTTGATGGGGGTATGGGGGGGGGGGGGGTCTCCGAAGTCGACCTTAAAAAACTTTTCAACCCCATATACGTTTTTCGAAAGCCGACGGCCCCTTGGCATCACGTTCTCTTCGTATAACGCCACCAGCACCAGCGAGGATATACAAAACCCGGCCGGCAGGTACATCACATTGAGATCAACAACGGCACATTCGTGCTGATGTGCCGCCTTTGGCATCAAAGGCGGCACTTGCTATTTTGGGATTAATGCACGGTGGTGTTGCCGCCGGCTAAGCCGATCAATTTAAAAAAATTGAGATATCACTTCGAATAAAATGAAATAAGGATAATTCTAAGAATATTTAGATGGCAGGATTATTTTAAAAGCCGCAGGGTCTCCCAATGGCGCAAAGCGATCCACTCACTCATTGTACAGATATTTGACCGGCTTCTAAACAGCTAACTAGATACACGTTTGGGGATGCACATCACAGCGCGCATCAACACCATCCGAATGCGCTGATGGCTTAGTGAGCACTCCTTTCCTTCATTTGCACAACCGAACCCGAACATTAGCCCGAACCCCCCAACCCTAACCGGGCGCTGCGCCTGCCCTAACTGCTTGAAATGGGCTTACAGGTGTTGGCATCAGATATATCATTGATAGATAATCCCGCAACAAGTAAAAAATGTGCCGCGTTTGGAGCAATGTGCCTTGCATGCGACGGAATGTGCCATGTATGGCATGTACCTGCCGTCCGAGTTCCGTTGGTCCCGAGCACCAGCCCAGTACCGGTTTGAGTGCCGCATCCATCGAACTGCAAACCCTTTGCGACTCTCAGGTGCTCGAAAGGGAACATGAAGCTACATGAAGAGACTCATCCTGATGAGCAAATCGTGCAGCATATTCTCGCGGATCCGAAAGATCCGGGACTACGCCCATTCTACTGAATGCTATATGCTCCCCCGCATCAGCGCTCTAACATGGGCGGCGAATTGAGCCTGTCCAAAGAAAAGGCATAGAAATGGGCGGCAACTCATCCTCAGTTTCTCAATCCCCAAGATGCGGAACTTATCGTTCTCGCTCGCAGCCCTCGCAATTTTCTTTCGTTCCGCGTCTTCGACATGCTCAGAACCACTGACCGGAACAGCATCATCGTCAGGTAAGAGAAAATTTCGCCGTCTTCATTTCGTCGCCTGATCACGACAACGACGTTCGTCCTTAGATCCGTTTTGGATGCGAAATGGAGGTCTACAAATACAGGGAAAGAGTGCCTACAATCCAGGTTTCAAGGTTCAGTCCCCCACATTCAGCTTCCCTTCATTATTCTAACATTACATAGGTGTTTCGGGATGTGAAGCTTCATTATGGGGTGCGTTGAGCTACGGCTGCTGAAATCAAGCTAACATCTGTGACTTCAGGCGGTGGGCGATGGAATAGCCGGTTGGTTGCGTGTTCAGTGTCTAGGTATCCATTCTAACAGGGGTCCAGCCTCGCAGACGACACCGCTGCTATCAACAAGGCCATCACTGGTACGTTCCACAATTCATGGTGGATGAGCCTGTCATTGATTCATCGCAGATGGAGGTCGATGTGTTAGTCTCGTTCTGAATCTTTAGCAGTAATAATAAGGGATTGATCTCAACAGGGCCTTGGGTGTCACTCTTCGACTGTAGGGGCTTATCTCTCGTGAGCGATTGTCGCAGCCTGATTCACTTCCTTTACCAGATCACACCAGCAATTGTGTACTTCCCTTCCGGCAAAGTAGGTTGTTTATTGGGTGTTCTCAATCCTCTAATAATTCGTACAGTATCGTGTCACCAAACCCATCGTACCGTATGTTATACTATAGCACTGTGTTGGCGGCTAATATTTATTTCACGGCTCAGGTTTTATTTCACCTCCCTGTAGGTATACGTCTTTGTCGTGATTGCTGTGATTGAACTCGTGTACAGGGTCGGAGACGCCAATAACAAGCCTATCCTTATCGCCGACCCAAACTTTGTCGGTACTGCTGTGATTGGTGAGTGCGAATCTAATGTCTCACATTATTCTGAGACATTCCATGGAGATGCCAACCCATACAAGGAGGGTGAATCGAACCCGGATGGCTCCGGTGTGAATTGGTGGATCAACCAGAACGTGGGTACAATTCATGCGATCGGATTGACACTCACGGCCTAACCTGCTCCCAGAATTTCTTTCGCTCGATTCGCAACTTCGTCATCGATGTCACAGCGATGAGTCCAGAGAAGTCCGCCACTGGTATTCATTGGCAGGTCGGACAAGCCACCTCACTAATTAACATCGACTTCAAGATGGTCAGGGCGACCGTTACTCCGACTACGAATCATCAGGGGTGAGAGCAGGTTACTCTGTCCATATACTTGCGTTGATTCTCGTTCCCAGATTGTTTGCGGAAAATGGTTCAGGGGGATTCATGTCGGACCTCACCTTCGATGGGGCAAAAATACTTCGCCGCGTCAGGTTGGCGCGGCGGTGACGCGGCAGTGACGCGGCGGTGTAGCGGCAGATGCCGCGGCGGTTCAACCTTAATAAGCGCCGTTCACCCGTTCTCAAGGTCCGCCATCTCACCACAGTGGCAGAGGGGCTACGGAGATAACATCGAGGAAGGATGGCGAAGGAACGGCGTTGACTGGTGGTACTCACCATTGGGTAGGTGCGACGGAAGAAAACTTGTACGCGGCGTCGACGCGGCGATGACGCGGCGGGACGCGGCGGTCTGCGGCGGGACGCGGCGGGACGCGGCGAAGTACATGGTTAACTTCGCCGTGGCAATGGTATTGGACGCGGCGATACGCGGCGGTATGCGGCGCGTCAACGTGCGGGACGCGGTGTGTTCCAACTATGACGCGGCGCTTACCACACTTGACGCGGCGCTCACCACACTCGATGCGGCGCTCAAGATATTAGATGCGGCAGCACTGCGGCTCCATCCCACTGAGCCCGCAATGTGCTTTCTTTGACTAACTATCACCTAATTCTTTCATGAATAATAGTAATGATCAACCTTCCATTGCTAACCGTCACCATGATAATATTTTCAAATCTATACCTTTTCGAACACAATATGAAGCTTTATTTGGTGAATATTTGAAAAGTAATTTTACGGAAGCCATCATGGAGAGTTACGTGCATTTGAATGAGGGTACAAGCGATGCGGCCCGACGTGGCGAAGTGCACAATGGCGCCGCGTCAGTGCTTCGGCGCCGATCAGGCTGTTGAAGCCACTTAGGCACACAAAAATCTCCTAGGATATGTATTTAACTTAAAGGACGTCACTTAACCCAGAAATTTAATCAAATTCCTTTCCGTATGTCCTCAACATTGTTGACTATTTGAAGGCGGATTGCACAGCCACCGAGATATCCAAACCTTATCGAACACAATATATGAAGCTTGATTCAGCGAATATGTCGGTGATATGGTGAAAAATAACTTTATGGAAGCTATATGGAGAGTTACGTGCAATTTGAATGAGCTTACAAGCGATGCGGCCCGACGCGGCGAAGTACACAGTGGTGCCACGTCAGTGCTTCGGCGCCGACCAGGCTATTGAAGCCGCTTAGGCACACAAAAACCTCCTAGGATATGTATTTAACTTAAAGGATGTCACTTAACCCAGAAATTTAATCAGATTCCTTTCCGTATGGCCTCAACATTGTTGACTATTTGAAGGCAGATTGTACAGCCACCGAGATATCCAAACCTTATCGAACACAATATATGAAGCTTGATTCAGCGAATATGTCGGTGATATGGTGAAAAACAACTTTATGAAAGCTATATGGAGAGTTACGTGCAATTTGAATGAGCGTACAAGCGATGCGGCCCGACGCGGCGAAGTACACACTGGCGCCGCGTCAGTGCTTCGGCACTGACCAGGCAGTTGAAGCCACTCAAACACACAAAAACCTCCTAGGATATGTATTTAACTTAAAGGGCATCACTTAACCCGCAAATTTAATCAAATTCCTCTCCGTATGTCCTCAACATTATTAACTATCTGAAGGCTGGTTGCACAGCCACTTGCTGGAGATGCAACCAAAACGAGACAGACTCCCATAATAACAGTTGGGAAAACAGGTTAGAACAAACTGAATACCATTCACCTAGTTGAATCTCCGACCCAAAACGCAATGTCCAAGCGATTTGTAAAGATTTTGGAGGTTTAATGCCAACACACCATGCAGAAATTCACTCTTTCTGCGGAAATCCTTGCTCTATTTCGCCAAATTCTTGGGAAGTATTGTTGCGTTATCCGCTAATTTCATTCCCGGTGTGAAATGGAGCAATAGGCATTTTACACGAGAAAAAAAAAACGGAATGTTCAGAATGGATCAAATACAAAATTGTTAACACCAAAATATGGTCTACAGGTTCACAAACACGATTTTAACGCCCAGAAAATATTCTTGGGCAACCTGTTTTGTGCTAAATCCTTTTATTTGAATAGAAATAGACACTGCAAGTGGCACGGCAAGGTATGCCAACGCTCTTCTAGTGCCACGTTACCCATCCACAGTGGGTATGTACAAAGACACTACTTCACATCACCTCAGGCAAGGTGGTCCGCATTGAAAAGCCGGTCTAGTATACATTTTTTGCACCCCTACTCCAGATTATATTGTCCGTGCAGGATACAGTGAAAGATTACCGAATCATTGATCTGCAACACAGCCACTTCTTTCTCCTATCTTGTCGATGTCACTATCGCTTTTCACCTACTCTCGTAATGTCAAACTGGGATCACATCGTTCCCCTTCTCTCTTGGTCTTACTCACTGGCCTCACACTGGGTCACCACATCGACAATTCTACTCGTTTACGGACTAGTCCTCATCTTCCTGCTGCTTGTGGTGCATGTTCTTGCTATTCCTCAGGAGAACCTCAGAAGACATGGTAAAACTACTCTTGTGCCATATTATGATGGGAATGGTGCGTGCCGTCCATGCTAATGGAAACATTAACCAAGTCCATCTTCATTTCCAGACAAACTTCAAGGTTGGGTGAGGGAGGAGCGGGAGACGACAAAATCACGTGGTGCGTAGTGTAACAGACAATCCCAATCCTCCATTAATCGAAGCCCAGTACCGCATGCGACTCTTGATCATCATGAACCCCGAACAGTCGCTCCATCTCCCCCGCAAACTGTTGAAACATCACCCAACTTTCCGCTTACAAGCTGGGATGGGTTTCCAGACCACCGCTTCCGATCTCACTTTACACGCCAACAGGTTGAAGACACTTCGCAGCTAGCCCTTTATTGGATCTACGACAAGCTTCCTGGGAAACGCGGCTCGCTGGATGCAGTTACTCCAGAGAAAGGGAAGCGGTCCAGTTTCAAATGTGCAGGCATCATCCACTGCACAGCTATGGTGTGTACTGTGCAGATTGCACCTGGAAAAAATACTGCTCGCCAAATGGAGGCACTCTGCATTTGCGGTTCTACGCTGCGCCATCAGCCATGCAAGGTGGAGTGGTCCGTGGCATTCTATCGAGATGGCGCCATCTTCGAGAATAGTGGCCCCCATAGTCACTCAAAATACACGCATTTACTCCCCATGTCGAAGAAGACGCTGCTGCTTCAGGAATTTATTTCCAGGCAGCCCGTTGTTTTACGGGGTTCTCAGACGACTATGAATAGTGTGTCACGGTCGGACATTTCACAGATCAGTGAGGAAGAGCATACTACCGAAGGGAGCATGAACATTGGTGATTCTGATAAAGGTGCACATTATTGTCCTTCATTGTTTCTGCATGGTGTGCTGAAGGCCGGATCTCAGATGACCAGGATAGTCAGGAGAATGGAAAGGAAGGTACGCGATCGTTGGCATGCAAAGTATGTTTGCAGCTCTAATGACAATTCCAGGTGAGGAGATGAACTCAGAGGATGAGAGGTTGCTTGACCCCGAAGCGGATGAGGAAGAGTAAGAGGACAATGCAATAGTCACGCCCATGCTTTGCTCTGGTCATATGTATAATGTTGAAATAAATTGATCAGCTAGCTTGTAAAGGAATGGATAGAAAAAAAGAATGATGCCTTCAAAGATGGTGGCACAACCTTTTTTTTGCTTGTAGGTGTTCGTTTGATCCTGAAACCAAATTCCGATGCAGCATTTTATGCACTCTGGCATTTCTTTGGGTAGTCTCGAAAATACCGAGGAAGGGTAGATAGATCTATTACGAACTCAAAAGTATTCAGAATAGGCGTGATTTTGAGTTGTGGCGATCCAAGAGAGCACACAATTGATTACCCAATTGGGCCCCAGTCTGATGATGGAAAGTACGGCAATTTATGCACTCTGGAAGTTCTTCCGGTGGTCTCAAAAACACTCAGGGAAGGTTTTTTTAGGTGTATAATGAGCCTGTAAGTATTCAGAGTAGGTGTGATTTTGAGTTGTGGTGGTGCAGGAGGGCGGACAATTTCATCACCCAATTTGGTGTAGACATTTACTTAGCGATTATCACTGGAATCTGATGTACACTGATGTACACCAGCGTCCTTTGTGGCATATAAGTTAACTCGGATACATTGATCTGGAAATCATGTAATACAATATGCGGCAACTCCCGGAGCTGGTGTCGAATCAATTCTCGATTCGACACAAGCTCCGGAGAATGCCGAGTTTTTCTGGAGTTTTTGTGACTGCGCCTATTTGCGCATACTGAAATCATCTGCAGTTTATTGATGTACTGAAACGACCCAATTCTAAGAAGCTATTCTGTAGTTTCGTTCAAATTGGCATTAATTGACAAGTGATCACATCGAAGCTGTTGATGGGTGTTCGAAAACTTGTACCTGGCTTGGGGGATGGCTAGCTAAGGTCTGTAGGTTGTTTATAAGTATCGAATACCATACGAAGTACATGGTTCTGGTTCTCGAAGTCGGTGACTCCCTTGGATCCCCGTGGAAGGTGCCTCAGAGCCTCCTGCCTCTTAGAAAGAAATTTTCAGCACAAGGAGTCAAATATATGCTAGCCGCACAAATTTACTCCAGCTACACCGTAAAACGTGGTGAAAGCGCCCACTTCATTGCTCGTTATGTCACTCCAGACGGTGCCAAGATCTTCGATTACGATGGGATGCAGCACGACGGGCATGCAAAGCATCGACGTAGGGCAAAACTGGCCCAGTGGATGTCCGGGCCATCGGACAAGCTTCTTGATTTACCCACGGGATACAGGCTTTTGGGCATCGTCTATCATCTCGAGGGGGGTGTAAACGCGCAACAAGTTTTTTTTGCAGAGCAGTGTAAGTGCGCACCTTGGGGTTTACAGCTCAAAGCAGATCCCACTAGCAACCTGCCATTCGCGCGATTCGCTCAGCTGGTGCCGCCAAATCTGACGCAGATGACTGGGGACCAGCGCGCAGAGTGGGCGAGTGTCCAGCGCCAAGCACAATCAGTTGAATATCAAAGGGACCGCTCGGAGCCGGAAAAGCCTTTGCACAGTGACGACAAAGTCACCGAAACGGGAAGATTTCAGAGGGACTTCATTGTCATGGACGATTCGGATGCTGCATCCACACAGAACACCGACTGGGACTCGCTGGACGAGCTCATTCTCGGAACAATTGAATCAGCTCTTCTCAGGCAGTCCAAACGGCGTCACTCAGACACTGCCAGCGACTCGAGCAATTCGCAAACACCGTGCCCTATTAATTGCTATGGTTGTGGGGAGGTTTCTGACGGTGATGACGGGCCACAGCAAGTTCAGTGCTCGTCCTGCGGCTTCTGGTCGCACTTCCGATGCCAGCCGGAACATGGTAAGGTCGACTGGAACGATCCAGGCGTCACTTTTACTAACCTGCCGGGGATGTCGACAAATAACGACAGATGAACTGTGCGTCCCACCTCTTTCGTATTTTTCTATTAATTAACACAATTGGTGCCAAGGTTACTATTACCAAGGGGGATTGTCATGCTACCGGATCCTCGAGTCAAAGACGAATGGCGAGGGGAGCATGTGCTGTGGTATCCTGCTCAATTCTTGAAGCACCATCCCGGAATTCCACGCATAGAGTTCGAATTTCGTTACTTGGAGTGCATCGAGTGGCCGCTGACAGATGCGGAACTCATGGGACCTTCGAGGTATTATACGCAGGATCGGGCCTCGTGCGAAGAGATGTTGAAAGTTGAACTCCGACCTGAGCAGGTAAGAACGCTCGGGCAGAATTGCAATATATTGACCACTTCTTAGATTGGGAAGATTCGTTGGCCAACCTTCTGTAAACCCAACCCAGCAAGAAATCACCCGCTCATTGCGATTTTTGATGCAGCACTTGATCCACTTACAAAACTCCTGGCTTCATTCCCAGATGAGCATTCTGTTGTCAGCGCATTCAACGTGTTTTTTTCCAACTTTGCGTGGGAGGACGATGAGCCCGTGGATGAGTGGATGGAAGAGCCTGTCAAAGAGCTCGCCGCCTTGATGGTGAGGCCGTTGGAACAACTACAGGATTTCAGGCTGGTTTCTGTCCCTGGTCCTGGCGCTGTCGAGTGCTGACCGTCGGGCGGGTGATGCTGCAGCTCTTGGCCATTCAGCACGAGCTCGAAGAGCCTCTGAATTTGAACGGCGACACATTTGAAGAACTCCGGGAGGGATCTATTCAGCAGATTAACCTCGAGGCATCAGAAGCCTTCCGGACAATGCTCGTTGCCACAAAGCCAAAGCAGTTGACTCACAAGAAGTACTGGGACAGGGAGGCATTTGGCGAGTTTGCCTTAGACCTTTATGACGCCCACACTGTCTTCGACCCCAGTTACCGACCGAACATGTACAGGCGCATCAGGCCATTGGAGGCTCGACGGCCTCGTGTTGCAATTGATATCCCCAGCAGCACCAAGGATGATGAAATTAAAACACGGTGTAGGAAGGACAGCGAAGATGATGAAGACACTCCTGCACCCAAGTGCCACGCGACGTCTCGCAGCCTCCGTCCGCGTGGAAACAAGGGACCGCACAAAGAACAAGTGGTGGCTCGTCCTGTGGGTAAGGTCGTGGCATCGGGGAAAGGATGGATCAAATTGACCTTGATAATAACGATGATTGAGTTGTTGTGTCTAGAAATTGCATTGGATTGGGAATGTCCAAATGGGGCGTATGATTGATTTGGCCAAAAAGTGCGTTACAATGAATTAAAAACCAAAAGATCGATGGTGATAATAGCAATGAACGATTTGACGTGTGTAGAAATGACATTAGATTGGGAATTTTCCCTCAAGCCACAAAAGTTGCTGTACAATAGAAAGAATATGCTCATCCTAAAAATCTGTAGTGCGTGCTTAAATGTCCAGATCGCGGGGTAGTGGTTAAAGAAAGTACACTTAAGTAGTGTCTTATAAGAAAAAGGAGCGGCGGAGTCGGCTGGAAGTGAGCACCAGATACGGCGGGGGAGTTGATGTTGCGCTCGCAGAAAGGATGAATGTGGAATGGAAGTATAGAGCAACAAAGATGAGAGAATGAAAAGGGATGATTGACGTTGAGTTTAAACCGATGGGATCGGTCGAACTTGAAGAAAGATCAAGGCTAGATGGACAGCGGCAGCGTGCGGCACCGCCGATGTTGGATGCGGTGGTCATATCCTGTAGTGTGCCGCGGCGGTATCAACAGGTGACGCGGCGATCCCATAGTGTGACGCGGCGATGTCAACAGGTGACGCGGCGGTGACGCGGCGCGGATCGGCGGACGCGGCGAAATATCCTAGCCCCCTTCGATGGGTATGTGACCTCATTTCGACACAAAAAAACTTCGCTTATCGCCTTTCAGGGGAAAATTCGGAATGTGGATCAGGTACATCGGATTGGAAGCTCAGTGAGGCGCCGTTTGGCTCACAACAATCACTTTCAGCAACCAGCAGTTCACGATCCGAAACGTCAAGATCACTAACGCAGCGACAGCCATCTTTGAGCAATGGTTAGCAACTTCGCCGATAAATACAAATGCGTCAGGACCATTATTTCCATAGGAACTGGGGATTTGTGTGGCAGAATATCGACATTTCGTACGTGCCTATGCTGTCCCAATTGTAGCGCTCACTTCAACGAGGTTTGAAGTAACTGTCTGGTTGGATTTGACATACATTCCGGAGGTTTGACTTTGGAAGCTCAGGTGAGCAACTTCATTCATGGGAAGAGTAATCTCTGAGGATCTCCCTATATATCTTGGGCTCGGTTCTGTGGGCAGATCGGTGGCTGTACACTCTGAGCCCAAGATATATAAGCATGACATCTGCTACATCCCCCTCCTTCAGTTCGACGTCTCGCTCGTCAACGTCATCTTCCCTTCAACTTCGTTCTTGCCGTCGGCTTCTGCTTCGCCGAGCTCTTTGGCAAGCTCAGGCAGCGGACCCACCTATACCACAACGGTTACGGTGTATCAATGCCCCCCTTTCAGGGGCAATAGCACCATCGGTGACTCCGGTTCGAAGGGCTGATTCAAAGGACAATGGCATTCCTGGGCCCTCGGTCAGATTGTGATCATTTTTCTCCATGAATCGAAGCTGATTGCAATTTTATACAGGCGTGTCCGCGCAGCCAGTCCAGCAGTGTATCGGCCAGCAGCACTCCTACTCCTCCTCCCTCCGCGGATCCCTGCGGTTCCTCCCCTGTAGCTGTTCATCCTCGCGACTTCTCTCTTTCATTGCGAGGACTCCCCTCGACTCCCGAAGAGGCGAAAATTAAGGGGGCAGATATAATGGCGCGGATCCTCGCCGCGACCGCCGATACCTCGCCTGATTCGACCACGGACAAATTCTTGGCGTCATATGTGAACATAGATCGGCCCCTTTTCACAATCGACGAGCTCTTATCCACGGACATACCACGCTCGATCGCAAGCGAGATTGCGTCGCTGGTGAATAAGAAGACTGTGAATGGCCCCGACCTCCAGGTTCCTCTTATCCCACATCTTGTGGCGACGCTTCGCAAGCGCCGAGCGCGGACTCCCAAGACGTACGAGTTCTGGTTTTCCCCGGGCATCATGGTCAACTCGGTAGCCTACCGAATGAACGACCCTATCCAGGCGGTTCCGTGGGATGTCATCACCATGGAGATGTACAAAGAATTCAAGGATGGTGCTGACCCGTCCGATCTCAGATATTTAGTTCAGTTTCACATCGACAACCCGCTCACTCAGACTGTACTGGCCAAATTGTATGCAACCGGGGGGATGGCGGCCCAAGCCACAGCGGACGATACCGAGTGGACGAAATGGGATACCAACGACGGATCGTGCGGCACGGACGCCGTGTTGACCTTGTTGGGTACAGACAATGGTTCCGGTGCCGGGTTCATCCTCGTTGATTATCACACGACGATGCATGAAAAGAAAATTGCCTATATGTACACAAGGCGACAGGCCCGCTGGTGGGGTATGGTCATCGAGTACGCATAAAACTGTCGGGACTCGGCTTGATATATTAATAACTCAATTCGGATCCCGGTTTATACGCGACATGGTCACATGGCGCGTTGCGCTCCTTTTTCTGAATTGTTTGCGTATCCGTCCCGAGTGCAAGGTAGCTGTGCTTCGGCACGTAAAGTTGTGAACGAAGAGGTACCAAGCTATGTTGAAAAGCGAGCAATGAAATATTTCAGTCGTAAAAACCTTGGTTATGAGAAATCAGATATGAAATATTCCGGACAAACAATTAGTGTATGAAGCACACAAAACTACACGCATGGTGTGAGACAATTCAGGCCTGTCTAATTTTCCCGTGCCTACTGTATCAATAGAAAATAATTTCAGACGGGAATCTTCTTGAATCGCTGATGGTTATTATTTCCTCCACATTTCCAGATTTGAAGCTGTTGTTGATGGTTAGAGCCCTGGTGACTAGACTTCACGGCGACGCACCTGGTTCCCATTGGCCGTGACTCCATTAGTGACATCAATGCCTGGCCATTAATAACGATTAGTATGTCTCCTCAGAGAAGCTTCACAGAGATGAACACTAAATATCGGTCAGTAAATCTTTAGTGGAAATTTCAAGTTAATACACGAACTTTGGACCCTTTAATCGCTAGTCCGCCGCCCCACTCAATAGCGGAAAGCGCGTCCTCAAAAATCCACTCCTGGGCTACGGCCGGTTAGGGTTCTGAGACTCAGGAAGATCAAGCGTGCCTACCTGGATCTGAGGGGCTGCAGGCCCACATTTGAAGCCTCGTGCCATCGGGTACGTCCCCAGACGGACCATCTGTCACATCGAGGCAGCTTGAAACGCCGCCAGCGGAAAGCAGCCGGGCGAAGCCGTCGGGGGGCAGGGGCGTCTCGAACCACGTGTTGAGGGACGTAGCATTTGTTCCGCAGTCCTGGATGACGACGGGCGCACCGTTCGTCAAGCTGCTGGCCGCGATGCACTTGGCCGTGTTAAGGACAGATTGCAGCTTGAAACCCGTCCCGGCGCTAGAAGTCCACATGCGTGAAACCCATAGAAATAAGAGCACGAATAAATT
This sequence comes from Mycena rebaudengoi, assembly GCA_029282285.1. NCBI lineage: Eukaryota > Fungi > Basidiomycota > Agaricomycetes > Agaricales > Mycenaceae > Mycena > Mycena rebaudengoi. The sequence continues at coordinate 180,919 of JARJCX010000238.1, forward strand.
CGACATACACCTGTGATATCATTGAGAAGGCAAGGAGAAGAGAGACTGTAACATTACGAGCAAACATATCGAATAAGATGAGTGGGCGAGCACAAACAAGGGTAGACAGCAGGCCCCCGCTTTATGGTCAGTTTTTTGATTGTGCTGTCAGTCAGATATATATTGAATCCCACAGTTGATTCAACTCGTGAGAGCGAGTGAATCATTCAGTTGACTTTCATCTGATCCGCGGTTAAGCCCATACAAATTGTAGCGTTTCACTGCCTGCGGTTCTCTCACAGATACGACTGTACCTGCATGCTCAGCATCAAAATGCGGGTATCAGTATCTGTCGATGCTTCTCATCCAAAATCAACCTTTTGTTTCACATGCGTATGTTGCAAAGAATAAGGGGGTGAAAATATTCTTTAAATGATGGTGAACATCCATTCCTCGTTCCTACGTATCGACCTTAGTTGACGTGGAAGCAAAATCCCCACGCATCATCATCGAACTAACACAGATGGATGGGATCACATCTGCATGACAGTAAAAGTACATGTGCATGTAAAAATACAAAATAAGACGAAACAGTACGATGAGAACAACGTAGTACTGCTGCTTTTTGGCTTCAGGGTGGTGGGGAGCGAGGGCAGAGGATGCAATATGTAATGTAGAATCAGCGAGGGTACGCGACAGCCAGGCGGATAATTTGCTGAGCGGTACGGCTTGCGTCTGCAGCGCCAGCGGCAATGGGACGAGCCCCGGCGCTTGCGGCTTGCGCGGGTGCAGCGGCGCAGCAGCGGTGTACGCGTCGCGCGCGGCACCAGCGCACGACTCACGCCACGTCCCCCGCATCTCTGCCGCCGCTGCGCCGCCGCGCACAGCCCCTGCGCCTGCTGGTGCTGGTGCTACTGATGCTGATTCGGATCGGGCGAGAACGGTAAGAACGCGTGGCTGGTGGTCGTCGACGGCAGCACCTCGTACGGCGGCGGCACACTCGCACCCGCATACGAGAAGGGCCGTCGTCGTCACCATGTGTGACGAGGAGCGCCGTGAAGATGGGCCTGGTGTCGACGTACCCCTGCATGCTGACGATCGCCTGCTCCTGCGTCATGCCGTTTACGGTCAGCGCGCTGCTGTTGAGGCTGGACGGCGCGCGTGCCTCGCCGCGTCCCCCGCATCGCATCTCCGACGCCGCGCACAGCCCCTCCGCGTTCTCTCTTTCTCGCCCACCGCCCTCCCATCAAACCCCTGCTGACATCGCCCGCTCCGCAGAAAAAAGCCCAGAGCGCCCAGGTCGTCGTGTAGCCCCAGCAATGGCATGTCGGCGCCGCCCAGCCCACACGCGCGCAACGGCGGCGCGTTCTCGTATGCGGGCACAAGTGGGCGCTCACCGCCCGCAGCACGTTTTCGCCAGATCGGCACCGGCACCGCTGGCGGCACCGGCAGGCGCACAAGGACAGAAAAAACCGCATGGCAGGATCGAAGGACGAAGGGAGTATATGAGGCAACGCCGACACCGACGCCGCGAGCACGGCAAAGCGACTCTGCCGCACCGCGACTGCGCCAGCACGCACACCCTCCGCGGCGTATGACCGTGCCCGAGCCCCGCGTGGGTGCCCTGCCCGCCCCCACACTGCCCACAGCACAGATCCCGCCCCGCACCAATGAGACACCCCCGCAATTCGCACAAAATGAAGACCACGCACTGCAAACGGAAGAGCAAAAAAAAAAAAGGAAGAAAGCGACGGACGAGAGGGACCGATGCCGATACGATGAGCACGGGCATCGAGGACGATGTCGTGTCGCCACAAAGGAACACCACCGAGACCACGACGCCCGCGCAGGCGTATGTGGGGATATGATCTAAGTATCACAGGTCCTCTGATCATAAGCCGGTCATGATGTACCATCTCCTCTGACTGCAAGGAGCTTGTGATAGATCACTTTATAAGAGCTGTCAAAAGTAGCCAAAAGCCGCTCTAGCACGCGCGCGCTCGCTGCCAGGGCGCTCCCGCCTTCGTCGGTAGAACGCATCACTACATCAGCTGTCTTCGGCAGACCCCATTGGGCCTTGTTGACATATGTTAGGATCACCCTCCACTTCCGTATTGCCCCAAAATACTCCCTCCCCTGAAACCCCTCCTTGTTAGCTCCCCTCACTACAAGAGTAGCTTCAATGTGCAGCAAATGATACATCCACAGCCAGACACCTCCCACGCTTGCCGCTACTCCTGCCAGCTGCCCGCCATTACTCACCCCTATCCATTCAAAAGCCGCCTCCCGGTCCGCAGCTGGCGCGACGCGCTGCTCCCTTAACGTCGCTAGTTGCCATGAATTTTACTTTTTATATATGCAATCGTGACCCAAGAACATTGGTGAATTGAAAAATACACGTCCGGGGTTCAAATGTAATTTGTGTGTGGGGCTTGAATAAAACAAACCCAGGCCAAAACTGGATTAAATCAAGCGCGTAATATCGAAATAAAACAGAAACGCGTCGTAGCAGTTCAAAAATAGCTGCGGTGGACGGAATCTGAAAACGAGTCGTACAGCCACCATAGCTGGGAAAAAAATCCTGTGCGTGTTGACGGTTGAATAAATGATGGTATGTGTCTTGTGCACTTGACTGGGACAGAAACTGGCTTGAGTGGGGTGAATAAAAAGCTGGCATGCTGATGGAACTCGCGGGAGAGACGAAAATGCATCCGCGGCATTGCGGTGCGCCGTCGGCGCCTTTGGTACCGTCGAACTGCGAAGGAGACGGCGGAACAAGGACTTGAATATACAAGTTGGGAGCGCGCCGCGGATTATAGTCGCGGGAACAGCGCCGCTCCCGCGTCTTGGGTGTCAAAGACGAAGAGGAGTGGGACGCGCCGTAAATACGTTCGGCAGCCCCCGAAGAGCGAATAAAAATTTGTCGCGACAGCGTTATGCGCCGCGCCGCGCACGCGTCGGTGATGGGGGAACGGGTGTGGGAGGACACCAAATATTGGATAGAACTTTGGCGCGCAGCGCTGCGCACCGGGCGGCGGGTGCGATTGGGAGCTGATGGGGGAGGTCCAATAGAAAATTGGCCGGGCAGCGCGTGGGTGGATGAGCCGGAAGCCCAGATCTGGAAAAAAAACAGGCGCTGCAGTGCAGCCGTCGCCACGTCGGGAGGTGATCAGGTTCGCCGGGTGTAGAGCTCAAATAAAACATCTAGGGAAGCGCTGGCACATGTTTGAATACACGCACGCGCCAGGGATGAAGTCTTGAATACAAAATAGCGCAGCGCATCGGAGGGAGCGTGGGGACAGGAATGGATGGCGGCGGGGACCCCGCAAATTTGAGCGCGCGACTTCCTATTACCATACATTAGTTTATGTGCTAGCACCCACTAGAAAATAGAATTTGAGTGCACTCGACCAATCTGGCACTGCGTTCAGGCGCCGGATAGCCGAAGCCATTTTTAGGCGCTTCTAGGCCCGGCTAGCTTCGGCGAGGTCCGGCTAGCTGGCTTCTCCCGGTCACCTAGACAACGGCTAGCCAGAGCAAATGCGAGCCGCTTCGAGGTCCGCGACGCTCAGCTCGACGCAGCATTTCTAAACGGGTAGCACAACCTCGACACCAGTTGGCTAGGTCCGCCAGGGCTAGCCATTCCTCTGGCTACGACGAGTCAAGGTTTCTGTCACATGTCCTAATAATAAAGATATTACAAGTTAACCTCTGCCGCAATCACGACCTGGCCTCGCCTCAAAATTAAGCTCAATCCCAGAGGGTATGTGGGTCATAGTTCTCCCTGCACCTTTCTCTTCCCCCATGTCTAACAATGACGACTACTCCGACCTTTTCTTTGACCCATATGCGACTGGCCGACCCCCCGAACAAGATCTGAACTTCGCGCTCTTTTCAATGGACCAATTTAATAACGGTTCTCAAGCAGCGCACGACAGTCACATAACTTGATACGGGGCAAACAAACGGACAAACAAACAAACAAACAAACAAACAAACATCCACACACACTGCACAGCCGATCGGCGAACTTGCAACGAACGTTAACATAGTTATGATTTAATATACTACCTTCTGAATGCCATATAGCATGGCTAGACATGGGGGTGGAACAAGGTGCTTGGCTAGCTCTGGCTAGCTCTGGCTAGGTGGCTAGCCACGGCTAGATGGATCTCGTCGAGGTGGCTAGCATAGCCTCGACATTGAACACCGACTACTTCTCGGCTAGTCAGCTCGCCAAGGGGCCCTGCTACCTGGGGCCTGAACGCAGTGTGGTCCAGGTATTTTGGCCTGCTAGAAAATCCGTAATTCACACAAGCTATTTTCGTGCTCCAAGCATTTCTCCACAGTTTCCGGCTGAGAGCCTTTAGAGGAGCTTGTATTTCTGTTTTAAAATCTTGCAGCCGTGCTATTGAGAGAAAATAACCCGTTCTCGAAATCGGGATTTCTGCCAAATATGAAACCATACTGATGTTCGGCCACCTGGATACACCTCTTCTCTTGTATTTCGGTCATATTTCTGAACACAAGCAGTTCAGTAAAATCAGGAACATCAAGGCTTTTCAAGAGGAGAGATATACTGTTTGTAATGGCCCACAAATCTTGCTATGGGTCTCTACCTTTGCTCCGGCATTGAGCCTGCAATATACATGTCATAGAAACTGTTTCGGCATAAAACAGGAGTCCTAACCTTGAGAGGTAGATCCTGCGGTCATCCGGAAGCTTTTCCCGGCTATTCTTGAGTTTGGACATGGGAGTCGAGCAAGAATAGTGTTGTGCTATTACATGTTTGTTAACCAAACTCATACCACGCCAAACTCACCTTTTGCAGTTTGAACACTCGTTGCTCTTGAGCACCCAAAGTTATATATCCACGGATTTGGTTCAGCCAGGTGAGCTCTTTTCTATCCTAGTTGGACCAGTAAAAAATTGTGTGGCTGTTTTTAACATGCATTATTTTGTTTCTGATTTTTGACCCCCATTATTTTTAGTGCTTTCTTGTCTGGATCGTTTTTAGGACAAAATTAATCATCTTTTGCTGAAGCAGATTTTGGTTTGCAGGCAGGACACGTCTCCTATTCCATGTTTTATATTATTACAAAATATATATCCTCCTTGTACTCTCCCACTATCAGAATTCTGTGAAATATATAATCCACGGAGTTCTTGGTTCGTATCTACACCCTTAACAGCCCTGTAACGGCCTATTGCTGCACTGTTGGCCCCGCACAAACCCATTTCCTATTATATGCCGTTTTTCAGAAAGCGGAATATATCACATGTGCCACTGCCAAGATGAACGGTTTTTAATTCTGAGTCAATCCCTCTATTCGCTTTTTGTATCGGAGCTTTCAACGCACCAAAGGAGACAATCCTCGGTGTTTCTGATCAGTAAAGTGACGCCGTTTGTGAGTATGTCACACCGTGACACTCCTTCTTCCGACCACCATCTCCGTAGGTTTTTTCTCTCTTTCTCATCCTTTCTTTTTACCCCGCGAAGCGAGTATGGCGGCCATTTGCTGGGCTGACCATAGTCCTATGAATAACCACCATTCTCGTTTCGCGTCGTGCTGTGTGCCACTGCCCGCCCTTTTGTACCGCTCTGCTCCACCGTTTGCTCACACTGTCAGCAGGACAGCAATCTTTTTCTACCCGCAACTTGGACGGCAAACACGCACACAGGTGCACTCTCTCACCATTTCCGCGGCTACGACATGTCGCTCGGGATCCGACGACGGCTACTTATCGAAACCCCAGAAAAAAGCACCATCGGCACCGCCAACCGCCAAAACCATACACACAGCACCCAAAACACACCTCCGCAACTGTGCAGCTGCAAGACAACGCGGCGCGATCACCGCCCGAGCTAGCGCGCGCTGATTAAGGCAACTGGACGCCGTTCGACCTGATCATGACGATCTTCGATACAGATCGTAGTGCGATGGTCGGGTTTAATTGGGTCAGTGCTCTTTTTCGAGGTGGCGTCCGTTTTCTGGTGTTGCTGCTTGCGGTGCAGCGGCTGCGTGCAGCGGTGTCCATGCTTCCGGTGTCGACGGGCGCCCGCCATCGCGCGCGATATCGATGCTGTCGGTCTGGCTTGGCCGGTGGTGGCATCATGTCGCCGCAGCGCCCTCTCGCGGAGCTAGTGGCTCGCTCGCTCGGGAGCTTGCTGCGAGCGTCGCGGCGCTGGCGCAGCTTCTGCCTGCCCACGCGCTGGCGTGACCGCCCATGCGTCCACATCTTTAAGGGGCCCCCAGCTTCCTTTTGGTCTCCGCCACCCGCGGCATTGGGGCCGCTCTGTGGTGCGCACACAATTGCGCAACTGCGCGGTGGCGTTCGGGTTGGGCGGTGCCTCGGCGCAGATGATGGATATGCTCGCTGGAACCGCGTACGGTGGCGTACCTACCGCTCTATCATGCCACTGCATGCATTGAGCATCGCCCGCGTCCGTGAGACGGGCAGATCCTCGCTGCAGGTGAGTGCTATCGTGCGGGGGCGTCTCGGCGTGGTCCCTGGGCCCTGCACCTCCCCCTCGATGCCCCCGATTACCTCCGCCGCCCCTAGCAATGCTACACCCCACGCAGCGTCGTGCCAAGGCGCAGCCTGGGAAGCCCTGCCACTGGCTACTGCACGTCGCCAGGACGTGAGCCCACCACCGCGAGTACGACCCGCACACACGGCGCCCCTGTCAGGAGCGCGTCGGATGTACGCGTGGGCACGAGACCACACGCCTGAGCAGGGCATCCGCGCGCACAGACGCCGACGACAGCGTACATGTCCCTGCTCCCTCGGTGTCTCACTCCCTATTCCACACCGGCAGCCCGTCCACACCCAAGCAGCGCCGAGGCGTCAGCGCAGCCTGCCTGCCCCTGGCCTACTCTGGTCTGGATCGACATCGCCAGGGTCGGGAGTACGCCCGCATCGCTCAGCGGCGCACCGGCGCGATCCGCCGATCGCGCGCACCGCACGCCGGTGGCAGCGAAAGACCCGCAGGGGCCCCAAGCCCGCAAGCGCACGCCGTTGCCAGGCACATCTTGGCGACTGTAGCCAATGTCATCAAGCCAGCGCACGCAATACCCGCAGGAAGCCAAAAATGCGCGTGCGGTGGCGGCGAGCATCGCCGACCACTCCGGCGGCCGCAGATATGCCTCCTCACACACGCGCATTCACGATCCCGCACCTGCGACACCAGCATCTGTGGCAAGCCCGCACCCGCGATCCCGGCGAGCAGCACAAAAAAAATGACGCGCACGCAGGTCCGACGCTCGGTGGGGAGGACGATGAGGGAGGGAGGAAGGAGGAAGAGTAGTCGGGAAGCCGCCGTGGGGGCAGAGAAATCGGTGTATACAGCAGTACGTAGCTAAGTAATACATATGTGAGAGTGTCGTGTATGTATTCACACTGCCAAATGCAAGATTTCAGGAGTCCTGAAAATGTAACTTAATTTTATAATTTCTGAAACAACATTAAGTATGCCCTAAAATGTACCTTAATTTTTTTTTTCAGGATGTCTGAAATTGAAGCTGAATACACTGAATTAAGTTACAACTTCAGGAGGTCTGAATCTTCAAATTTAAGTAGCAATTTCTCAGCCACTGAATTTGCACCTTAAATTATATCTTTCAGTTGTAAATTCATCATGTCTGAAATTATTAATTTAAGTACACCCGAAACCAACACTGAAACTACCAGTTTCACTTACCCATAAGCTGTTCCCGAACCTACCAGTTTCAGGAGTGCTGAAACTGGTCCCGAAAACAATAACTTCGGCCCGCGTTTCGGTCCGCCCGAAACAATAAGTTTCGGACGCAGTTTCGGCCGATCCCGAAGCTGTGCCTGAAACGGTAAAATTCAGTATGCCTTAAATTCATCTGCAGATGAGCGGCAGATGATCTACAGCTCATCTGCAGATGATCTGCAGGTATTATCCTTTAGCTGAGAATATTCAAAAACTACTCTGCAGTATGAAAATAATTCGATATCTACAACACGGCAGCTCTTAGGTCCCAATCTCTGGAGGCATTGTGGGGGGGAGGAAGGTTGGCAACGACGTTCAAGAACTAGATGCCGAGTTGGCGGGAAAATATGTACAAACACTTATTGTTGTTATTGTCTCGTCAACTCCGAGTCCGAGCAGACCGGAAAGTACAGCGTACAGTACTTGAGGTGTATATTACAAGTCCATGACTGTCAAATCGCCCTCCGCGACGTCCCTTCCTCGGCGGCAGCAGCATCAGCCCCTTCCAGATTCATCTTCACCTTGGCCTTCATAATATCACCGCCTCGCTTGTTCGAGATCGCATGCCACTTCTCCATGTAAGCCTTGGCGCAGTCCCAGAACCTGAATTCGTCGACCCGCGGAAACTTGTGCGGCTCGAGCTACAACTTTGCGATTTTTGAGAACTGTATGATAGGACATGGTGAGCGACACGAAATTAAAATAGGTAGGGTAGAGGTAAGGGGATGCCGGTAGGTACACACTGTGAGGTATTTGATATTCGACGGTGGTGAACAATGCAACCGCGGGCATCTCCTGCAGTCACAGAATGGATGAGCAGAGGGCGCTATGGGAGCCAATGAAACGACGCACATCATCTTTAGGTAGCCATTTGTTGCGGCCACTGGAGAACGTCCTCTGCAGCTTATGACACCACTCACGCATCTTGAGCGCCTTGAGATCCGATTCGAGGCTCGCTGTACACAAATAACATCATCAGCAAGCCCGCAAAGAGTTAATGAAGCCTCACCCTTGCCCTCTGCCAGTTTCTCCCCCTTCGTAGTCGGCTCCTCACCCTCCTCGCCGCGTTGTCCTCGCCCTCCATCGGCGCCTTCAAGTTGCTCTCATGCGCCTTCCCGCCTTTCTTTGCTGCTTTGGCCTTCTTCTCCTTCTCTGGTGTGGCGCACTTCTGTTTCTTTTCTGTGTCCTCCGGCTCATCCTCCTCGACGGTGTCTGATATGAGTAAGCACTGAGAAGAGACGGAAAAAGACGGGGAAAAGCAGAGCCAGAACCCATCGCGCGTGCGATAAACCGCGCGGTAAAGTCAGCTGTACCGCGCCAAACGCACAGGTAGCGTGGCACGCCAGACGCGCAGCGCATCGGGCGGACCTCTCCGCGGGCTTCATGACACAGCGCACACTAGAAGAGAAGGTGAGCCACCACGAAACCGCAAAAAAAAAAACTCCTAACAGGTAAGGATGGACACGGGTTGCGGGTACACCCGCGGGTTTGTACCCGCGGGTTTGGGCGGGTACGGGTACGGGTCACGATTTCAGACCCGTGCTCGACCCGTGTACCCGACCCGTGTACCCGCGGGTTTGGCAGCTTCGAAATGACGGTCGTGACGGCACGACAGGTGGGCAGGATCATGTTAGATTTGTTCCCCATCATCCGCGATCAAGGCACCAATATAGCTTTCCTTCTTCATCCGTCAACCACCTCAACGCGTACCTAAATGGACTAGCGGTGAACTCGAAAATTTCTGTTTTTCCTTGGAGTTATATAAAGTAACATTAATAATGTGCAAGCAGTGGCGATCTCGAAATTTTCTCTTTTCCCTTGGAGCTATATTATCAAATGCTTGCAGGGAGGACGGAAATTGCGTAGCGGTGAGCTTGAAATTTTCTGTTTTTCCTTGGAGTTATACACAGGTAAGATTATTGTGCAAGCAGTGGCGATCTCGAAATTTTCTCTTTTCCCTTGGAGCTATATTATCAAATGCTTGCAGGGAGGACGGAAATTGCGTAGCGGTGAGCTTTGGGTGAGCTTGAAATTTTCTGTTTTTCCTTGGAGTTATACATAGGTAACATGATTGCGAGCGGCGACCTCGAAATTTTTCTCTTTTTCCTTGGAGCTATATTATTCATGTCGTGCAGGGAGTGCGGCACAAAGGAACTATAACAGTAGGTCAAGTCATCTGCCCTCGCTCATGGCTCCCGCGCAATCTAGGAGCAAAGCTAAGGGCGGCGAAGTCATTAGTCGCTCTTCCTCTCGCTCATCTCTTTCGGCTCAAGCCTCCACTGCTGTCGGAAAGGTCAAAACTGCGGCGCGCAAGGTTACCCAAGTAGTCAAGGCCGTTGTAGACAATGCTCGCCCAAAACGTAAAAAGGTTCGCACCGAGCGCGCACAAGATGCCATCGAAAATGGAGACGACGAGCTCCAGTTCCTCGCAACCTCCCCTGCTGCCAGCCGTACATTTCTTTCTTTCGTCTCCTACCTTCTATCTAACGCACTTTCAGAGACAGATAATAATTCTCAAAAAGGTATGCAGGATTGACTTCACTCCTTCTGTGTTTGACCCCTTAGATAGAAGGAGAATCGGGCTCCCAAGCGGACTCAAGCTCTCAGGTGGATGCTGCATCTCGCTCAAGCTCTCCTGAGGTTCGTGAGCTGACTGAAGAGGAACTCCTTGGTGCGTTAATTGGGTATCAACTACGTACGCACACCTTCTGATTACATTGAAGCGGAGATGAAGAAGAAATGGAACTCGCCCATATACAGCTTCTTCTCCGACGATGTCACTATCTGTGAAGGGGAGGACCGGCGCCGGTATCATTTCTTCAAGTGTGCTTCCTCCCGATGCAAGGGTAAGTTTTTTGTTTTGATTTTCAGACTTCTCTAACCCTGCCATGCATCTTCATAGGACGAGGTATCAAGGGTGTGAAGCGCGCATTCGAGAATACTGATGGCTCGCGTGCTTCTGATGCCGGGTCCACCAGCAATTTGAGGAAACACGCCATTCTCTGTTTCGGTCGACACGCTGTCGACTCTGCCATCGCTGGCCAAGGCCCTAAGAACCCCGATGGCTCCGTCTTCGCAGCATTTGCGCGCGCGGGTCAAAAACCGGTTACTGTTACACACCGTGCACATACTGATACTGAGGCTCGGTTCGCTTCTCAGTTTCATATAATGGACTTGTATTAATAATTTCCCAGCGCGCATATCGTCGAGTGGGTTACCGAAAGCACGCGCCCGCCCAATATCGTCAACGACCCCGGGTTCCGCACTCTCATGACTGCAGGTCGTCCAAATTTACACCTGCCCTCCGCTCGCACCGTCTCCCGCGATATCCAGGCGTCTTTCAAGAAGTGCAAGGCTACCGTCAACAACCTCCTTCAGGTATGTGTCTGATACACCCGAACTTCATTTCTGTGCGCTAATGGCTGTCTAGAATCACCCCGGCCAATTGAGCTTTGCTACGGATGCGTGGACCTCTCCGAACCATCGTGCTTTTGTTGCATGGACAGTGCATCTTCATCACGAAGGCACGCCGCTTTGTTTCCTCCTTGATATCATTGAGGTTCCAGAAGTAAGTTGCATTTTGTCACGGCCCTCATCTTTTATAATCATGGTCTAGTCGCATTCTGGTACTACTCTTGCTCGTGCCTTTAACACGATGCTCGCTTCTCATGGCCTCAGTGATAAGGTATGTACTTATTCTCGACCTTCTGGACCTGAACACATTGTGGATTTCAGATCCTGGCTATGACTGGTGACAACGCGACGTCAAACGATACACAGACCACATCCATGTCCGAACTTGACACTAACACATTCAAAGAGGAAAACCGTGTTCGCTGCTTTACCCACACCCTCAACCTTGCCTGCAAATCCATCCTCAAACCGTTCTCCGCTCCCAAGAAAAAGAAGAAGGACACTGACGAGGGCGACGCAGAAGGTGACACAGACTCTATCCCTGATCTAGAGTCCGACGCGGGTTCTTTTGACGGTGCTTTCACGGATGGCGAGGGCGAGGAGGAGGAGGAGGAGGAGGAGGAGGTAGAAGATGTGGATGAAGATGAGGGCACTGTAGATGAGGACGAGGATGAGGATGTAGTTCTGGACGAGCGGGGTGAGTTAGATGCAGAGGAGCGCGAGATCTTTGACGAGGAGACAAAAGAGGTCAAAAAGTCGCTCGATAAAGTATGTGCTACCTCTTTAAAAGATATCTTCAATCTAATTCTCATTACCCACCAGATTCGGAAGCTTTCTTTCGCTATTATTCACTCTACCACGATCCTCTTACCGGCTTGGCGCAAAATCTGCCGCAAGTGCAAGCTCAAGGAGCGTATGATCCCCCGCGACGTCCGCACGCGTTGGAATTCAACCTACGACATGCTCCACTTTGCACAGAGCTACCGCGCCGCGATCGATGCGATTACTAGCGAGAAGTCGTACGGGTTGCGTAGATATGAGTTGGATGAGACGGAATGGGAGATCATCGGGGACCTGGTATATGTACTCGAGGTGCATGCCCACCGCAATCGAGACTCGCTGTTTGCTGATAGTGGGACAGGTCTTCAAGAAAGCAACACTCTACTTTTCGAGCGATTCCATCAGCACCATTGCCAACGTGGTTTCCACGATGGACGTAATCGACGACGTCCTTGAGTCTCGAGGTGAGCGGCAGCTGCAACCTGCCGTCTCGTCCGCTGTTGTTCTCGGCCGTACGACACTCAGACGCTACTACGTCAAGACCGGACTTTCGGACATCTACTATTTGGCTGTCGGTATGTACTAATTGCTTCAAATTTAATTGCCGTCTCATACTGCATATAGCGCTTCACCCCAGCTCCAAGCTGGAATATTTCCGTATCAACAAGTTCAGCAAGACAGCAATTTCTACCATTGAGAAGAAGCTTCGCACCCAGTTCAACCTCTATCAAGAACGTGCAGCAGAGAACGAACCCGAACTTAATATGGTATGGGTATTTCTTGGCTCGTAGGTCTTTTTTAGTTGAATATCATCCAGCCTTCACAGGATGTTGCTACGAGTGTAAGCCCTTCTGCCGCACTGAACTTCAGTATGTTCCAAAACCTCGGCGCCATTGATGAGGAGTCCCGGGATGAACTCGCTGACTATCTGGCTGCTCCGCGCGTAAAAACTGATGACCCCATGAAATGGTGGTGGGCTCATCGACGCGAATATCCCGTCCTTCATCAGCTGGCGCTGGACTATCTTAGTGTGCCATGTGAGTATTTTCCTCATGCTTTATTCCATAACACTAGGCATTAATCAATACATACGGAAAGCCACTTCTGTCGCCGTCGAGCGTGTCTTCTCACACGGGCGCCGTCTGCTGCACTTCACCCGCAACCGCATGTCCGCCGCCTCTTTCCGCCGCCTGCTTTGTTTGGGATCTTGGGGACGCCGCGACTTGCTTCGGATAAACGACTTGATAGCAGCATGCAGCCCAAAAAAGCGCAAGCGCGTTCAGGCCCAGGACGACGCAGATATTTCGGGAAATGAAAGCGTTGAGATTATTGAGTAGTCTACATTTTACCACACTGTATAAAATATTATTTATGGTGGAAATTCCGCGGGTATACCCGACGGGTTTGGGGACCCGCGGGTGCGTTGAGGACCCGCGGGTAACCCGTACGGGTTTTAGACCCGACCCGTACACGGGTACGGTTTTTGCGGGTACGGGTACGGGTAGGCCCCAAGATACCCGCGGGTATACCCGTGTCCATCCTTACTAACAGGTCAGAAGAAAGGACAAAAAACGCACGCTCGAATACCTCTCCATCAGGTCTCCCTGCTTCCTCATGGCGTCGTTCATGTACCCCTAAATCCTCCTTATTGAGCTTCTTGATCTCTTTCAGGTGGAACCAAGCGCTGGAAGCAGGTCAGCGAAGGTCAAGGTGGAAAGGGATGGTGGGAGAAGATGGGTAGGAAAGATAAGGGCAAGTTGGTGCTGAGAAGGGCGAAGAAAACAATCACGCCGGAGGCAATCAAGCTCTTGACGACAAACATGACAACCTGTTGATCATAACGCGCCCACGACGGAAAGACGCGAGAACCAAGAACTGCGACGGCCACCGGCAAGTAAAGAGCCCCCGCAAGTATCACCAAACACTTCCCGTGAGTCAAGCAAGCAAACGCCGCCAGAACACGCACTGGGTGCGCTTCCCACAAGCCACCGCCGTGAGCGATACACCCGACATGACATCATCCCGACAGCAAGCAAAGGTAAAGTCCCTGCGCGCGCCATCCGCAAGCTGCGAACCACTCTCAGGTCCCATTGCACCACCGTCCGTATCAGCACCGCGAGCACAAGGCACACCCACCGGCCCGTGCACTACCGCGATACCAAGAGCGGACAGCCCCGTCCGCCGTCCCCACGGCCAACGATGGGATGAATGCGGCAAAATACACCCCTCCAAAACGCGAGAACGCAGGGGAAAGCGCTGACGCAGGGTATGAATGGTGCACGTGAAATAAAGATGGAAAAGCGTTGAATCGAAAAAAAAAAAGGATGCGGCTCACCCCCCACAAATCCGAAGCCTTCGTGTCTATGCGGTACATAAACTGCGGGGCGAGCAGGCGGTGGGTGGTGGCAGGCTAGAAAGAAAAGGATCAAGTCAGTGTTGGTCGCGGGAAGGCGGAGCTACGAAGGAGAGGGAAGAGGCGGGAAGAGGGAAAACAGAGCAGGAAGAGAAGAGGGCTCTCAGACGTCGTCAAGCGGCGGCCACAACCCACTGCGCGTCAGTGAAGAAGAAGATCGCAAAGAACGCGCGCAGCGCCGGATAACGACGGGTGCTCGGAGGCGTGTAGCAGGGAACGAGCGCTTGGGCGCTCGGTGGAGGGGAACTACATCTAGAGCAGTAGCTTGGCGTCGTGAAGAACACCAGGCCTTAGTAGCTTATCAGCAGGAAGAGCCACGGCGTCGGGACAGAGCGCGTCGATGACAGCAGCTCACTCTATGCGCATAAGCAATGTTGGGTGCGATGCGACGCCAGACTTGCTCTAGTCCGAAGGAGCCGTACCCTTGTACCCTGACCAGGAAGGCCGTGTGGGTGTAAAGACAACGCGCGGCCGCGGCGAGAACATTCCAAGGTCACACCGGCGTCATGACCAGTCGCGCTACTGTGTCCAAGTCACAGTCATGACATACGACAACGATGAGTGTGCAAGGCGGAAGTGCCGACGTCGCAGAGGGGAGATGTAGGGCCGCCACCACGATAAAACATGTCAATAAAACATGTCCAGTGACAAGAGCCAACACGCGCCGAGCATACATCGGAAACCGTTGACATCCTGCAGTCTGTCGAGAGCACAGTGCACAGCACGGACGCAGAAGTGCCAGCAAGAGAACGAGCGGTATCAAATCAAGAGACAAACGGCTCCCTCGAGCTGCATCGAGCATTGTCAAGTCAGTGCTTGCGTCGAAACCCATGCCCGCCCGGCCGACCGCTCGTGATTCGATTGGCACTCCCCCCAAAAAAGAAGGAAAGAGGGGTGGCCCGCCTCTGCTCGCTCCTCAGATGAAAATTGTGGGAGCGCGGAAGAAAGAGCAGGAGCGCCAAAAGTCCGCTCGGGTGGCTGGCGTGACTGCGTGCAAGAGAAATACCACACCCAATTGTACTTGCAAAAATAGACCAAATGAAAGAATCCATCGCCCAAATAACCCCCAAGGAAACCAGTGGCAAGCTACGCACCTCGCCGAGGCCACGCGCTGAATTGGAAGCGCCCACCCAGCTCAGGCCAAGGCCCAAAAGATAAATCATGCGGAGAAGGCGTGGAATGTGGGTGGAACACGAGAGAAAACAGAGGTGTTAAATAAAAGACAGGGAGATGCGCAAAGGAATATACCCCACAACGCCCAAGGATAAAGATTACGAATTAAGGAGATGAAAACAGAGCAGGAAAACAGAAAAAAGCCCACGTATTACTTCCCGCGATGGTCGCGGCTTTGGATGGGCGGGGCAGCACAAAGTGCAGTGGGAGGACGTAGGGGAGTGCCTATAGCGAATAGTGGGTCAGCAGGTTGTTGCTAAATATAATGCAAGGAAAAAGGCAAGGAAAAAGGAAGAGTGGGCGTAAGTGGAAAAGAGAAGGACATGAGGGGCACGGGATATTCCGCTAGCATGTGGAAGGGCAGATGAGGTGCACGCGTACCCAACGCGGCTGTGACTGTGCTGAGAGGTAGGCACTGCTCGGTACATCGTTAGGTCCAATTCGCGCTGGAGTGCGCGAATGGCGCTACGGATCGAAAGCGATAGGCACGTCAGCAGGAAGCAGAAAAATTGAGGAGAACGCAGAGCCTGCGAATGGGGAGAAACGGAAAGCCATCACAACAATTGCACAAAGATAAAAATAAATTTGAATAAACCGACCAAAAAACACCCATTGAGCGTCGTCTCCGCAGTCGCGTAGGCTACTGCAGAATTGTGCGCCAATGTTGGCGCACAACCAGGACTTGCAACTTTCTGTTTTGCTAGCACGGTCGACTCTCGAGGCTCCGTCAGCGGCGGCACAGAGCTGGCATCAGTCGCGATCTTCTCCTGCAGCTATAATGGTGACGCGTATTTGTGGCACTGGTGCAGGTGACTTGCAGGTGACAGTCCTTGAAGTCAATGGTAGACGATGCGAGTGCCGGTCGGGCGGCGCAGTAGGGTAGATACAATAACAGGGCGGCAATAGGCGGCGGTCGTGGTAGCGCTTGAAGAGCCTGAATGAGGAACTGGGTTCCAGCACGCATCTACGTTAGAAATAAATTAGTAGATGTAAAAAAAGACGCGTCAAAACGTACCGAGCCGTTCCCGCGGAAGGAGCCGAGCTATGGTCTACCAGACGTTGGTCCAGGAGTGGGTGAGGGAGGTGTTCTGAATGTAGGAGAGTCGTCGGGTGGCAATTCACGCCGCATTGGCGACGACAGCCGAGATGCGCTGGGGGTGCTTGTGGAAGAAGGCGGAGACAACATATCTGGTGCACGGCATTAGACATGATTATTCGAGGCGCGCGGTTGAGGTATTCACCGTCTGCACTAGGTTCGGCCCTTTCCTTTCCCTTTCCTTTACGATTCAGCGCTTATGTCGGGACGACTGTGGCGAATTCGGCAGTGTCGGTAGAGATGAATGTGACAGCTCAGCGGCGATTATCGCCGACAAGCTGTAAGGGATGTGGAAGGGCTGGGCGGCGTAATCACCGTCCAGGTATATTAAGGTGGGCTTGGTGCTCAAACGGCACACTAAGCGAGATGTTAATATACAGCGGCAAAGCAGAGAGAAATAAAAATCACGGTCGACAGGAGAGGAGGCGGAACGGGTGAGGCAGTAGGAAGAGCTTGAACGATCTGAGGCACATCGTCTATCCGGCTCATTTGCAATGCGCACGGCTAGAAGGCATACACTATGAGAAAAACGCACCGGAATACGAGGAGAGACAACGCACCATCATAAATATTGAAGGGTTAAGGTGAATGTGGAGGAAGGCAGCGGCTGGTTTGCAGAAAGTGATAATGGTATTCAGGCGGAGGCAGAGGCTGCTTTTTATCCGATTGGGTAAGGGGAAGTCGAACAATAGTCCAGATGAGTTGATTCTATGGACGATTCTGCGCAAGGAGACAATAACAGGGCTGGCGGGGTGGACAAAAACGGTGGCGCTCGAATAATCTGTATTACATATTTCCCAAATTCACAAGCGAACTTGGGCCCTCGTAGAGATGGAGACCAGTTAATGGCATAGGGAGGGCAACTTTTCGACGGTATGCATCGCAAAGATGTGGGACGAACAATCCGGGTCGACTTCACGACGGTATGCATCACAAAGTCGGGAAAGTGGGAAGTTCTTGGACTCTGCTTGATAGCGGTAGGGTGGGCCGCACTAGAGAGGACACCTTTGCGACGGTATGCATCGCAAAGATGAGGGATAAGCAGTCCAAGTCGACTTCGATATGCATGGCGAGTTGATCGCGAGTTGTTCGCGAGTCGGTGTCACAGGAGTTGTTTGGCTCTGATTGGCAGCGGCGAGTCGCACCGTTGTTCCGAAACGCTTTTGAGTTTGCAGAATAAATTCAGCAGAGGCCACTTGTGTGACATTTTTCCCTCTACTTAATTTCATTGATATTTGTTGAACATAATTGACAACCACTTCACAGTTTATTTGTGAGAGAACAACGTACTGTAGTCAAACTGTAGTGTCGCGACGTCAACTTCATGTATCTTATTAGGGGCAGTCAGAGTAGAAGATTATGCGCAGATTATCGTCGGATTATGGCAAAGATTATGGACAGATTATGAATTAAATTTATTGCTAAATGGACCATAATCTTTCGATAAACGGGCTCAATTTTGACCGCCCCGAAAATCCTGCGATTATGGCAAGGATTATGGTCTCGATTATCACTTGTCCTTTGTGGCCTTGGCAAGCTCGGCGTCGACGACCTCGTCGACAAGGGACTCTGCGTCACTTTTGAGGCCCTCCTCGCAGTCGGGTACCACTTTCTTCGGCCGACCGCGTTTGCGCTTCTTGGGAGCAGAAGCATCTTCTTCGTCTTCTTTGCCTTCCGCGGCGGCAATTGCGGCGACTTTGATAGCTTTCTTCGAGACAGCAGCTTTCCTGGGGGCAGTCGAGCCACGCATGATCGAGATCGGCAGCCTCAGCGACGAGACCGTTACATATAAATAACAGTCAGCAGTAACAAAGAGTAGACGCACATGTATGTAGCAGGATTAATCCAGATTAATCTGCGAGAATCTTTTCAGAATCTCCTCCAGAGCCGATTCTGCGATTCTCGAAGATTATTGAATTAACGCGTTTATCCCACGCTCCATAAATCAATAATCTTTCCATAATCCTGGTCGATAATCTTGGCATAATCTTCTACTCTGACTGCCCCTATTGGCGAGCACATTTTGATGGCTTTTACTTGGAAACGAGCCAGATTGTGACGCTTGCTAACCTCGGGCCTCGGCACATGTTCAAGCGGCGTGGTTCTTGATTTTATTCCCACCCCACTGGCACCTTCCAGCAGCCAAGACGGCAAAAGAATTGAAACTCGAGGTAACATACGGCTTATGCCTCGCAGGATTGAGTTAGGTTAGCAAAGTCTGGCGTACATGTTTTGATACATTTTTTCGCCGCTTTTGCAGTCGTATCTTCACCGCCAGGGCTTGAATCGCTTTGAGCGGTAGTGGCACTGCCTCATGATCGTTAGGTCTGCAGGCATCGCCACAAGTGCGGTAGTCAGATTAGGCGCATGAGTATCCGTCGTCGAAAGACTGAAATGGTACGCAGAGAGGTTGTTTCCAAACATCTTATAATTGAACCACTGATACAGGATCTCATCAGACCAGGTGAGGAAGAGATTGAAGCCCCTCAGAACCCTCCATCAGCTTTTTGACAAATCTCTTGCGACTTTTTCGGCCTTGTGAGCTTGTCAACTTGTTGACAAGGTAAAAGTACGAACAATGAAAAATTGTCCCACTTCAAGCTGTCTAATGAGATCCAGACAATTCTTGGAAAAAAAAAATTTTGAGGGGATATTTTTGACTTGTAGAAATGGCAACGAAGCAATGCTCGATCCGATAGAAATAAGCTGATATTTGCAACCACATCATAGCAGCTCTTGACAGCAGATGATCTACCTCTGCTGATCATCCGTAGGTATGTTCGCTCACCGGGAACACTGATCCACAGGATAAAAATAAATTGATATTTTACAGCAACATAGCAGCTCTCGGCTCAGTCTCTGGAATCATTGGCGAAAAAAGAGAGTGGGGGGGGAGGGTTGGGGGGTCGGCGACGACGGACACACAACATGTGCAAACTCTTACTGTTCTTATTGTCTAGTCAACTCCGCGTGGACCGACCAGAATGGGAAATGCGGCTTAACCCGTCATCATTTAGTCGAAGAGCTAGCTACCTGGCCGTCGGACCAGTAATGACGGAGAGCTTCCCCTCGGGAAAGACCACAGAAATGTCCAGAAGTTCAAACGTATTTTTCTCATTAAACCCGCTCTCGCTCCCGCTGTCGTCTCCCCGCGTGGTGCTCCCATCGATTGACGATTCCGGAGACCGCTTGCCATTGCCAGCGAGCGTGGCGTCCTCCTCGGGGAGCTTGTTCCAATGGAATGACGCATGCTCGAGACCGAGTCCCTAGCGCTCCGCGCCGGGCAGGCTAGGGAACGCGCCGTCCTGCTTGAGAGACGACACCTGGCTCGTCACCTCGTCTCACAACTCGAAGGAGGACAAGAATTAAGATGACAGCTGTCATGCGAGCCGAATGATCGGTATCGGCTGGTATCGGCGTATCGCCGATCCGATATCGATTGCCTTCCTCATCTAGCTATTACCTACCTGGCCACCAGCCGGCTGAAGTAATTCACCTCCACTTAGTATCACTCTGTGCGGCCTTGTCTTCTCCTTAGCGCTGTCCATTATATGTCTTCCTTTCTTTCGGGCTGATTTATAATTAAAGATAGCATTTGGACTTTTCTTTCTTTTTTCTGCGCTACACATCTAGGGTTGATTTGTGCGGCACAGGTATTTATTTTCCCTTTGTGCTCTCAGCCTGCCAGTTATAAGCTTGGATGCCGTCGGAAATTGAGATTTGCCAATCAGCGCCTCTACCGCCTACTCTCAGCCGACTTATGTCACTTTTACAGTCTTATACGTCTCAATGCCAAAATACCATTGTTGTTTTCCTGGACTCCTCGGCGTTGACGAGACAATAAGAACAATAAAAAATTTGCACATGTTTTCCCTGTAGGATAAGAAGCAGGATTGCAGTGTCTCCCCAAAACGTCATCACCCCAATTCACGAGCTGCTGTGTGTTGATGCAACTGTGAAAATAAGACGCCTACGGATGATCTTCAGATGAAAGGTAGAAAATACTTAATCCTCAGCTTCATTTTGAATGCCTTCCTAATGATTACAATATAGATCAGTGATCCTCCTGAGGATCCGTAGAACTGAGAAAAATCGCCTCTTGAATATTGCCGTTGGTAGAGTCTAGTCAGTTATTTTGACACTCAAGTAACAGGCGGATAGAATTTGTTGTCGGAGCTACATAATCTCAACGAGCTCGTTTGCCAGATGAATTTCTGAATCATCGGCAGTAGCAATGCATTTAGCCTGTACTATCCATGGACACTGTGAAGCTAGTACTTGAAGAGGCCCCGGGAAGCTCCACCTAAGGGTTGTCCGGGAAAATCCCAGATTTTGGCCTCAAAACCTGATGATCCGGAGCTCAAAAACCTCAAGTCCTCAAGTCGGACAGGGCTTTCGTACTGTCTTGGCGTGGGAAAATAATGTTGAGAGCATGGCTTCTTCAATTTTTTTTCCGGCTCACAAAGGCGGGTAAACTCTCCTAGGTTTCTAGCTTCAGAAAGTCCGACAATCATCTGGATCCAAACTTTTCTTAGCCACTTTATATCTCTACTCTGAGACCCACTGCGTTGGATCTTCTCTGCATGCGACTCTGCCATTCACGCAAGCACTGCAATGGTACTGAGACTCCTGTGTCCATCTAGTAGGTACCTGCAGATTTTTCTTTCTTGTTGCTACCGTTGTATTGTTGTTGATAATTGATTCTATAGTTCGGCCCGGAGCTGAAAATGGAGATCAGAACAGGCCAATTAGTGATGGAGAGTGCAGCGCCGCGCAGCAGCATATCTAGTTTACCATGAAGCCGCCAAGATGCAGTAGAATTGAACATAGCAGTAGAACCTACAGCCTACCGCCTACCGCTGCCTCCCGCCTAACTTACGTCACAGCGGTACTCTTAGGTGAGAATGTATCGTCTTTATTGTTCCCCAGTGATAATTGCAGCATTGTTTCCTCATGCAACTTGCAATTCTTGCGGGAAATTATATATATTACTTGGGACCACTGGCAACCGGGTGGATTGAGTATCGGCTGTTTACCGCCTACCGCCTACCACCTTCGTCTGTCTAATCCAGAGCTTCTACTTACTGTATGTACGTCTCAATACATATTTTTTTTTGTTCTGGCCGGAGCTTGCTGGACAGACTTCGACAATAAGCTTGAGTTATTCCCTCATTCAACTTGCAACTCTTGTTGGAAATGAAAGAAATAAAAACCTTGGGACTAACCGGGAGATCGCCTACTGCCTACCGCCTACGTCTCATCCAGAGCTTCTACTTACTATACGTCTCAGTGATGCCTAGTCTCGGTGCCAGTCTGTCACGACATCCCAATTTGGGAACCCTGTCATGGCACCGAGACTAAATGATGCCGGGTTACGCCGCATTTCCCATTCTGGTCGGTCCACGCGGAGTTGACTAGACAATAAGAACAGTAAGAGTTTGCACATGTTGTGTGTCCGTCGCCACTCTCTTTTTCCGCCAATGCTTCCAGAGACTGAGCCAAGAGCTGCTATGCTGCTGTAAATATCGATTTATTTTTATCCCGTGGATCAGTGTTCCTGGTCAGCGAGCATACCTATGGATGATCAGCAGAGAAGAGGTAGATCATCTGCCGTCAGAGCTGTTATGATGGCTATGATGTAGTTGCAAATATCAACTTATTTCTTGGTCTTGAGCTCAGTCGGTACCTGAAACATTCTTGGCAGGAATTATTTCCTTATGCGGCTTGCAATTCTTGCAGGAAACAAAAATTGGTACTTCGGTTGGGACTAACTGGGAGATGGCGACCAATCGACAAGTTTTGCATTAAACCGCTAAATTGTATAATGCATTAGGTATCCATGCTGCTTACCGACTACCGCTTACCGCCTACCTACCGCCTCGACTAACTGGGGATGGCGACTAGTCGACAAGTTTTGCATAAAACCACTAAATTGTATAATGCATTAGGTATCCATGCTGCCTACCGCCTACGTCTCATCCGGGGCTTTCACTTACTGTACGTCTCAATGCCCACTGATACCGGGTTACGTCACATTCGCCGTTCTGGTCGGAACTGGCTAGACAATAAGCACAATAAAATCAATGAATATTATAGGATTCCAGTGTCAACCTGCGAGCGTAGTCTTGAGCTCAGTCGGTAGCTGTAAAATCTTCGGCAAGCATTATTTCTTCACGAAACTTGCAATTCTTGCGAGAAAAGAATATTAAATAAATATTACATCGGTGTTATATATTCATATTCTCCTTTACTATATATATCTTGGCTTTCACGCTCTTCGCCCCTCTTCCCCCCCCCCCCCTCCCCCCCCCCCCCCCCACCTTTACGATAAAAGATAGTGACCCTCTACGGCACAATAACTAAGGTATATACAGGATAAAAATAAGAGGTACTCACTCTCAGCGAATGCGTCAGGAAAGCAACGCTGAAAGTGTGGCATGTAACTAATAATACTAAAAGGAAAGACTTGTCGGAAAAATCGGATTTAGCTGACACAACCTGATCAGTTATTATAAATTATTTCTGAGGCTTATGAGGCCTGATACCGAGCTCATTTTGAAAGGTATTGGAATTCTAAGATCATCATCAGGCCGATAAGCCACAGAAATAATTTATAAGGTCTGATCAGCAAAATTGGATTTTTCCGACACTGTGTATGCGAAGCGGTAAATAATAAATAAAAGCTTACATCTACATCTCTTTCACATTTGTTGTTACTTTAAGCAGTGTATGACTCCACTCAGTCATTTTCCACCTTTAAGTTTGTCATTTCCTGGTGAGAGAAGGATATCTGCAGATGAGCGGTAGATAATCTGCCGCCAAGAGATGCTATGATTTTGTCGTATACCGCGGAATCACTCCTTAGTGTCCCAGTGAGCGAAAGATACCTACGGATGATCTTCGTATGTTTAAACATCTTCAAGGCTAAGCTTCCACTGCTGTGATATTCTTTCCTTCCGTGCTTTCCACACACAACAGCTCGAAACTTCGATGGGTAGATCTAAAGTACTGTGAACAGGGGTTCTGTTTTCAAGTACACAAATTTAGATCTGGGCTGTCGCGCAGTCAGAGAGCTAAGCAGGAAGGAGAAGAAGAAGTACTTAAAGGGCCTGAAGGAGAGGCCCCCAGCCGCGAGGGTTCTGAGGGGCTTCAATCTCTTCCTTACCTGGTCTGATTAGATCCTGTATCGGTGGTTCAATTATAAGATGTTTGGAAACAACCTCTCTGCGTACCATTTCAGTCTTTCGACGACGGATACTCGGCACTTGGATCATGCATGGCGCCTGATCTGACTACCGCACTTGTGGCGGTGCCTGCAGACCTACCGATCATGAGGCGGTGCCACTACCACTCAAAGTGATTCAAGCCCTGACAGTGAAGATACTTACGACTGTAAAAGCAACGAAAAAATGGATCAAAACATGCACGCCAGGTAGGTAGGTAGGTAGAAACATGCACGCCAGAATTTGCTAACCTAACTCAATCCTGCGAGGCATAAGCCGTACATTACCCAGAGTTTCAATTATTTTGCCGTCTTGGCTGCTGGAAGGTGGGGTGGGAAGAAAATCAAGAACCACGCCGCTTGAACATGTGCCGAAGCCCGAGGTTAGCAAGTGGCTCGTTTCCAAGTAAAAGCCATCAAAATGTATTCGCCAATAGATAGATGAAGTTGTTGTGAAAAGTTGGCGACGTCGCGACACTACAGTTTGACTACAGTACGTTGTTCTCTCACAAATAAACTGTGAAGTGGTTGTCAATTATGTTCAACAAATATCAACGAAATTAAGTAGAGGGAAAAATGTCACACAAGTGGCCTCTGCTGAATTTATTCTGCAAACTCAAAAGCGTTTCGGAACAACGGTGCGACTCGCCGCTGCCAATCAGAGCCAAACAACTCCTGCGACACCGACTCGCGAACAACTCGCGATCAACTCGCCATGCATATCGAAGTCGACTTGGACTGCTTGTCCCTCATCTTTGCGATGCATACCGTCGCAAAGGTGTCCTCTCTAGTGCGGCCCACCCTACCGCTATCAAGCAGAGTCCAAGAACTTCCCACTTTCCCGACTTTGTGATGCATACCGTCGTGAAGTCGACCCGGATTGTTCGTCCCACATCTTTGCGATGCATACCGTCGAAAAGTTGCCCTCCCTATGCCATTAACTGGTCTCCATCTCTACGAGGGCCCAAGTTCGCTTGCGAATTTGGAAATATGTAATCCAGATCATTTGAGCGCCACCGTTTTTGTCCACCCCACCAGCCCTGTTATTGTCTTCTTGCGCAGAATCGTCCATAGAATCAGCTCATCTGGACTATTGTTCGACTTCCTTGTCCAACCGGATAAAAAGCGGCCTCTGCCTCCGCCTGCATACCATTATTGCCTTCTGCAAACCAGCCGCTCCCTTCCTCCACATTCACATTAACCTTTCAATATTTATGATGGTGCATTCTCTCTCCTTGTATTTCGGTGCGTTTTTCTCATAGTGTATGCCTTCTAGCCGTGCGCATTGTAGATGAGCCGGATAGACGATGGTGTTAGCTTCTTCTGACCATGTGCCTTAGATCGCTCAAGCTCTTCCCACTGCCTCACCCGTTCCGCCTCCTTGTCGACCGTGATATTTATTTCTCTCTACTTTGCCGCAGTATATTGACATCTCGCTTAGTGTGCCGTTTGAGCACAAAGCCCACCTCGAATAGACCTGGACGGTGATTACGCCGCCCAGCCCTTCCACATCCCTTACAGCTTGTCAGCGATAATCGCCGCTGAGCTGCCACATTCACCTCCCGACACTGTCTCCTCAACCCGTAATGTCAGTCTTGGGTCCCACGGTGCGGTCATCATTGTGCGCGGTCGGCGGCGTCTTTTTAGCCTTTTCGACAAGCACTTGATGTACCTCGGCTTGGGTCGTCGTTTTTGTGGCAAGTGCACATGAGCAGGTGTGGTACGAGCAGGAGGTATGCAGCTGGTACAGAATGAAAGGCGGAAAGATGCGGAGATTTCATATTTTCGCTCAAACTCTTCGCGGACTTTTCAATAGTTTCGACGATCCCGCAGCCGTGTAAAGCGTCTGTCCGACTCGACAGTAACCAAAGTCGGCGGACCATCAGTAGCAAGGCACCCACTTCGCCTACCAAGCCGAATTCGCCACAGTCGTCCCGACATAAGCGCATGTTTAGCCTGAATCGTAAAGGAAAGGCAAAGGAAAGGGCCGAACCTAGTGCAGACAGTGAATACTCAACCGCGCGCCTCGAATGGTCATGTCTAATGCCGTGCACCAGATATGTTGTCGCCTCCTTCCTCGGCAAGCATCCCCAGCGCGTCTCGGCCGTCGTCGCCAATGCGGCGTCGACGACTCTCCTCCATTCATAACACCTCTCTCACCTACTCTTGGCCCGACGTCTGGTAGACCATCGCTCGGCTCCTTCCACGGAAACGGTTGGGTACGTTTTGACGCGCGTCTTTTTTTTAAATATACTAACTTATTTCCAACGCAGATGCGTGCTGGCCACTCCGATCCGTTTGTGAGTGTTTTTGCTCCACACGTTTGAACCTTCTCCATCTCTAATGCGCCAACAGTGCTCTAGGGATCCATGTATTTAACGAATTCATACCTGTGTTTCTTCGCCCACATGCCCGCTAGAGAGGTTAGCAACTTGACCATTGTCCCGGCGCTAGAACTCATGTCTGCTTTAAATAGGATCAAGTTCTCAAATCCGGATCCCTTGAAAAGAAGGCGCGAACCAAACGCTGGATCAAGCACTGGTTCGTATTGAAGAATGACGCCCTGTCCTGGTACCAGTCGTCATCAGTGAGACTTTCAACTAAGCTTGGCTAACTAATGTCTCACCACTCCAACTATATGGTATCGTGGACCTACGCTATGCAGTTTCTGCGACGCTGTTGGAGACAGTGAGTTCCACGTCCGGAGCAACCAGAAGACTGTGAAACTGTCCGCACCTTCTGTCCCTAGTCGTGAGGAATGGGCCAAGGCCATTCGTGGCATCTTCAAGGCCCAGAACATGGGAGATAGCGTCAAAGTGTGTCTGCTTTGTTTATTTTCATCTTCTTCCATCAATTGACTTTGCACTCGAGATCGCTATCCCATATTCCACGATGTCGAAAAATCCACCACCAACGTTCAGCATCTCCTCCTTTCTACGCCCCTTCCATGATACGATATCCCTTGCCCGCCCTAGCTCATCCAGCCTCGCCCCTTTCCAGAATCTGAGGGTTTCAACCACCTCTCCTACCGACCTAATTCGAGTTCCTCTATCCCAGTCACATCGTCGCCGTTACAAATGTCCGAGACGCAGCCAAGATAAACTCAAGAAGATGAATCTACGACCAGTGTGCGACTGATCCGGCACCAGCATCCGAAAATTTGGCCGACTCGTCGGCCTCTTCGACTTTCCTGACGTTCAAGCCCAAGAAATCCTTGCACTTCACATTCCTTACAATCCGTTCTCGTTGGCAGTTCAACCTTACATCGCCTTGTCCAAGGGCCTGATGGCAGACGGGCATAATGTCGCACTGAGATTAAATGAGCGTTAGTATGGAACTGAATTCGGCAACGTCGGTGGAGATCCCGCTGAACTCACGCGTATCGCTTATTGCTCAGTGAGTTAGTTCTTCCTATTTTCGCTTAGACTCTTGGCTGACCTTTTGTTACCGAGTGCTTATCGATGCGAATCGGCGGTGTCAGCGTCGCACCCTGCCATCACAACCCAGGGAGCGATTCCGATATTTTTTGTTCAGCTGTTCATCTTTTTTTCCGCGGTCTCTTCACAAACCTCTCTTTTAGTATTGGATCGTGCAGTTTGGTTTTTCTGCCCAATATCAAGAAGGTGAGAATGCATGAGAGTGTGTTAGATTCAGCACGGCATTCTTGACACTGACTTGTATGCTCAGACATCCTGCAAGTATGTCGCCATTGCCTCTTGTTTGACAATATTGTGCAGTTTTTAGGTGCTCCGGGTATTAGAATAGGGTAGGCTTTGCAACGTTCGCATGGTTTACAGTAACGGCTAAACCCGCCCATAAATTCAGGACTCTTTCAGTGTTCACGTTCCTGCCGAAGCGATGTGGTCATAGTGAAGCTGCTTTTTTTTTTTTTCGAAACTGTTACCTTCCTTTGCAGGGCACGGCGAGTTGTTTGTTCACATTCTTCCTCTGGTGCGGCCTGAAGTTCATTGCTAGTGATTGTAAATGTCCTCTCGCCTGCTTGTAATTCTACTTTGGGTAATATAAGTCCTTTATGCCCCGACTAATGATGTAATCTGTCAGCGCTACTGCTCATCCACCACTCATCTGCAGATGATCTACCGCTCATCTGCAGATCAATTTCAGGCACCCCGAAACTATGAGTTTCAGGTGCAGATTCGGGGCTGGCCGAAATGGTCCCTGAATATTATTGTTTCGGGCAGACGAAGCGCCACCCGAAATTATTGTTTTTGGAGCTGATTTCGGTGCTCCTGAAATTAGTAGTTTAAGCAAGGGCTTTCGGGTACCTGAAACTGGTAGTTTCAGTTACTATTTCGGGTACCCTAAATTTATTAATTTCTGTCGACACAAATCTGTAGCCGAAAATTAATATTTAAGGTGCTATTTCAGCTGTGCGGAAATTGCGCCTGAAATTTAAACTTTCAGGCCTGCTCAAGCTGTAACTTAATCTTATATTTTCAGTTTCAATTTCAGGTTTCCTGAAAAAAATAATTTAAGGTACAATTTCAGGCATACTTAATGTTGTTTCTGAAACTAGTTATTTAAGTAACATTTTCAGGGCTCCTGAAAACTTGCATTTGGCGGTGTGATTATTAGACCCATTACTAAATGCGGATATTACCTTTTTGAGCACCTATTGAGCTCATCGTCGTAGACGATGACGGCGACCCTGAGCACATCGCCGACCAAATATGGTAGGTGCACTGTCATTTTCATCGGAGATGCTGAGCTGATATATCAAAAATGGCCTCCAACTAGAGGCGTTTATACATCATCAATCGCTTCTGACTGTGGGCTCGTGATAGATCATACCGCCATGCTTAGGTGGCCCGCGGGGAAGGGAGGCACCGCCCATGCGCCAGCTCGCGCCCCACGTCGGAGAGGACCGACCGCGCGAAGGAGAATAGGGAGAACGACTACGGGCACGGCGAAGACAACGCCCAGCACTGCGATCGACATCGCAGCGAGGAGGCGAAAGAGGACGAGGCACCCACAATCGCCCTCCGCTTCACTCTCGCCCACACCACCGCCCAAATCCCCCCAAAGAAAAAAAAACCCCACGAACCGCCTCTCGAATCCCAAGAAGAAAAACGAAACAAGACATAGACTCACACTGACTCGTCCTCGTCCTCGCCCACGCACGGCGATCGCGCGCTCCGTGTCCGCGCTGCGCGCGGACTGCACGAAGCCGCGGTGCTTGCCGGCGGAGACTTTGACCCGTGGGAGGTGTTAGTGATCGTTATGGAAGGGAAGGGAGGGCGAGGGAGGAGAGAAGAGAGGAGGTTGAAGGGGAAACGGAGCGGGAGCGGAGCGGCGGGCCGGGGAGCAGAGAAGAACGCGGTGCGAAGGATGAGGGCAAGGGTAATAATGAGATCGAGGTGGGGGAGGGGAGGGGAGGGGAATGGAAGGAGGGATAGCAGTGCGCAGAAGGCCAGATGGGAAGGGAGAAGAACGCAGGCGAGGGGAGGAGTGACAGGGAGTGGGGGATGAGAAGAAACGAAAGAACGGGACCGGGATGCGGGCGGGGGCGACAACCTCACGGTGGTCCTCGTCGCCGGCGCACCCCGTGTGCAGATAGGTACGGATACACACCTCTCCGCATTCCCGAAGAACAAAAATAATCCAATCTCATATAATATATGTCCTAAACCACCGAGATCGTCGTCGGCTTGACGCGAGTGATGTCAACCAAACGAATTCAAAGTCCGTTACCAGGAGAACATGTTCGGGTCCGGTCCATCTACGTCGGATCCAGGATATCATATCAAGTGGGGTTCAGCTCTCTTTTCAGACTCTTCTTCACAGCAGAAAGGCACCGGTCCTGGTCTTGCCACTTTTGTGTACACCTCCCGGACAACAGGACCCCTGATAATAGGTGAGAAGGCTAGGTCCCAGATTTTTGTCCGACATAAACTTCCCACGCATTTTGACATTGTGAAAATGAGTTTTGATGAAAGGCGAACATTTTTGGAAAAATCTTCGAACCAAATTTTGAAAATGTTGTCCGAACCGGGGACCTAGCCTTCCCGCCTATTGTCAGGGGTCCTCGGACAACTCCCCGAGATACTTGATACTTGATGGTCTCAGCATACCCGCTGCCTCGCGCTCCAAATCCACCTCTGCCGTCAAATCCGTCGTGGTATAAGCTGCAACGAGTTTAGCGCCCGCATCACTCTGAGCATCAGTTGAAACACGTTGAGACGCTTGGTGAGAAAAAGTGAGGTCATTCTTCAATTCGGGTGCGCTTTCGTGGCGCAAATCCTAAAAATAAATACATTCAACAAGTCAAGCAGCGGGAGACGCTAGCAAGAAAAGACACAGTGGGGAGCTGAAAGTGACTATTAATAGACGGACCGCGAGGAGGCGTGAGGCAAGATGGATGGGAGATTGTGTGTTTAATAGTTCCCTGTGCCTAGCAACCGATTTTCTTCATTGATTACCGATGAGATGGCCCATCAAACTTCCTATCAACAAGATTGATGCACTTCTGCTTGTACCTTTGTTTAAGAAAAAAAGAGAGAGAGAGAAGGCGCCGGTGTCTTGCGTAACCGAAAATAAATAATCGGTCAGTATCAACGCTCAGTATGGAATGAATGCAGGTATTATAATGCTGGTCTCGACTCTCAAAATGCTGTCGTTGTCTTTCTCATCCACTCGCCAACCAGATCCCGCGATGGGATCCCTCGGCGCGATCATCACGTATTCGCCCTAGTGAAGCAAAACTACGTGACAATCTCTGGCCCGCGGAGCACACACTCAGGTATTGAAAGCGAGAGCACCACGCTGTGCTCTCACTTGCTGCGCTTTTTTCACCAAGGAGCCGGGAGCATTTGTAACATTTTTTGCTTCAGTCTATTGTAACACCGCGCATTCATCCGAGCTTGAGGTGCTTGTTTTGGGGTACCCACAGATTCTCGTATCCTACGTCCAATATTTCATTATCACTTGCTGGGTCTCGACGCATCTGTTTCCGTGCCCCCATCTTCCCCCTCAACGCCAGATCTCTACGCGTACGCGTCATAGCGTCGCGCACCGCAGACTGTGCACTCGACTCTCCGCATATTCCTCCCGATCCGCACAAGTCGAGGGGCGCGCGGATCGCCTACGTGGAACATGGCGCGGTGGGGCCACGAGTCCCTATTCTGTCATTGAAATCCTTCATCCTGCGCCGCCAGCTCCGATCCTCGCCTGCGATACCTGCGCTATGTATACGTCTTGCGAGTATGGCTTGGCACCACCCTCGCCATTCAGTACATACATACACCTACTCGGCCGTCCCGATGACTAGAGCTCACGCGATCCGGCAGCCGCTATGCAGCACGCTCCACGCCACCGCTGTTTTGCCGCGCACGTGCGTCGCTACAAGCTCGCACGAATACGCGCCCGTCCCCGGGCCACGGAATATTGAATATAAATGCCGTTGCGCTCAGCGGCGGTTGCGCAAAGTCCCAATGTCCTCTTCCCCATCAGCAACTTGACAAGTTCTTTTCGGAGAACTTATCCCTGCTTTTGCCACTTTTTGGAACTTGAAACTTTTTGCTCAACTTTTTTCCCGATTTTTCTTATTGAACAACAGCTTATATCACTTTTACATACCTTCTACTTATGACATGTCCCAGCACTGAGGTCAAGTACAACTTGAATTATGGTATACATAATGATGTACATGCAAGATTACTTGGATTAAAATTCATTCCTAGTGCAAATGTTGACAACGAAGCTGAGATGAACTGACTTATTTAGCGGGAGCTACGGCCCGGGACCGGCACTCCCAGTGGTCTGGGTGTTAACGCAAGCAATCCGTTTTTATCTGTGGCATCACTCTCCAGAACTCAGAGGGATGATATTGGAGACGAAGCTGAAATCTCTTCAGTCTTTCGAGCTCCGCTGTTCCGATCAGCGGGAATCACCGGATCTGTCATGGCGTGACTTTGACAGATGGTTGGTGATGCCAGCACAAAGGGGAACGCACTTTGTGCGCCGAGCCATGGTATGAGCCAGTAAGAACGACGTCGGCCTGCTCGTTTTACTATTCCTTGAATGCGTGTAGCCAGGTAGGTGCGCGCTTTGGCGCGTCATCGGTGGGCAGACAGCCCATGGTGGTATGAGGAAAACCGGCGGGTTGGGCGGGCCGTGTTGGGCCGGCTAACGACACGGCTCTTTCAGAGTCTGCCGGTGAGAGGACTGATGCTTTTCGTATGTCATCCTTGTAGGAAAAAATGACGAAAGAAGGAAATTTCTGGAATGAAAGGGCCACATCCACAAGCCCAACAGCCATCAAATGAAAATTAATATTGCGGAAGAACTGCAATTTTCCGAGTCAGAAAATCGCAATCCGAAAGAAGGCCAAAGGGATAAATTTGGGATACATTCGGACATAAATTCAGACATGGTGCTTCCAACAGTTCGTAGCTATAGCTGCTCTCGTGATTGTCCAGTGTGTTCCAACCTCGATAAGTGTAATACTGCGTGAACGAACCGGTTGCATTGACACTTTGTAAACCAGTTTCAGAGTGAGCTGCGCTTTTCAAGGGAGAGTAAGTAAAAGAGAGAGAAAATGGGAGATTTAGGCGATGGGAGAGCTGACGCCCTTGTTTTCTTTAGCAGATGCAATTTTATAGCAGAAAAAAATTTAAAGCAGTAGAAGAAGATAAATTTTGGAATCAAAATGAACCGAGTAAGTACCAGCACGCAATTAAATTTCGGGTCCTTTGAAAGTCGGGGCCTTGAGGTAGAACAGCACAAATGCGAGCTTGTCGTATTTCGTAAGCCGGGAATACCAAGGCGGTACGCCCAATGCAGCAACGGCAATGCTGGACTGTAAATATTTCGGCTGGCTAGTCAGGATCAAGCAAGGCCGCCAATGTATTTCCATCGCCGCTCTTGTACCTCTCCAACCAATAAAATGATCCGTCGAGAACTCCCGAGAGGCCCTGTTAATTAAATTTTGGAAATCCCAATAATAATGTAACCTGCAGTGAGAAGCTTGCATCGGAAAGGCATCTGTAGTTCAAACTGAGAGCAGTAGCACACTCATGTCGGGATGTCGATGGCGAACTTAATTCGCCAGTGATAAGCATACCTCCTGGGCGGCATTGCCTTCAGTACATATGCCGATGTACTTCAGATAGTTGTATGCCCAACTCTACGAATAAGGAAATCCCCCCTCCGCCGTAAATTTAAAATACATACTGTTGTACCTGGCATTCCGCTTTTCTGGGAGAGGAAGTCAAGCAAAAGACTGCTTGCTTCCATGAGTGAGTTAGTCAGGTGAACACCTTCTGTGAATCTTTGTAAATATTTCTATCGAAAGTTGATTCATTCTACTTAAGTGCTCCCCCCCAAAAAAGTGAACAAAACCAGAATGGAAGATCACCACGGCAATATTTGTGCGCATGAAAATCATAAAGATTGAACTACTACTGTCTACATCATAGTGTATTAAAATTGGCACTAGAAGGAATGCTAAAAAAACTCCCCCGAGAATCAACGGAAGCTTTGTGATGCGCACCCAACGCGAACAATTCAGCACCATCCCACATGCATTTTCAGGTAACCCTACAGTTCCTTCTCTCGCGCACCACGATATATGGACACCAAAAATCCGCATATGAATCGATGCCGCCCGTACTTGACGGTATCACGAAGAAACAATAACATGAGCCCAAAAATTTAAATATTGGAAATTAAAAGAAGGTAAGTAGGGGCATATTTTCCCGTTTGTGAATATATATATTCAAGTGATGGGACCATTATTTTTAAAAACTAAAGATATTCCACAAACGAGTTTCAAAGTCATTTGTGGAATAAACGCTCGTTTGTAAAATATATTCCTCTGCTTGAGTAAGCAAGCTGCCTGTAACTGCCGTGCCCCCACCCATCATCCCGCCTCTCCCGCCCATCATCCCGCCCCATCCCGCCCATTATTCCGCCCATCATCCCGCCTCATCCTGCCCATCATCCCGCCTCCCCCGTCCATCATCCCGCCTCCCCCATCCATCATCCCGCCTCCCCCGCCCATCATCCCGCCTCTCCCGCTCGTCATCCCGCCTCTCCCGCTCATCATCCCGCCCATCATCCCGCCTCATCCCGCCCATCATCCCGCCTCTCCTGCTCATCGCCTGCAACAGTTCCGGCCTCCCATCAAAAAAATAGAAATAATACTCCCTGAACCAAATTATTGATTAGCTGATATAGGGCTCTGTCAGATGACTAGATGGCGAAAATAAGGTGTTTGTGCGGTGTGTATGCCTGGCAGGTGGAATTAATGCTATAGAAATATATCCTGAGACTCAAACGGGGTGATCACGCATTTATTCCACAAACGACAGGTTTATTGTCCCATCACTTGAATATATATATTCACAAACTGGAAAATATACCCTACCGTGAACTCCCCTAGTGGTAGCGGAGGTACATTTGAGCTTCATCTCGTCTTCCCAAATGTTGCACATCACGTGATTCTAGACCGTGTCGAATATTGGTTGAAATTATTGACCAGCCACTCATGGTCATCACCGGGTTCAACACGCACTGTTGAGACTCTTGGGATTTAATCTGGCTAAAATTAATGGTTGTTGCGTTATGCAGGAATATACCATACCTAGTCATCACATCAGGATATGATGAAATAGGATAGCCTAAGCCCAAAGAAATCCCCCTTTTCGGTAGGAGGCTGCATTTATTTTGGCGAGTGGTGGGAGGGAGTGAAGACCCGTAATCAACTTTTAAGACGGATTCGCAGCTGATACAGCATTGCGAGTGAATGAATAATCCTTATACATACGTGTTGCCGCCCATTCCCATTCGCAGGAGCTTTAGCCATAATGTTGGTTGATCTGTGGAAGGGAAAGCATTCGTTGCATCCACCATTGCAACATATACTGTGCGCTTCTTCGCGCGAGCCCATTCCTTGACACAGCGCAGGATGAAAGGATTATTATTGGTTCGATATCCTTCCCTGAATCCATTCTGGAAGTCGGGAATTAGTCCGTGAGCGTTGGCCCACTTTGTGATACGTTTGTGGATGAGGAGAGTTAGAATTTTGAGTACGCAGCTTTCTAATGCGATAATTCTGTAACTCTCCGGATCTGTCTTGAGCTTCCCTTTTTTCAGAAGGCCAATTATGACTGATCTGAACCACGTCGTCGGTCCGTCCTTTCTTCGTATGCACTCGTTGCACAAGTGTGCGAGGACATCATTTGGAATTTCAAGAATTTCCGCGTATATAATGGTGTCCTCACCTGTGGCACTGTCCATTCCATGCGTGCGTATGTGATCCTTCACAGAGGCTATGTGCTCTTCCGTCCATTCTGCAGAGAAGAATTTGTCCTCTGTGTTGTCTGTTGTGGAATCGGGGATCAGATTTGCGAGCATTCGGTTGAGTTTATGCTGAGTCTCGTCAAATGATTCAGGAAGCGTTGTTGGGGGGTTAAGACGCTTCTCAAAAACGATTTTGAGGCTGTCTGCAGTAACCGATATTGGAATGGGTGCTGGATCCGCGAAGCGTCGGTACCATTTCCAGAACACTGCATGCGAAGGTGCATCAATGAGTTTGGCAGCGTTGTTTTCACGCATCTGAAAGAGACGATCTCTACCTCTGTGAGGGGCTGGATACAATTCGCGCCGGGGCACTTGTTCTGGGACACTTTCTCCACAATCATTTGGAATATCTGCTGTGACCTTGTCGATATTTAGGGGCTGCAGATCGGATCGGAGTGTAGGAGGTGCCTCGACATTATGAGGCGTGTTGAGTCGAGGTAGTGCGGCACCCTTCGCGGCCATTTCCATGGCATCTTTAAGCGGAGTGTTAAGTACACCTTTTTTGATATGTATGAAGTGAATGGGAGCAGAGCGGCACCGGAATAGGAAGGGGGTGCGGAGTTGACGCGCTCGATGAGCGTCTGTAGGGTGTGCGTCCAGCGTGGACTCCGTACGAAAGCTGTGCAGCCTCTACGTCTTTGAGACGATCGGCGACGCCATTGACCGCGTTGACAGCAGTCGCCAACCCGAATCGGACTTTATCCACAGTGGTTTTAATCCGCTGTGGTGCGGCCCTCACCAGATTCGATAGAGGCTGCGAGTTCCATCACCTGTGCAGTGAGATTGTTCATAACCTAAACAATCCCCGGGCTATCCACAGTACAGCACATGCTCTGCACGGCCATCGGAGAACTGTCTCGCCCTTCGTCGGGACGGCGCAGTTCACGGCAGGGCTGTAACGAGTACACGGTTGTCTTCAGATATCTCCATGGGCTATTCTATTCTTGATTTAATTGTGACTTGTAAGCCGCTAATCGAATGTGTAGTAACGGTAGTTAGATTATTTGAATATAGTGAGGCTTTACCAGGATCCCGAGACTCCCAAGGCTGTCAAATGGCCCAGTAACGATGCCAAGAGCTTCCTTGGTTCTTCCGGAGGCAAAAC
Source organism: Mycena rebaudengoi (assembly GCA_029282285.1). Lineage (NCBI taxonomy): Eukaryota > Fungi > Basidiomycota > Agaricomycetes > Agaricales > Mycenaceae > Mycena > Mycena rebaudengoi. The sequence continues at coordinate 217,161 of JARJCX010000238.1, forward strand.
AGGTTCGCAAGCTAAGAGGCAATCACTGCTATATAAGAATATTTTAGTTCAAACCGATGTCAAACACCACCAAGAACGTGATCAAATTTGGGAACACGAGCATGGTGAAGAAATGGTCGCATATATGTGGCGGAATCTGGCCTCAATGTTGCTGAAATACAAACCGTTACGCGGCTGTGACGCGCCAGTGTTTCAACGGGCCGTGAGGTTGGAATCCTGTGCCGTAGCCGTGCCGTTGTCAAGCAGAGATAATAGCTGACAGAACCAGCACGACAGCCTGTGGCAACCGGTGCGGTCGAACCATGGTTACGGTCGCGGATGAGAGCCCTCCTGTTCAATAGGAACCTCTATAAAGAGGTGTAAGCCAATGAATATGGTTCGGAAATGATGGTGGCTTTGCGTATGCCAGCCATTCTTTATCCCGGGAGTGGGTGAGCCGCCAAGTAAAGCTAAGTTAGTTTTGGCACCCGTGGGAAAACTTAAGTTAACTTCCGGCACGCGTGCCGAAAGGGGCAAGTAAAGTACAAGTTAGTTTACATAAGTTACTTTTTACGGACTCGGTATATTATACTCGCGTGGTCCAAATGTCTGAACAACGAGTTTACCGAAGACAAAGGGGTAGTAATGTATGGGTGGTTATCCTTACATATACTACAAGACGTCAACGGAGCACACCCCATTCCAGGGGGTCGGTGACACTAGGATTGGCTGTGAGCTGGCTGACCGATTGTATGGCAGGATATGTGGATATAACCTTGTGGGACCTGACCACAAGCGGAGTGCGCAAGTGTATGGAAGGAGTCCCCTCCTCCCAGGTAAAATTCCCCACACACCACCAGTCATAGTCCATCGTCGCGTGTCTTTCCCTTTGCAGAATGCATGCAGGCAACAATACTGATGTGCACTACTTCCAAAAGGTGCAAAGTCAATAAAATATCAATGAATAGGCCGCGAGATTATGAAACAAGTTGAGCTCAGAGCGACTCGACAGACAGCATCACATTGAGATATTATCTAGTCACATTGAAGACTCAAGAGTAGCGAACGAAACAACTATGATCTGTGCTGGCTCGAACCCCGATAACTGTGGTCATGGAAAGGCTCGTGACAAACGGTTACAATTCGGGGATCATTAGCCGGAGTGATGGCTGGACAAACTGCTTCCTCAGCTTGCGCATCGACCAGACAGTAATTTGGATGAATGCAATACAGTGTCAGAGACCTGAGAGTGTACCGAACTCACGAAATAATGCAGCAAACCCAGGAAAAACCCGATAATTTTGCGCAATGTCAAAAGCCGCATGCGGCTGGTGCGGCTTTTGCGCAAGCTCTCTATTAAAGATGAGATGCTCTCACGACCTCTTCGCCACCGTGTCTAGGAACCAAGCTGAAGAAACGTGGTTGTGCGTTTGTGTCGCTCAATATACCTTCCCTGGTCGTAGACCTCTCAACCACCCTCCGCCACGGTGTGGCGAGCTAGTCCACGGCCGGCCGACCCCAACATACGCACTGGCCCGTGCCTGCCCCCCCGTACATTCTTCAGGCGAGCTGGGGAAGGTGGACGACTACAACTTCACAGACGTTGTCTCATTGAGCGTGTCCTTGCCGTCTTTAATCGCCTCCCCACTTGACGCAACGCTGATCACCTCAATCGAGTCCTCAATGAGGCGGAGGATCCACTTATTCAATCGGCGAAGATTTCTGTGGGCGTAAACCTAGACCCAACTCTCGAGGACATCCTACAGTGGATTCGGTGGCCACACAATAAGCGTGCAAACGCACCACTGTGTCGCATTACAACATTACGAGAACAGAGTACCCATGTGTAGTAACAGCGGCCGTAGGGGTCCGCAACCCAGGCCGCATCTCAAAAGATCAGAGTGTGAACCCAATTCCGGCCCGCCCGCGCCTAGAATAGCTGGCCAGGAACACCGCAATTTAGACAAGGGACCCTCGCGCAGTTGTACTATGAGTAGACTTCCGTCGGGTAGAGTGCACCGTCGGTGGCGACGGAGACGCCGAAGCCGGTAACCGGGAAGACGACCACCTGTGCAGTCAGTGCCGAGTTTACACCAGGAGATGAGGAAGAAGCAAAAGCAAGAGTATAAAGGAAAGGAAAGGAATGCAGCGCTGGAGAAGCACGCGACGTTCCTCCGCCGGCTAGCCCCCACTCGCACCTTGAAAATAAAAATAAAATAAAAACCAAGAATAAATAAAGTCGGCGTCGAGTATAAGTCAAGTCGACCACCATCCAAAAAATGAACAAACGCGACGAGCTCTAAGCCACTGCAGACACTGCTGGGTAAACACCCAGCGATGCTCCTCCGGTAATCGCAGAGCCCCACCCGTACGCACGCTCGACAACGCGCTCGATCTTCCCCTCCTCCCTGCCCACCGCCGGCATGGAGTGGGAGAGGGAGGGGAAAGGAAACTGAAGGAGAAATTAAGAAACAAAAGGCAGCGCCGGAGAAGCGCGCGAGCCAACCCCACTCGCACCGTAAGAAGAAATAAGAAGAGAAAAAAAAAGTAAATTAAAGTCGGCGTCGAGTACGAGTCAAGTCGATCCGCCCAAAAACGGCAAAAGCGACGAGCGCCAAGCCACTTCAGGCACTAATGGGGGACCACCCCACACTGCTCCTCCTACAATATCTAATCCTCATCCCCGCGCACGCGGAAGAATGCGCGCAAATAGCCTCCTATGTCCCCGTCCCGACCTCAAAACCCAAATCACCGCTGTACTCCAAAACGCCCCGGGAGCGCCACCCAACCATCCGGGAACTAGCTCGTAAAACGGCTAAGCCCCGCTCGCAGCTCTCGTCGAGAACGCGCACGCGCACGTCCTCACCCCAGGATCCTGACTTCCAAATAAAATGCCCTCCAAATCATAAATCCTGCTGGGCCCCAACACCTATACAACCCACCACACACCTCCGCGAGGCAGAAAGCCACGCTCACACCCGTTGCGATGATGTGTTACATCGGGAGGAGGGAGGGTGTCCCAAAATGGAAATGGCGTGTAGGCGCCGAGGCGCTTAAACGCGGGCAGACAAGAGATCGGAGAGAAAACGAAGAGAGGAGTGGGGAGTGAAAATAAAGCAGGGGCGGCGACGAAAGAAAGAATGGTAAATATCACCGCAAGTACGAATCCGAAAGAAGGAAACGAGAAGAAAAGATCAAGAACGAAGCCAATGAAAAAAGACGCACTTCCAACCCTCCCCAACGCCGTCGCCAGCAGGCTTTGGCGTGTCCTTAGCGGACGTCCAGCCCTTCGTGTTGGTTGGTGGTCGAGTCGAGG
>JARJCX010000239.1:0-218327 GCA_029282285.1 Mycena rebaudengoi
GAAAGAGGGTTGTAAGTGGAGGTATGGAGTTCGTAGGATATAATGTCGAAGATGCCAATTTCGCAGCGAGGATGCTGTCGATTGCCGCTAAGACATTGACCGGGAATCCGCCCGCAGATGGATGTCGCATTGTGAGCAACGTGCGCAGGGCAGCGTCTCGATCCAGTTGATTCAAAGAGTCCGTAGGATCCAGATACTCGAGAGCGACCTCGTATGCATCTTCCAGTGCCAGGCTTTCAACGCCATTGCCAGCGGTGGCAGGATTTTCAGGAACTGTAGGAGCAGAGAGATCGATCAAGTTCCTGTATTCAGAAAGGATGAGACGGACATTCCTGAGATTGTCTTGTTCAGACCTTCTGCCTTCACTTTTATGCTTGTCGTTGGCAGAAACACCGTTTACCCGCAATTATCCGCTGCTTGGTAATCGATTTGGGCGTGTCATCGTGATGTGTCACGGTCAAAGCCAGGCTTCAATCATCCACTAGGTAATTAATGAGTAATGGGGCCTAAGCTGAGTGGAGAACAATCCGCAAACTATGGTACTACCAATGCCCCATTAGCAACCCCGTCCTTTAACTCAGCTTTCTTAAGCAGCATTTATTTATGGGAAGTAGAGGACGCTTATTTCCCCGTTTTCCTCAGAGAATAGTTGATAAATCACTACAACGTCTTCTTGTGAAAGCCGCTCCGCGCGCATTCTACAATCGTAATTATACACTGGCTGAAGTTGTCCTTCTCATTGGCTAACCGCCGAGTAAATAAATATCATGGTCCTCTAGCCGAAACATTATTTTTATAACTTCCCCCGTAATTGAGCACTTGATTTATTCAGAATCTCGAAGATCGTCTTGGCCAGTCCCGCCGGATTCGTCTGCACAACCTGAAAATTGGAGCCCAAATTTCACCGCCTGTTCAATGGACAGTTGAAACCACACTCACCAAATGCCCCGCATTCGGGACCCGCGAGAGAGACGCCAGATTGTGCGCCCCACCTATAGCATTATTGACAAAGTCGTCCTTGACGTCATAGGACCTGGCGTGGACTGATTAATGAGCATTCTTTAATTCCATGAGAGACATACAAATAATCGTCGATAGCACCGTAGACGAGATGCGTCGGTACACGCTTCGCAATCTTTCCTGGGAGGTTGTAGCCGAGGACGTGTCCGAGAGGGTCGCTATAGGTGGCCTTGTACGCACGAAACGAAATGAGATTTGGAGATACACTTTTGCGGAATCATACCGTCTCCTGCAACCGGGTACACTTAAGTGTTACCCCTTCCTCGTCAGGATATTCGCGCGGGGGGAACGGCCGCAGACCATATTCCTGCGAAAGCGGTCCAGTCAATGATACATACCCTGGTTGCACTAATATAATACCTACCACGTACAGCCGCAGGACTCGGTCATCCCACACTTTCCACGCCGGGCGCGATTTGAAGAGCTTGTACGCTTCCTCCCGCGAGGCCCACATGTCACGCCTATTCGCAGACCCACCTGCCAGAAACTTCTTCATCGCGGGAGCCGCGCTCTTCGACATGGCCATTATTTCGATCAGGATCAAACACTCTGGCTCCAACTGCGGTTGGTGGGTGAGGGCCAAAAGCCTTTGAAAATGGGTTGGTGAGCAGTAATGGAAGAAAGTCGGAAGTACCTACTGGCACACTGCACCCATGGACTGGCCAAGCAGCACCAGTCGTCGTGTGCTGAAGTCCACATCGACACCGGTGCCCAATCCGGACAGAAACAAATGCAGGGCGCGCCCGTATTCCTGCCAGCCGACTGCAGGTAATCGGTCAACTTCTGGTGAGGAGGACTTGCATTAAAACGCGAACATATCGGCTCATATCCCCACCGCAGCGTCTCCTCGTTCAGAACCGCGGCATCCCCGTGGTTGGGGCAGTCTATCGACCAAACCTCACGGATTTTGGGAGAGCTCGCGTCCTCAGCAATCAAGTTGTATAGGTCCTGGATGGTTGGCTCGTAGTGCTCCTTATGGAATCCAGTCGCATGGGCAAATACAAGGGTCAGCGCGTCCGAGGCGTTGAGATACGGCGAAGACGGTTTCCAGTAACGTTTCGCGGTAATAAGCAGTGGGTAGTTGGGTCGGGGGTCAAACACATAGGACTGCGAAGCAAGAGGTGGCATGGCGAGATAAAGGCAAGGGAGAAAAGGGCGAGGTGGAAGGTACTGATGCCTCCGAGTCGATGGCCGGTGAAGTCACCGATGCCGGTTCGGGCATCGGGCAACGAAAAAAATCGGAATTTTCCCGTATTCAAGTCGGCTCAGGCTCCTCCTTCTTTCCTCACGAGTCAGCTACAGCCTAGACTCGTAACCAGTCTGTATACAATGGCCGAAAAATGTGGCAAGCACTTTACACCGAAGTGCTCGCCACATATGTTCGGTATCTGGTTACAGACTGGTCTACAGCCGAAGCCCACGCACATGAATCAGCACGTCGTTCCCCTTTAGGAACTCAAGATAAAATTCGAAATTCGAACTGAAAAAAAGGACGCGCTAGTAGCTACTAGCTAGGCTGTCAATTTTAAAAACCACTTTCCTCATTTTACCATGCATTGTACTGCCGGATCTGCGGGGCCCGACTCCAGAACTTCTCATTCCTTTTCTAGCTCGCTACGTCAGTAGCTGCTTGATCGACGACGCATTCTTTACCCGACACGCTACTATCAAAAGTCTCCAGGCGTCGAGGACGAATGTGTCATTCCACCCAACGCACCTTCCTATCCTCGAGGATGTTGTGGGTCCGCTCGGCCGACGCGGACGACGATTACAGGGGCCAAGGTTATTGGGCTCATAATTTAGGAGATGAGGACTCTGAAGAAGAAGATATAGAGAGTGCCCCGCACGCTCTTCGACAATCCACTGCCTCACATGGGATCGAATTCCTCGAAAATGTGTTCGTGAACTGGCCTTCTGAAGACTATGCAGACTGTCGGTGATTTCGCCCGCCTCGCCTATCTGCGCGGATTGTCTCTTACGGCTGGAACCGACGATGACGACGCTTATAAACACGTAGGATTTTCGTTGTTAGCATATTTGCGGATTCTGATCGTCGTTCTCCAGTCTTATCGAAATAGGCAGCATACTGCCAGAATTCAAGTGGCTTCATACCATATGCATTTTTCCCGCCATCGCCACACTCTGTCAGTCGTTGAATCGGCCGATTGTTTGTCTGCTCTCCGATCTGAATATGGGTGATTTATGGCTCGGGGAATCCATACTCCCCACCATTGCACTTTAGGAAGTTCGTGTTACAAGAAACTGTAGCTATACGGCCGCTCATACGGATAAAACTAGGTTCCATTGAATGCTGCTCACTGGCAGATGAATCCGCTCATGCCCCGATAATTGTCTCCACGTTTTCTCAAGTATATATTCCATTGTGAACCTGGCGGCTCCTGCAGTAATACTACTGATCCAACTGTCAGTCTTTCCCAAATTTAGATGTACTAATTATTGCGAACAAGTTGAAGTTGAAAATGAGTGGCTGTGCATCGCTTAGGTAGGCGCTTCCGGGCGACGCTTGTCAATGATTTATGTGTTGGACCCAACCCGGTCCGTCTGGCCGTCTATTGTTCCAGCGACTCATGCCAATCTGGCTGTGATTTCGAGTCGCCATCTCAAACAGGAACACCCACGCCAGTAGTAAAACTCGACGCTTGGTTATTTATATATAACTTCTGGTCCCTAAGATCCTAACCAGTCACATCACTAATTCTCGCTTGTTTCAGGCCCTCGTTGTGATCGGTAAGTACTTCCGCTGCCAGTCGGATTATGGGTAATAGTCGGTCTTCATCTAGTCCCTCGTAGACAGACGCTTTAACAAATGAAACTCGTCTAGTCTTCATCTCATTTTCTACCTCCCTTCAACGCGTCCAAGCTTGAGCCTCTTGCACTGACTGAATAAAAATAGTTGGTGGCGAATATGGTCATATTAATTCTGAACGGCTATCAATGCCAGAGCCGAAGATATGCGTGATGGCAAACTCCCGCTTCATATAAAAGAGGTACATGACCCCAACCTTCGCACCTTCCCATGTTCTACGTTTAATACCGGTAGGTACTGCAATTTATTTATCATCCACGATTTACCGACCCCATCGGTAGCTCTAACCATGTCTCAGTTCGACAACTGCGACGCATTCTATGACAAGCAGCTCCTCATGGATACAATGGCTGGGAGCAGAAACTCCACATTTACGTTCGAGTGTTACGGTGGCACCCTTGGATCCCACATACAGCCTGGTCCTACTTTCAAAGATTGCTCTGATCCGACTTTCTTCAACGGCAACTTCCCTTATACAAATTTCTGCATTGGAGGAATGAAGCAGCAGCACGCATGCAGTGCAGGAAGATGCCAGGCGGTCGATTGGACGGGCGCCATCTCGTCGCCTTGCTCTTCTGTGGTCCTGGACTACGCACAGGCTCAGCCAAATGGAATGGCGAGCCCCTGCTGTAATCCAGATGGCTGCTCAACACCCTCAACAAAGTTCAATTGCGGGTCTATCCCATCGAGCAGCCTGCAACTCTGCATTCTAGACGGCGCGTCATTGCAATGCGTGGACCCAGCGAGCAGTGCGATATGCTCGGGAAAATATTCCACGGATGCTCTGTTGCCCTCCGATTCCACCCGCAACTCTCCTTCTGGTCTACCAACAGACACAACAAGTACGAGTACCGACACATCATCTCACGGCCACTCCAGCTTCAGCACCACCGACACCATCGCAGTGGCGACCTCACTTGTCGGGGCACTGGCGGCAGTGGTAACCATTGTCGGCGGGATATATGGGTTCAAGAAATGGAAAGAAAGTGTGTAGTCGTCCTAGATAGAAATTGTTATCAACTGAAGTCCATTTAGCCGGTGATAGGAAGAAACGTCTCACTATCTCAGAGGTTGGATTGGGTTTCATCTCGTTGGTTCGCCTATGTATTTCATAACTCTTTAGCGTCCGAGTCTATGATATCAAGAGCGATTTTCTCGAGAACTGAGCTAGGGATCTCTTTCAAATTTTAACACCACCGCTCCGCCAAATCATTGTCAAGGTCGGCAGCCACGCGAAAACGTGTTCAGAGAGAGACACTATGGAAGAACGATTATGCGGCCATGCCGGAGAGTTTGGAGGTAGTTGGACTGCAAAAAATAGCAAAGTCAACTTACAGCTGTTTCCGAAAACCTTGAGACTGACTAATTTTTTTTTGCTGGCACGGAACTTGATCCAGTGCTAAAGATTTCCTCTTTGGGCTCGGATCAACCGCCATTTTCGGATATGGCTTTCCCTCAATAATTTTCGTTACGCCAAATAGAGCAGCTCACAGGCGTGAAAGTCACAGGGCCTGTCTGTGAGTCTGCCAGCTTCAAGTCCCCTGATTCAGAACTGTGATATAGTGCCTGTATGAATTTCTTTTCGAAAACTTGAGTACGGGCAGTTCGGTTTTGGCGAGTCCAAAAACGGTAATCCTTAGCATTGCTTCAAATTTTGATGTGGGCAAAAATTTCTGATCAGTCTCAAGGTTTTCGGAAACAGCTGTAATAATTTTCCAAATGACATGGGATTAGGCCTCTGCGAGGCGGGAGCTGAACCTTTATGAATGGGCATCAATAAAGTCTGAGCAACTCATTTGCGACCTGTGCTTGATGACTTCAAACAGCATGATTGGATAGTTTCTTGCTGAATACTGAAACCTGGTAACTTGTGGAGAAATGAAGGGGAAACCCCATATATTAATACTCCCTAGGAGAACAATGAATAGTTGGTACAATGGAACCAGATAATATGGAGTTCAAATTCCCTGACTCCCAGAACAAGGAGTGGTGCATGAAACACATAGCAACTACGCATCCAGACACATCTCCATGGTTCCAACCAATGGAAATGCATGCAGCATGTACATGCCACGGATACATCTGCGGTGCATGTTTTCTACTTCCACGGCATGTACTCTACGTCGTGGTCCGTGACGATTCCAACATAACTCATTGTCAACTGGATGTGAAACAGTGGTGGATTATTTAGGACCCATCCCCTTCAAACAACCTGTCCTTCTCTGCAAAAACACTTCCCCACCAATTCACCAGCGCCTGAACAGATCAAATGTAGGTACACTGGCAAAAAGTCAAAGGTCAAAGTTTCAGGTTCAACTCATTTTGGCTTTTGTGTACTTCTGCTCAGACATGTATTTTCATTTAACCACATAAGATGCAGCTGAAAGCTAAGGGCATTCCCCAGAGTCAAACCAGGGTGTCATTTCGACATTTGCAACATCAATGCATCAGCTGTATTGAACTTTGTTTGAGCAACACTGTCAATCGTGAGTATGAATTTGATTTTACAGTTTCACTGAACACCTTCCAACTGTGGAGTCTTTTCTGACGAGAGTCTGGCTGAATAATATACATCAGACCCTCAGAAAGTGGTTTATCTGGCAGCTGGCCACCCCCTGTGATGTTCATAATTGATCTCGGATACTTAGGAACAAATAAAAAAAGTAAATGGATATAGTGCAAGATATCACATCATTGGGCAGAGGATTAAGTCAGACATCACTCTGTACCACAGGATTCCACCATCGTATACTTTGCACAGTGCAAAGCTAATCTAATGCACGGACGATGGCCCCTTTGCGGGCAGACAATATTATTATCAATCTTGTTTCTGGATTGATACCAAGAGCCGCGTCGGTCCTCTGAGTCAATCTTTAGTGTATGTGTGATGTATATTCTTGAGCCTATTGGTATATCTCTGGGCTTATTGTGATGTATATTCTAACCATAATTGAGTGCAGTTCAATCTGTTCTCTGTAGAAACAGGACTGCAATGGAGGAAAGAAATGTCTTTCAAACTCCGCTTTAGAGTCATTAAGGCATCAGGCTGTCCGTATTACGGTTACGCCGTAACTATTACGGCGTAATTTTGTTACGCACCGGGTGGACCCGTCCGTGAATGGCAGGACTTGAAGCTGAACGGCATGGGTACCGTCCGTGCCGTCCGTTTACGCCATTTTTATGGGTTGGGTCAAGCCTTTGATCAAAGTATATATTGTCATGCACAACAGGCCTTTCAGAACCCGGAGTACCTGGCAGACTGCAATTTATATGTGCTACTGGTGGCCAAAGTCACTTGAGGAGTTACGGTGAGCATAATAATTATGTTTTTAGAACCCTTAGCGGCCCGACCCGGTGGCTACACACGTTCGCCACTATTTGCCGTGGCTAAGCCGCGACCCGGAGGTTCACCAATGTGGTTACTTAACGGTGCCTGTTGGCACGTCGGCACTTGCGCGGCACGCCTCGGCAGCTGCTATTTGCCGACCCGTAATTTGAGAGCATTCCATCCGTTGGGATCAAATTCTACGGTGGAGGCCGCGTAGAATTCGGGTAGAATTGATGGGAGAGAAAAACCGCGAGAAAGATGGTAGACTTCGGGTAGAAAGTTTGACAGATGTTCCCATGCTGCCACGCTTATGTATCCAAACCAGTTCGTTGAACGCGTAGGCGCGTCGCGTCCACGAAGCAATCCCTCTCTCCCATCTCTCCCAGTCTGCAATGAATTTACAGCAATTAATTTCTGCGCAGCAACAATATCCGTCCCTCCCGGGTGTCGATTTTCATGGATTAAACTCGTTCTTGCGAATGGCGTGCTTGGCACGGCCCCTAATTGAGTTCCAGCAGAAGGATCTAAGACGCCCGCCGGACTTCCTTCACCATGGTCTCCTCGAGCTTTTGGCAGTATCCATTTCCGAGACCAATCTCAGTTTGGTTCAGACTTGCTGGGTGGCCTTCAAGGAAATCATCTGGACTCACCCCGAGGTTGTACCCACAGAAAACGAGGTGATAAAATACAATAATGCGGCTCTTTGCCGCGGTACATGTAGCAAAATGTTTCAAGAACTTGAAGTGACAAGGGTCGGGGAAAGCCGAAGCTATGTTGGCCGTCGGGAGTGATGGCCAGCCGTCTCCAGCAGAAATAAGACAAATACCATTCTAGGAAGCAGGCGTTAGTAGCCCAAAGAAGAGTTGAGCCGCGGGCGGTGAACCAGCACAGAAACTGATCAAAGCGGAGAGACGCGAACAACACGTGAACCATCAGGGAGGGCTTGTCTCCGACACGGAAACCTCCGTAGACATCGCTTCAGCCGGCCAAGACCTTGATTGGCGCATTTTCTACGCGAATTCTACAGAGAACCTACGCCCCAGCGGATTGAAACTTCTGCGTAATTTACACCGTAAACGGGTGGTTACTGGACCCAGTGAACGGGTTGACCCGTCCCGTACCCATCCCCACAGTACGGGGACGTAACCATGTTTACGGCCCGTAATTCACAAACCAAACTTGTTTGGACACTTTGTGTCTTACCATGTCGCCAAAAGACGTTATGTAATCTCCACGTGGCTCTCGGCAATTCCCGATCCAATGAGCTCGGGGGGCGCGCGAAGCGCGGCCCGAGCGAGCGGTTTGGTTTGTGACCTGCCGCTTGCCGGCCATCCCACCAGTTTCTCCGAGTCCGATCAGCGGACCCGCACACGAAACGGAAATGACAAATAGTCAATGGAGCTGGAGGAAGAAATGGCACTCACAGAAATTTCAGGCCATAAAAGAAGTCTCGCTAGGGTGGGAAGAAATGTGCTGAAGAGTGGCAACTGACTCTTTGAATGAGCAGCCATAGAGAGCTTTCCTCAATTTTCTGTTGCATCTTTTATGATGACCAATTTTGGATGACAAGTTTTATTTGTCGTTGTAGCAAAATGGCCCGAAATCCATGTTCCTGTAGGTAGCCAAACCTAAAGGTTCAGCAATCATTATGTGAATGAATAATAATTTAGCGAGTGGGACTCCAGAATCGCCTTAGTAAAAGTGAGTGCAACGTTTATTGAAGTGTGATCAACGTGACAGGATCCAGTGACGGATCATCTTCACTTCATTTGGCCCCCCCCCCCTAAAAAAAAAGGATTTCTGCCTAATCACGCGCATCCGAAACCAAATAGTATACCGCTTGAGGGGGAAAAAAAAGTGTTCTGAGCAGTTTTTTAAAGCACGCTACTAGCAGTCGACCTGTGTCTCTTGGATCAGCTTTTTGGCCGCTTCAGTGCGGGGGCTGATTGAGCATTTGAACGGCTCGGGGTGACTACATAAATGTCAAGCTCAGCCAGTGCGAATTTCCAGGTGGTCAGAATAGTAAAGCACCTGATGGCGCCATCGGAATACACAGGCCGAATATCAATTTCATTGCCATTGAGGTCTTTGGCTTTGGCAATGCGGAATGTTGCCAGCACAGACACCATTGCCGCCCACACCGTCGCGTCCGCAGCGTAGCGTCCCACACATACGCGCCTGCCAAAGCTGCTCATACTAAGCTTCGGGCCTACGTGAGGCTCTAATTGGAGGGACTGACCCAAATGCTAGAACTGTGTCGTCGTCGTTCAAGTTACCGTCCGGATTAAAATACCGCTCTGGGTTGAACTCGTCGCTATCGGCTCCGTAAACAGACGTGTCGCGGGTCATGGCCCTGTGCGTTATAAGCGAAAATTTTGTCATCTCAATACCAAAATACCATATATTGCTTAACACCGTGGAACCTAGCCAATGCCGTTCGTTATTCGTCAATCTAGGAGCACAAAAAAGGTCCACCTTTTGGAATAAAGTAGCCGTCGTATACGTCGTCTTCGGTGGTCGCATGGGGAAGACCAAGCGGCAGAACCGGCTTCCAACGCATAACTTCCCTATATACGGCCTCGACGTAAGGTAAGAACGGACGGTCTTCAAACTCAGGCAACCGATGCGTTCCAACAACGTTGTCGATTTCTATTTGCGCCTTTTTTTGAAAATCGGGACATGTTGCCATGGCTAGGAAGAAGGAAGCCAGAGAAGACACAGTCTAGATGCGACGGTAAGCGGATGGCGTACGGGTTGAATGTCGCTTACAGTATCAGCTCCGCCTGTCAGTAGGGACTATTAAATTCAACATCAAATGAAACAAGAAGTTCGTGCCTGCATACGCAGTGGCCGCAACCTCTTTGATGGCCTGCTCCTGCTTGCTTGAACCACCCCGAGCTTGATTGGTTTCGAGCAGTGCTGCTAATATTGATTTTGAACCGCTTCCATCAGCCTGAGGAGATTTTAGCATCAGTACCGGCGACGGTACTGACGCCGACGCCGACCCACCATACGCTTCTTGGTGAAGTCAAACGGAACTTGTTTCATTTCTTCCGTTAGCAGACGACAATCTGAGGACGATTAAACGATAGCTATATAAATGTCATCCCCCTCACCTTCAGCAAAGCGTTGAAAACCGCAGCCTGGTAGCCATCCAGGAAAGTGGCGCAGAAAAGGAAATGCGTTCACAGCACCGCCTGGGGATATAGAATCCACCGCTTTTTTTGTTGCCTTCTCGGAAATGGCGACGAAACGGTCATTAATGGGTTTTATATCAATATCATAAACCGTTTTCATGATGATCGCCGCCGCCAGCCTGTCGGAGACAATATTAGACATCAATTCATTGAAGCGAAATGAACTTACGTTCTGTAGTGTTCTCCAAAGTTTTCCGGACTTGAAAGAAGTGCTCGCAAGAAATCGCGAATCTTGGCCATCTGCACGGGTTGATACATCAAGGATTTCTCTCGACGAAAATATTGCTGAAACATTCGCCTGTGTTGCCGCCATCTGTTACCGTATGGGAGGATACTTGAGGCAAAGCCCCAACCGATCCTGAAATGCATAATATGAGCGAAGGGAGAGATAGACAGATAGAAAATCCTCACAGATCAATCATAGGATAGTGAGGCCTGTCAGAATAGATGTGCGATCTTTTCTCCAACAGATCTGAAGCGATCTTGTGGGTGTTGAGTATGATGATATGGTTTCCCAAAACTCGTGCGTGCACTATTCCACCTTTTGGAAACGCTGGAGTTGGATTACTTTTCAGAGATGCGTGCACAGCCCTACCCACCGTATTGGGAACCCCATTCAGTGTAGGTCAGCCATGATTGTTTCACTGGGATGTCGTGCAAATTTTCGGTAAAAATACGAGGCGGCGGTCCGGGCGGGAGTGGCATATCAGATCGCCCTCGAGCTAGAAAGATTCTGGTGAAGAAGGCGATGGCCAACAATGCGAGAATGGTGAAGACGTAATCCATGTCGACAACGATGTGGAGGGGGTGGAGCAGAGCTTGAGGGGACGAGGCGAGAATGCGCTGTACATATATTGGCACCCTCGATTCTCGTGGCAAGATTGTCCTAAAAAAGGCAACGTGCCGAGAGCTTCGGAGCTACCATTCACCGGTGAACGATAGCTGAGAATAGGTCACTCCTGCTGTTGCTTTAGAAAAGGAAATCATTGAAGTTGCCAGATGACTCAAGTGCGCGCACAATCATGATGCCAGTGCATAAGGAGAGAAAATAAGGTGTGGACTGGGCGATAGGAAGTTCGTGTAGCGGGGGCGTTTGCATATCGACTCTAGCATCCGTGAAGCTTGTCAAGATTCACACTACGACGAATTTAGTAGTTTCATTGGGGGTCACCTGTATTTCCTTATATGGGAATTCGGCCCTGAAACTACGTTCGTAGTTAATTTAGGTCCAGCCCGGCTCCTGAATCTTTGGCTTCTCCGCTGTGATTAATGAAGCAGGGATTCCAGGTGATGGACGCGGCTTAGAGAGCCGAGACTATTATAGAGCTGAAGATCGTTCACTGAGAGAGATATAATGAGTCAGACATTGCCCACAATAGACGAGTTTTTCGTGAGTCGTAGTAACATACATTTAGTCCCAGTCAAGCCCGTGGTTCAAGGAAAATCTTCTCGCGCCGCCGGTTCGTACAGAGCTATAAACGCCTGGGGATAGAGGTGAAAAACGAAGCGTGCCGATCATAATTTTGTAATCAATCAATGATGTGATAACCTCGGCCCGTCAGCCGAAATGCCTTGCTCCTCATCATCACGATGCTGGTGTCAAGGCCTACCCTCTAATGGAAAAATACCAGAGTTGTACATTTCATTATCAAGTTCAAGCTCCGGAGCCACATTCATCGTAGTGAAATAAATCCTGCCAGATAAGTTACGTACTTATCCGAAAGTTCCATGACCTGTTGACCATGCTTGCGTCCTATCAGGGCTCTAAACGAACCTGTCCAAAGAGCGGCGTTTCTAATGCCGATGACAAGGCCCCCGAGTAACGTCAGATTTTCCCAGGCCTATCTCGCCGCCTTGAGCCACAATCCACCTGTAACTTCAATGACTTTGAGAAATGGACAGACCCCAGGCCTGCCAACATTGCATCCAGCCACTCCAAGTAAATTCCGGCCCTTTTACACCAAAGACTCAAACGCCATTACCGAAGACCGATATCCAACTTGGACCTACGAACGGATTGCTGTCGCTTCCAATCCATATGCGGAATACACCCTCGCCACATGCTTTAACCATTGGATTTTGGAGGTGTCTTCGCTAGTACGTATTTTTTGCCACTCTTCTCGAGGATCAGCAGCCTTGGCGCTCTTATTTCTCTGCTGTCATCTGGGGCACAAACGTCCTTTGGGAGAGATCTATCATTTCCAACAGTCTTCCTATCCTCTAGGATGTTGATGGTCTTCTCGACCTACAAACTAACTCAAATTAACTCCAGACGGCTGCCGATTAGGAGAGTTGTACGAGAGCCAAGATTTTTTGGGTTCATAATTCTCGAGATGAAACGCAGTGATTAATGTCCTCGTAAATTGTCCTTCTGCTCTGCAAACTGTTGAGTATTTTCCCCGCCTCCCCTATTTGCGCACATTGCTTATTACCATTATGAACGACGCTTATAAACATATCATATCATATTTGTAGATGCTGACCGCCGTTCTCCAGTTGCTCCTCGAAATCGGCAGCGTATTGCCAGAATTCAAGAAAGTTCATACCGTATCCATCGTTCCGGTGAATCGCCACACTCTGGCAGTCGACGAATCAGTCGATGGACTGACAGAGTTTCAAAAAAAAATCTAATTACTCAGTTCGTCAACTTCGTTAATGTTGACGTCGGAGGAGGTTGTTGATCGTTCCCGTGGGGATATCTTGTGATCCATCATCAGCAGTGACCGAGATAAAACGGAATGCTTGTAAAGCATACCGGTGAGGACTCCCTTGACGGAAAGGCTCTGAATAGCCGCTCTCATCTCGACCGGGGAGCTGTTTCCGTTCAAGGAAATGAGGATTGCGATCACACCAGCGACATGGGGAGTAGCCATGCTAGTTCCCGAGTTGTTGAAGAACGCTATGGTGGAGCCGATCCAAGCGCTGGTAATTCCCAAGCCCGGAGCGAACACATCGACTACTGCGCCAAAGTTCGAGAAAGGAGCCCGAGCGTCGTCAATAGTGGAAGCCCCGACGGCTGTAGAGGTGGATGAGGATCAGTGTTGTTGATGAACGAATCCTACGCACTGATTGCAGATGGTGCCCGAGCGGGAGACGTGTTGGCAGCGTCGGTATTATCGTTTCCAGCAGCGACGACGACATCTTATTTCCATTAATTCAGGCATGCAATAGCGAGTATATGCACTCACGGACACCAGAGGCAGTGAGCTTGAATAGCCAAATTAGCTCTCAGACAAAGAAGTAGCTGTCACAACATACCGCCGCGACAGCGCTGTCCAATGCGTCCGAAATGTCTCCGACGATTGACATAGAAACGATCGAAGGCCGTCCCGATGCAGCTGCCTCGGAGCCGACCCAAGAAAGACCGGCAATTCTGGAGCAGAGTCGAGATTAATCAATATCATCCAGCTGAGGTGGCCCTACATATCAGCTGTGGAGGCCCAAATTAATTAGCATTACTTGAGACATATTGATATCCTCATACAAGTCCAGCCAAATCCGTCATCACCCAATACTTTGACCGCAATGATGTTCACTTTCTTGGCCACACCATATTGGAAACCGGCAACAATGCCACTGATACCGACGTGGTTGAGCGAAATATTAGGCCATAGCGGGAAACACGTACGCGCAGTGAGTTCCCTGAGTCCCAATATTTAGTACATCTGAAGATGAGAGCAAAGAAATTGGTATACATGTCCATTGCCGTCCGCATCAGGGTACGCATCAGGGTGGCCACCGAAGGTGGCTCCCCAACGAGCGCGGCCTTCAAATTGAAGATGGGCAGTGAAAACTCCGGTATCTAGTCAAACAAATAAATGATAGACGACGGGTTGGCCAATCATACGAACCAAGGACGTAAACGTCTACGCCATTGCCAGCGGCCTGGTCATCGTAGGTGTAGTTATGAGTCAAGAAGCCAACTGCGCCAACTATGGACGTGTTGGTGAGTGGTTCATCCTGAGAGATACGGTGGAGACCCCAAGGCTAGGCGAGTCAGTCGAAGGTTGGAAAGCAGAGTAATTAAATGTACAGCATCTGTTTGAGTAACGATGGTCGCTGCGTGCATGATGCCGTCCTCTTCAATGGACGCGACAGTGGGATCAGCACGAAGTGCATCGAGTGCGTCGGTGTCGAGCTTGGCGCTAAATAAGAAGCGGTTTCATGCCAATGTGCGATTGTAGGAGTTGAGACAACTCACGCGAATCCGTTGAAAAGAGGGTCATATGTGTAGGTAGCGCCGCCGTAAGCAGCGGTGCGAACGGTACCGTCCTTGAACGTGACAATGTAGCTGCTCTCCTTCTTCTCAGAGGCCCTGTCGCCTGTTTTTAATGGAATGACAGTAGCCAGAGCAGGCACGAAGAGGGCGAGAGCAACGAGGAGTGAGAAACGCATGTTCGAGCTATTAATCCGGCTTAGGCGACGGAAAGCTGCTGAAGCACCGGTTCCCTCTTATACAGACGCTGCGAACATGTTATCCCCTGTGAAAATGCGGTGAAGGGTCGCCGTACTTAGGAGAAAAAAACAAGCAAGGGTTGATCGACATCAACGGATCATCTACGTGCCGAAGCGGCGAGTGGTAGCGTGGGAGCATCTTGGGAATATCCCTATTAACCAACTATTAACCAAATGCTTCAACAATTCTGATTCGTGCCTCGTAAGCATCCCTAGCGTGCGGCGAACACGTAAATCTCTGTAGATATAGATATATGAAGAATATCCGAACAATGGAATGTCACAATGGGTGCAAAGCACGACGCAGGGCACGATAGTGTGTGCCATAATTTTCAAACACGTATCGCCTAATATGGTGGTATGCAAATATGAGACCGGAAGTGAACAAGCCAAGGAAGGAATCGTGCAACTCAACAAGCACTGCAGTTTCACTTCACTTGCTCCCCCCCCCCCCCAATAAATAAATAAATAAAATTTCTTCCTAATCATGCGCATCCGAAATCAAATAGTATACCGCTTGAGGGATAAAAAAAATGTTCTGGGCAGTTTTTTAAAGCGCGCTACTAGCAACCTGTGTCTCTTGGATCAGCTTTTCGGCCGCTTCAGTGCGGGGGCTGATTGAGCACTTGAACGGCTCGGGATGACTACATAGATGTCAAGCTCAGCCAGTGCGAATTTCCAAATGGTCAGAATAGTAATGTACCTGATGGCACCATCGGAATACACAGGCCGAATATCAATTTCATTGCCATTAAGGTCTTTGGCTTTGGCGATACGGAATGTTGCCAGCACAGACACCATTGCCGCCCACACCGTCGCGTCCGCAGCGGAGCGTCCCACACATACGCGCCTGCCAAAGCTGCTCATACTAAACTTCGGACCTATGTGAGGCTCTAATTGGAGGGACTGACCCAAATGCTAGAACTGTGTCGTCGTCGTTCAAGTTACCGTCCGGATTAAAATACCGCTCTGGGTTGAACTCGTCGCTATCGGCCCCGTAAACAGACGTGTCGCGGGTCATGGCCCTGTACGTCATAAGTGAAAACTTTGTCATCTCAATACCAAAATACCATATATTGCTTATCACCGTGGAAGCTAGCCAGTGCCGTTCGTTATTCGTCGATCTGGGAGCAGAAAAAAGGTCCACCTTTTGGAATAAAGTAACCGTCGTATACGTCGTCTTCGGTGGCCGCATGGGGAAGACCAAGTGGCAGAACCGGCTTCCAACGCATAACTTCCCTATATACGGCCTCGACGTAAGGTAAGAACGGTCGGTCTTCAAACTCAGGCAACCGATGCGTCCCAACAACGCTGTCGATTTCTGCTTGCGCCTTTTTCTGAAACTCGGGGTGCGTAGCCATGGCTAAAAAGAAGGAAGCTATAGAAGACACAGTCTACATGGACAGTGAGCGGAAGGCATTTAAAGGTTGAATGTGGCATACAGTATCCGCTCCAGCTGTCAGAAGGGATAATTAAAGTCAGGCATCAAGTGAGACCAGAGTGCTCGTACCTGCATATGCAGTGGCCGCAACCTCTTTTATGACCTGCTCCTGCTTGCTTGAACCACCCTGAGCTTGATTAGTTTCGAGCAGTGCTGCTAAGATTGATTTTGAGCCGCTTCCATCAGCCTGAGGAGATTTTAGCATCAGTACCAGCGGTGGCACTAACGCCGACGCCGACCCACCATACGCTTCTTGGTGAAGTCAAACGGAACTTGTTTCATTTCTTCCGTTAGCAGACGACAATCTGAGGACGATTACAACGACGGCTATATAAATGTCATCCCCCTCACCTTTAGCAAAGCGTTGAAAACCGCAACCTGGTAGCCATCCAGGAAAGTGGCGCAGAAAAGGAAATGCGTTCACAGCACCGCCTGGGAATATAGAATCCGCCATTTTTCCTACTGCCTTCTCGGAAATGGCGACCGAAACGGTCATTAATGGGTTTTATATCAATATCATAAACCGTTTTCATGATAATCGCCGCCGCCACCCTGTCGGAGACAATATTAGACATCAACTCATTGAAGCGAAATGAACTTGCGTTCTGTAGTGTTCCCCAAAGTTTTCCGGACTTGAAAGAAGTGCTCGCAAGAAATCACGAATCTTGGACATCTGCACAGGTTGATACATCAAGGATTTCTCTCGACGAAAGTATTGCTGAAAGATCCGCCTGTGTTGCCGCCATCTGTTACCGTATGGGAGGATACCTGAGGCAAAGCCCCAACCGATCCTGAAATGCATACTATGGATGAAGGGAGAGATAGACAGATAGAAAATCCTCACAGATCAAGCATAGGATAGTGAGGTCTGTCAGAATAGATGTGCGATCTTTTCTCCAACAGATCTGAAGCGATCTTGTGGGTGTTAAGTATGATGATATGGTTTCCTAAAACTCGTGCATGCACTATTCCACCTTTTGGAAACGCTGGAGTTGGATTACTTTTCAGAGATGCGTGCACAGCCCCCACCCACCGTATCGGGCACCCCATTCAGTGTAGGTCAGCCATGGCTGTTTCACTGGGATGTCGTGCAAATTTTGGGTAAAAAGACGAGGCGGCGGTCCGGGCGGGAGTGGCATATCAGATCGCCCTCGAGCCAGAAAGATTCCGGTGAAGAAAGCGATGGCCAACAATGCGAGAATGGTGAAGACGTAATCCATGTCGACAACTGTGTGAAGGGGAGAAGGAAGTTGGAAGAGAGGGGACTTTTAGCTAGGTCGCCTGAGAGCCAATGCGTGTCGAATACCGATACGTCCTCGGTTCTGGACTCACCTTTATACGTTCGCGGTCGTCGAGTCAAGCTAGTCGGTTGCCTCGTTGGGGTTAGGCCTGCGAGGTCCGTAATGCCACTTTGGCAAAGGGGTTTGGCTTCATGATTCTCGTCGCTTACGCCGACGTCCACAGCCTCAGGAGAACGGGCTTAGATTGGGCCTAGGTCGGGGCTACATAGGAAAATGCCAACACGATGCCCGCTGAAGCGAGCGATCGCAGGTATCTGTCCTCGGATCGCTGCACCATGAAACGTTGCTTGTGAATATTAGGTTTAGCCCCAAGGTCAATCCCAGAATGATATTTCTGCAAGATAAAGACGATGCCAGATTGCGTCGTATCGGATACGCTAGGGCAACCCATGCGGATATCACAACTTCGCCTTTACTTCGGCCTCCGCCTGCAAAGCCGCCGCGGCGCGGAGTTTCTTGGCCCGGATAGCTCTGCCCGCCCGGCTGACGCTGTCTTTCCCGAGCTTCTCATTGACCCACCAGCCAATATCAACCATTTTCTCGAGGTCGATGGTGCCGTTTCCGTAGGACGACCCTGCCACGTGGTACTGAGAGCCCTGAAGAGCGTACAGGACGTCTTCAGTGGCGACGTTGCCTGTTGCTCCGGGCGAGTAGGGGCAGCCGCCGAGGCCACCAACGGAGGCGTCGAAAGTACGGATGCCTTGGGTTAGAGCTGCTAGGACGTTTGCCACTGCGGTCCCGTATGTGTCGTGGAACTGACAAATTCATTAGGCAGACAGCAGGGCAGGAATGGGGGATACTTACATGCCCCTGAAGAACATAGAATTATCAGATCAGTCAGAAAAAAAGGACATGAATATATACCGCAAGTCTCTCTACAGCGACGCTCTTCTTCACTTCCTCGATCATCTCTGACACCTCGTTCGGTGTGCCCATCCCAACGGTGTCCCCGAGACTCACTTCATAGCACCCCATGTCGATCAACGCCTTGGACACCTCTCGTACGCGCACGTAGTCCACCTTTCCCGAGTAAGGGCAGGCAATGACGACGCTCACGTAGCCCCGCACACGTAAACCCTGATCCAATGCTGCGCGTGCGACGGGTTCGAGACGCGCAAGTGACTCGGCGATAGTTGCATTGATATTCGCGCGTGCAAAAGCGTCAGTAGCAGCAGTGAATATCGCGATCTCATCCGTCAGGGGAGGCGCGGCGCCACTTGAGTGGGTTGACAGAAATTCGGCGAGATTGTCCAAGCCTCTTTGGTTCGGCACCAGCACAGGATATCGTACGTTTGGTAGCCTCTCCATCTGTGCCAACACATCGCCTGTCCCCGCCATCTAGACTGAGATTTCAGGGCGACCGCCGCATTTACATGCTAAAGAAACATACTTGCGGAACCCACTTGGGACTGACGAAGCTCCCAGCCTCGATGGTCTTGACGCCAGCTCTTCCCAGCCGAGTGATAAGCTCCGCCTTGACGCTGACCGGTATTATTCCCTTCTCGTTCTGCAGACCATCCCGCGGGGCGACTTCTACGATATTCACCACATTGTTCGCAGCTGGAGTAGCATAGGGTCTGCCAAGGTTCCACAATGGCCGCACGAGAGCCCGTCTTGTTGCCCAGTTGAGCGCCATACAAGAGCGAAGTGCTGAGTGAGACGCTCACGTAATACGGGTCATGCCAGCTTTTGTATGCTTGTGCTTTTTCGATCGATCAACTCATCATTAATCCTCTCTTGCGACTTGCCTACTTTTGGCTACTTTCACGGTCGAAATGCCGTCTAAGATACCCTACAAGAAGAAGGAAATTGTGCCCAGACCTACCCCTACCTCTCCCTCTACCGAATCTGTGGAATTCTGTGCCGCACTCGATGGTTCAGGCAACCGATGCAACGCCCGAACGAAGGAACCGGCACTACGATGGTGTCCGCGCCATGACGAGGTCAGCGGCATCCGTTGCACCCATCGTTGCTTACTGAGACGTTTTGTGTGCCACTCAGGAACGTATCAAGCTTTATGTCAACTACAAAATATACCACTCCACTCTGGACGCCTTCCCTGAACACAGCATATGCCACAGCGTCGGCGCGATCAAGGGTTGTGGGTCATTGGAGGCAATCAGGTCGTGGAATAAAGCTCTAATCACCAAATATCAGCTCTTGAATCGGTGCGAAGTCGTGATTGTGGTTTTTCATGCAACCTAATTAATTCACGTACTTTAGCTGCATCGGTGCTCGTAAATATTTTACTGAACGATTTTTTGGGTGAGAAGCGTCGAAGATCCCTCAATTTCATCTAACCCTTTCTAGGAACGACATGGTAGCTATATCTTGCCAACTTCACGCGGTCCTGGAATTTAGCTCGCGTAGGACTTTGGCCATAAAACGTATTGGCATTTTTTGGTGAAACAGCTCAGCAAAATCGAAGATCTGCTCGTCGAGGTCGAGAACCGTGCTTGTGAATTAATCCTCCAGTCTCAAGACGCGCTCTGGGTTCTGGAGCTCCAAAATGACACGCCTGAAGTCAAGGAGGATTGTTCTGGCCATGACGACGGCTTGGTTGCCCCAAGAAAGCCTGCGCGGAATCCCACGGATATTTCTGACATCGAGGATCCCCTGGATGTCGCCCTTCGTGAAAAGTACGTACGATTTCTTCAAAGTTCCGACGCGAATGACACCTCTTGTAGATGCAATCTCCTCTGGGAAAGAATCAAAACACGCCTAGCCAGGTACTGTGCCCCCGCCTATTCCATATATTACCAGGAGAGAATCAAGATCATCCACGCATGTGTCCGCCGCGCCATCTACACCGACCCTAAGCTACTGGTAGTCGCACAGAACTATAAGACCGTGATGGCGCTGCTCATGGACACCTCCCTGGACGTGCTTATTGTCGAGAAGCTCTGGAATTCTATCCGGCTCCTGTACGTCCACGAAGTTCGGGCAGCGATAGGTTAGCCTTTCGCCTCTTCGCCGAGGACTTCTCACTTACGACTGCAGATGACGTCCTGCGCCCGGTTGGGGGCGCCGGAGAGTATGTTCATGTCCTTGGAGGCCGGGTGTACAAGAACCTGAGCGGTCAAAGCTTCCCTTTCCGCGCGTGGGGACATATGACGGCTCTGTTTATGTGCTATTCCTGCGTGCGCAGAGTTTGCAAAACGGTCTGTGCCCTCGCATCTACGTAATTCGCACTCAACACCATAATAGGTCGACGAAATTGTCGCCCTGACCCGATATGCCGTGCTCAACATGAACGGTTTGAGCCAGTCGAGACTCAAATACGAGATCCCCTACGACGGCTCCAAGATCCTCAGTCTCTGCGGCTTCATCCCCAACAGTATCGACGCCTTTCCGCCGCGCTCCGTCATCACCAAGTGCAACTGTGTCTTCAACGGGGTCCCTCACTGGGAGGAGACCGGCGTCAGCTATGTCATTTGCGCCGGACTGTCCCTAACAGACCCAAAGTCGCAAATCTTCGTGAACGCCTGCCTTCGGGACCCCACGCTCATGGTTCTCGTGCGCAAGGACGTTGACGGGCGCATCATCCGGTCGGCTGAGAGGATCTGGGCAGAGCGCATGCGAAACGCGAATACGCGCGCTGGGCTGCGAACCGCTCCATGGGACGTCTCCCGGACGGTGTACTACCAGGATACCGTGCTCGAGGAGGCGCAGCCACAGGTCTACGAAGGAGAGGTACTCGCAGACTGCTTCCAGGTGGTGCTCGTCGACGGCGGTGACGGCTCCATGGCGGACCTCGTCAAGAAGATAAGCCAGATATGGCTGGAGAAGGTGTATAAGATCGAGGACATAATGACTCTCATCGGCGATATCGCGATGCCTTTCATCGACAGCGGCGAACTGGAAATCGATCGCAGGAAGAAGCGCGGCCCAGTGATAATAGTTCCGAATCTCGAAATGGACGTGCACGCAGCGTACAAACGGCTTTGGGGATATGCTCCGGTAGAGCTGACGGCGGACGATGATGATGTTCCGTTGCGCATTCCTGGACCGGGATCCAAAAAATAATTTTGTGTAGGACGTTGTAGTTGATGAGAATTTTCGTTGTGCGAATTCGCGGGCCGCGTCTGCTCTCCCTTGTGACCACTCCCCACCCGAACCTTTATCGGCCCGTTCTTGACTTTGGAGGTACGTCACCCTCCACCCTCTTATTTAAACGCTTCGCATGAGTGGCTGCAGGATCGCAAAATACAGATGCTCGCATACACCCTCAAGTTATCGCTACTTTTTGCATCGCTTGCATGCGCGGCAGGCAGATTACACCCTCAGTCACGGATCCGTTCTACATGCATCCTATCGCCGCGCGGAGTTGGTCTCGACGATACCGACCAGGTATGTTTCCATTGGGATCTGCGGTGGTTTTGGCATCTCTGTCCTACAGGTCCTAGAGGCCATCACAGAGTGTGGCCACGGCGGAAGCACGGTGTTTCAAGAAGGAGTTTACAATATCACGCGGTGGGTTGCATAATCTGCCGCGACGTGTCCCAGATCTAATATTAGCTGCTAGAAAAATGACCTGGGATCTTGTCGACGCTAAGGTTGACTTACATGGGCTCCTTAGTGTGCGATTTTAATTATTTATGTCCTGGAGACAGAGTATTAATGAATACCGAGCAGTTTACACCCAACGTTGACTTCTGGCTCAACCCGAATAACACCTACCGGGTTGTATTTATCCAGGTCCGCACCATTTTTTTCCCTGCAGGAAAGAGAAAAAAATCAACCTCCGTCTCAGAGCCAAGCTTCTTGGTTCGTCATCACCGGTCGCGACTTTGAAGTCGATGCGCACAATACGGGGGGGATCATGGGTAATGGACAGGCACATTTTATTGTACTTCATATTTTCTGCTTTGACTGATCCTACCCCTCAGACATGGTGGAACGCTTTCACAGCACGGCCTCGAGCGGACGGAGATGGACGGCCCATCTCACTCACTCTCTTCCGCGCCGTTCGCGGGATCATCCGCAACTTCGTCATCGAGGCGCAACCGTTTTGGTGCAATTGTATTGCCGAATCGCAACACGTTGTGTACGACGGGATGAAGTGCAATGCAAGTAATGCAAATCCGGCTTTTGCAGGGACAAAGTACGCAGCTGCGCAGAATTATAGGTCACGGAAGGGCTGAATATGGTGGTGCAGCATCGTGCCAAACACAGATGGTTTGTTCCTTGCCTATCTTAATCGGCGGACGACTGAAATGATGTTGCAGGAATCAACACCTATCGGAGTGATAACATCTCGATGTTGAACTGGTTAGTGAGACAAAAAAAAAGTAGTAGATTTCCTCACTCAAGCCTTGTCATCTAAGGGATATTACCTGTGGTGAGTCTCCCCTGAACAGACGCTTCAACAGTTGAAGTTAACTCGGACTAGGTGACGACTGCCTCGCCATAAAAGGAGTAGGGTGATTTTCTTCTACGACAAACCATGATGGAGCTAATTATTCAACCCAGAACTCTACGAATATTCTTGCACGCAATATCACTTGTCGAGGCGGCAATGGTATTGCCTTTGGATCCTTGGCGCAATATGCAAACTTGGTACAGCATATATTTGGTGCGTTCTTGTAGAAGATAGATATTGAGCACATCAAATCCAGACTGACATCGTCGAAAATGTGAAAATGGATGATTTGAAGGTAACAAAGTTGGTTTGCTGATATATTATTCGAGCTCCTGATCATTGTGCGTATCAGATACTTCGCATCGATACGAGAGTTCAGCCGAATATGGCGCACGGGGTAGGTTAAGCCATTATACGCGTACCGATGCTGACAGAGAACAAAAGGTGTACTTCAAATCATGGGACGGTACCGTGAATGGAGCACCTCCAACTGGCGGCGGTGGTAGCACTGGTGTGGTTTTAATCCGGACTACGCAGCTCGAGATACTGACCATATTAATGTGCTTAAGGCTTCTTGCGAAATGTGACCGCCACTAATGTTGTTCTCGACCGCGTAAATGGGCCGATAACCCTTGCTCAGACGAATGGTGGAAAAGCGTGAGTGGCCGATAAAAGAGTTGAACAGAATTCAGACTTCTGGATCTTCAGAAACGACCTGCCATCCACTTTCCGGTTCAGTGGGATGAACTTTAACAACTGGACAGGCACGGCTGCTACCAACACCCGTAAGTGTTGGCTGAGATTTGCAACGCCGAGGCTTATCATAACAGTGCTCAGCCTGGCCTGCAGCTCCGCGGTTGGCTGCTCCAACATAACCTTTTCAGGGTTCAATTTGAGCGTTCCAGCCGGGCAGACCCCCCGCTTCGTCTGCCAGAACGTCCAGAATTTGGCTGGCTTAAACCGTACGTTTTCTGTGCATTACTGTAAATATTGAGCACCAATGGAGAATACAACAGATTCGTGTACTGCCTCTGGCACTTGAGAAACGAAAGCTTAATATTTCCTCTGTTTGTGAAATATTCCGTATGAAAAATTGATCTACCAAAAAGAGTTGACTCCAGGCCGAAATGTTTCATGTCGCATTCATGTTAGAGAATCAGAGGCGCTTTTGGAGGAATCCGAATATGGTTGGAATATGGGCATTGGCCGCCAAGCGCACCGGATGTCATGTGCATTCCGGACCGACGGCGGACCGCCCACCTTGTGACTGCCCACCACAAACGCCACCCCGTATATAAGGTACCGGTCCATTTAGATGGGGATGATTCGCAGCGACGATGCGTCTCACCAGTTTACTCTTGTTCGCATTTCTTGTAGCGATTTCCGGCGCTAACAGAGCAGGAGGCGAATCGCATCATCATGATCAGCCACACTCGCCATTGCCCTACCGAACCTGCACAATTTCGCCACGTGGAGTCGGGAAGGACGACACAGACCAGGTTTTTTTACGCGTCTCTCATTTGACTCGCTTATTTAACAGTTTTTGGACCTCAGGTCCTACGCGCAATCGCGACATGTGGGCATGGCGGACGCACCGTCCTTTTGCACGGGGCCTATAACATTACACGGTGATGTCCAACCATTAGCCCACAGTGAATGAATTTCCTAATTGTGTTATTCGTCGCGGCAGGAAGATGACATGGAACCTCGTTGACGCGTCGGTCGATCTGCATGGGTGGCTTAGCGTGAGCGTCCCCTGATCCTTCATTTGTCTTCCGTGTAATCTGCGCCAGTTCCCGCCGGACGTAGATTACTGGCTCAATGCGAACAATACCTACCGAGTCGTATTCATCCAGGTGGGTCCTTAAATTAAAACGGGATTGTTGAAATAAATCGGCGCAGAGCCAAGCATCCTGGTTCGTCATCACCGGGCGTAACTTCGTCGTCGACGCGCACAGAACGGGAGGCATACAAGGGAATGGACAGGTTCGTCGATTTCTTGCCATAATTCGTGTATTCATCCTATACAGAACTGGTGGAACTACTTCACATCCCACGCAAAAGCCGACGGGGACGGACGCCCTATCTCACTCACACTGCACCGTGTCTCCCGCGGCCTAATCCGCAATTTTGCAATTGAATCGCCACCCTTCTGGTGCAACACTGTTGCAGAGTCCCAAGGCGTGGTTTACGACGGGATGCGCTGTAACGCGAGTAATGCAAACCCAGATTTCGCAGGGAAGAAGTCCGCTTTACATTTAACAATTGGGACTTGATGCTGACTCCGGCGATAGTATCGTACCAAACACAGACGGTGGGCGAGCTTTCATTGTTTTCTCGAAGGTTTAGAGCTTAACGGCACCAGGAATCTGTACATACCGAAGCGATGACGTTAAGCTGTTCAACTGGTTAGTTTGCACCAAAACGCAATTCCAGATTATCTCACTTACCCCATGGTATTGCAGGGACATTACCTGTGGTAACTAGTTTCTCGTACACAGATATTTAATATTCAAGAAACACAGGTGACGACTGTCTTGCGATAAAGGGAGTAAGTTAACATATGTGTGTGTGTGAGTGCGCGCCGATGATAATTTACCAGAATTCAACCAACATCCATGCGCGCAATATCGTTTGCCGCGGCGGAAACGGTATCGCGTTCGGGTCTCTTGGGCAATACGCGAACCTGGTGCGGCCCCTTTAAAAACAGAATACGGCTGCTCATTTGTCCGTAGAGCGATATCGTCGAGAATGTCCTACTCGAGGACCTGCAGGTGACGATTTGAGAGGTACTTCAGGCAGAACAGGTCAACTGATGCGTACACTAGTTGTTACGTATCGATCCCAGTGTGCAGCCGAATATGGGGAATGGGGTCAGTGCCCATAGACATTCATGGGCCGGAATTGCTGATGAGACGTCCGGGAGTAGGTGTATCTCAAGTCGTGGACGGGGACAGTAAATGGGATGCCGCCGACAGGGGGCGGGGGTGGTCCAGGTGCGCGTGGCGACGTCTGAGGTTCACCTTATTGATGCTATCATATATCCAGGCTTGGTCAAAAACATAACAGCACGCAATGTTCTGCTTGACCGTGTCAACTCCCCAATTCACCTATATCAGACGAACGGCGGCCATTCGTGTGTCCTTTGTGCAGTACTTTTTGATAAAATGACGACTAATCGCTTTCAGACTGGATCTGCCTTCCACCCTGACATTTGGAGGTTTACACTTCGAGAATTGGACAGGCACGGCCTTGACGAATAAAAGTGAGCGAATTTTCTGATCTAACCGATGAGAAATTTAACAGATATCCAAGTTGTCGATATCGAATGCAGCGCGGCCGTTGGGTGCGCGAACATTATATTTAAAGATTTCAATATACAGGGCCCAACGGGGCAGGCACCGCGATTTATTTGTCAGAATGTCCAAAGCCTTTCGGGTCTGAACCGTAACTGTTTCTTGTTACCTTGGGTGAAGCAAGAAACTAACGAATGACACAGAGTCGTGCAATGCAACCGGACTGCCGTAATAACGAATCTTGAAAGTATTTCGTCAACCAAATGCTGTTCTTCTTGATATGTTCATTTTTGACGCCTTCCATCTCAGCTTGCTAAGTGAGCTCAATAAAATGTGGTATAGCATCTCATGACAAGCTGCCTGGTTGCGATCTTCAACATGCTTAGATGGGGAGGTATATTCAATCCGACACGCAATATGACGCGTCCCTGCGGCAGTTCTGGATTCGACCTTACCATCAATGGTATTTTCGGTGCCGGGTTTGCGTGTAGTCTGGCATCGAGTAACAGACCCGAACGGCGCCGCCCAAAATAGAATTCTCGGACCCACCTGCATGAACGCCTTGAAGAAAATCATGGAAGATGAGGCAACAAACTATGAACCTGAACCTAACAACTTGAAACGGCCTGCTTCCACAATTGGAGGGCCCGCTGCGAAGAAGAGAAACATTGCAGTACTTGACTCGGATGACGAAGACTCGGATGATGACTCGGAATAGTCGTTTATGTGTTGCCACAATTTGTCAGAACCTACTTTTTCACCTTTGGTTTCTAGGGCATTTCAGTCCATGTTTGCGCCGGCTATTTCCGTGAGCAATTTCAAAAATAGGAACTTCAC
The DNA here is from genome assembly GCA_029282285.1 of Mycena rebaudengoi. NCBI lineage: Eukaryota > Fungi > Basidiomycota > Agaricomycetes > Agaricales > Mycenaceae > Mycena > Mycena rebaudengoi. The sequence goes on from JARJCX010000239.1 coordinate 27,065, forward strand.
CCTTGTATATCCAGTCGTCTTCCTTGTGAAATTTTTCGTATAATTCTTGGTTCCGGATTCCGGACCAAGTCTCAAAAACGCTATTGTATGTCCGTTCGATGCACACTAATGTAATTAACATCATCCCGAGCTGTCAATCACGGCACCTACTCAAAATTTCAAACTCCGTCCTCGGATGAATTCGTTGAAGAATATGTGTTACATTCCAAGATACGGCAGGCCCATTTCCAGCAGCAGATGTAGGAATGGAGGAACCAAGGTTACCCGGAGGGCCATTGATATGAAAATAACATTTGAGGTAAAGTTCGTAATCGAGGGTGGCAGTGCCTTACTTCGGCCGAAAGTCCGAGACATCTAACACAACGACAACTGGGAGGACAATGCGGCAAGCGCACTTAGGCAGCTTTCCTGTCGAAATACTCTCTGAAATCGTAGAGAGAACCTCCTTCACGGATCAGATCTCTTTGTCTGTGGTCTCGAGACTTCTCAGCGCCATCGCTCTTCGATTTCTTTACCGGACCATTCGACTAACGTCGCTCGTACACACTGTGAGGTGCTGCACGACCCTAGCGCAAAATTCGCTCCTGGCCTTAGCTGTCCGCACCATCCGAATACAAACCCCCCGGTGAGTCTGACGGCAGTCATGGTCTCGCCGAATTTGCATAGGGATTATTGGGTGTGAACGACCTCATAATCCCTGTATCAATCTGGGTACGACCTGGCCACACTCGAATCATGGCTGAATCCCCTCCCCAGACCGGCCCACGCCTTTACTGTGCTCTCTTCCTTTTTCCGGCTGCTCAACTCTGCGCTGCTCAAAACGACGAATATAACGTCGCTTGCAATTGACGTCGTGGACCTCAATGCGTCAATTCTTCGCGGATGCATACTTCCCAAGCTGGAGCAATTTGAATGCCTCAGCTTCTGCCAGCCGCATTTCGCCTTCCTCGCCAGCCACCCGACGATAAAAACTCTCTATCTGTGGCCAGAACATTTCGACCAGGAATTCTCTGGATCGTTAAACCTTCCTGCGCTCAGCAACTTCACTGGGCCCAGCGCGCTTGTCCCGGCGTTACTGTCCGGGGCCCCCGTCCAAGCCGTGAGTCTGCGCTGGCCCCGCTGGGAACGCTCCCAGGCAGAGTCAGTCATCCCCCAGCTGGCGCGGTCCACATTCCCACAAGGAGTGTCCGTATTCCAGAATCTGTTCTACGGCTGGCCGTCTCTGTCTGCACTGACACTCATGGCCCACTCCCTCGCGCACGTCCTGAGCCTGTCCCTCATCTCCGCCGACCTTCCAGATCCCGGCAGTCTTTCGTACAACGAGGTATGACGCCCCCCTTCGCGTGATCCACTCTTGACCGACCCCGGCCCGCTCTGCAGCTCGTTGAAGGCTTCTCCGACCACCTCCCCCAATTCCGGTGTCTGCTCTCCGTCACGATCGACTACGGCAGCCCCGGACGCCCCGCGCCGCCCGTCGACTACGACCTCGAGCTCGCGCGTATGCAGGACTGGGGCCGCCTCTCCCCCACCCTTGTCTCCTGCACGCTCATCAGTTGCGTGCCCCTCCCCTCCCCCTCTCCCTCCTTCTCCCCCTCACAGTCTTTACCCCCACCCGCAGGCCGCGTGCGCTGGGACCGCATCGGGCACCGCACCGCCATGTGGCTCCCCGCCGAACAGCCGCGCGCGCTCGTCAACCCCTGGCTGAGCAAGACGCTCACGCAGCGCGGCACGCAGGGCACGTCCGACTTCCTCGCAGACGTGCGCGACATCCTCGTCGAGCTCAACCCCGACCGCCTCGACGACGGCCTGATGCCCGTCATCATAAAGTCGCTCGTCGTCATGCCCCGCCTGGCCGCGCTGCAGGTCCTGCTGAACGACATCTCCGACGAGAAGGTCGACTTTCTCTTCTCACGGCGCGGGCCCCCACCCGAGTAAGCACACACAACGCGTCTTTCGCTCGTTCGTGACGCAGTGCTGACGTGCTGTACTATACAGTGAGCCCGAGATCGTGGAGCTATGAGGGGTGGCTACTAGCATCTATGTATCGGTCTTGTTTTCGCCAACCCCATAAATAGAAGGAAAAAAATATGTACATAAATTATTATAGAATATCAAACACGAAATAGCACAAACACGATGCATTGAACAAGCGAGTCAGGATCAACAGACACGGTGTAGAGTGATAAAGGAGCGCGGCATATGTAAGGCGAGGGAGGGGCGAACGGTAAATGTACAGCGAGAGGTCGGCTCTCCGTCTCTAGAAATTCTCTGTGGAGGGTGTCAGAATAGTGTGTAACGAATGAGAGGTAGCGGGGAGATGAGGCGTAAATACGAAACGAGAACAAGCAGCAGTACGAGGGGAGGCGGAGGAAGGAAAACCGCTCAACGCAGCGAAAGGTGGGGGGAGGGGGGGTATAGAGGACGGTCCGTCGTCGTACGGAGCGCAAAGCGAAAAACCAAAAGGAAGCGGGAAACAGAAGAAAGAAGAAACACACCTTTTCCGAAGAAGAAGCGCGTGCCCTTGACGTCCGAGTGCTTGTTCGACATGATGTGCAGCGTGCTCGCGATCGCCGGAGGGCCACAGAAGAACTGTGGGGTGGGTGATTGGTCAGTATGGGGGTATTGTGGGTGGGGTATTAGGATGATGGAAGAGGTGGGCGGGCAAGGCGAGGGGCATGTGAAGGTGCGAGGGGAGGGGCGGAAGCGGAAGGGGCAAGAGGTGGGGGGGTTATGAAGGGAAGTGTCTGAAGGAGCGACGGAAACAAAGAAGGTAATACTCACCACACCGACATCTGACTCGGGGTGCTTCTCCCCGATGGACCCAAAGATCTTGTCCCAGTTCGGGCGCCCAAAGTGTGTCGGCGCGCGTAGTGACGTGATGGCGTCCTTCTCCGCGCCGACGTCTTGTACCTGAAGAAGAGTATTAGTACATTAAGAACGCCAGAATAGACAGGCAGAGGGGCTGGGTACACCGCGACCTCCGCGCATACGGATACGGATACACCAGCGCGCCGGCGCGGCACGACAGACGGAAGGGAATAGATAGAAAGACGCACAATAATGTTATTCATGTCGTCCTCCTTGATCTTCGCCGTCAGGTATATGTTGATCTCGATCCTGTTCTGCGAGTCCTGCTCCTCAATCGCGTGCAGCAGCGAGTGGAACCATTCAGCCGTGCCGAAGTCGCGGATGACCCAGGTGAAGTAGACCTGCGTTCCCATTTTAGCACAATGGCAATCGGCAATCCAATTTCATATCGGACGCACCTTAGACAGCCTCGTCGGCTTGGAGTGGTTGAAGTTGTTCATGCGGTACCAGATGCTCTTCAGGATCCTATTCGTATCCACACACACAATCAATCAATGCCCATCTTTTTTTTCAAAAACCCAAGGCAAACGCACGAAGCAAACGGTGTGACCCCGATACCGGCGCCCACGAGCAGCACGGTCTCATAGTCCAAAAACTCCTCGGACGACGTCCCGAACGGCCCGTCGACCATCACACGCGGGAGCGTGCGGTTCACGGGCGGGTTCGTGTTGGTGCCGATGACTTTGCCGCCTGCGGCCGCCTGGGGAGAGGTGTTAGCGGGTTCGGAGGTTCATTTTGGGGGGAAGTGTGGGGATGTTTTTTTTGCGGGAAAGAAGAAAGAAAGGAGAAAGCGCCTCCCAGCGTCCCATCCAATGGATAGGCCCCCTACCGGCGGACATCATCTCCGTGTTCTAGACCGTATTGTACCCCCAAGAGGACAGACGGGTTCGGCGGCGATGAGTACGGACAGCCCCTACCCGATCACTCCGCTGATGAGAACGGGCGCGAGATGGTCGGTGTGGGATACGATGAGGCGCACGGCATCAGGTCCACGACGGTCTGGGCCCTGCACACTGGCGTCTCCCATCTGTCGGTGACACACACGAACATATTCGCTGTGTCGGCAAAGCAGATGGGTATTCGCTATGGCGACCGACACGGAATCTTCGCTTCGCGGCGGAGCGAGACCGCATCCAAGTCGAATAGAAAAAAACCCCCCGAAGCGCAGCAACAGAGCCAACATCGCAGAAAATCCCACATCGCAAGAAAAAAAATCCCACATCGCAAAAAAGCAGAAAAAAAAACGCACCTTATCCTTGTCGCGCGAAAAGTCGCATCCGAGCGCCTTGGAGAACGCGGTCGTAAAGTCGCCCTCTACACGGATGTGCACGGAGATGTAGTCTTCCTCCGGCGCGCTGTGGGTTTTGGTCAGTTTTTTTTTTTAGAAAATAGGAGAGGGAAGGAGTACAGACCTCGTCAGCGTAAACGGATGCCACTGGTAGTAGCTGATCTCGGGGCAGTTGATGAAGATGTACTGGCCCGCGCGCGTGGTGGTCTTCTCCTTCTTGATCTGGACCTCCATGACGTTGGACGGGTGTTGCACGACCTTGGAGATGTACGTGACGTGGCGCGAGCGCACCTCGCGCAGGCAGCGCTCGTAGATCCAGATGATGCCGCCGACGAGCCAGTAGCGCTGTGTTAAAATAAGTATATATAATTAAATCAAGACAGGAAACGCACCCAAAACACGCCGATGGTGTTGAACGAGCAGAAAGGCGGTCGGTCGGGCTTGATCATGCAGAACATGCCGTGGAGCTGCCAGAGGATGAAGAACGGGATGAAGAGGTGGTGGGTGTACCAGAACTTCTCGAAGCCGCCGTTCTTTGCGCGGCGCCGCTTCTCGATGGCAAAGTATACCATGGTGCCGAGGCAGATCCACATGAGCCAGCCGGTGATGAGGGGCCCGATGATGAAGTTGGCGGTGATGAAGAAGACGACCTTCTGGCCGGTGGTGTTAGCACCGGTACTGGGGGCGACGGTGAGGCGGTAGAGGTTGACGATGTGCGCGAGGGTGTGCACGATGGAGCCGGTGAAGATGGCCCAGGCGGTGGCCTTGTGGAGGGTGATGTTCTTGTCGAAGGGGATGATGGAGCCGAGGGCGGTGCGGCGCATGACGGAGATGAAGTTGCGGCAGACGGGGAGGAGGATGAAGATGACGTCGACGTGCAGAACGACCGCGGCCGTACGTGCGATGACTGGAGGAGTTGTCAATTTTGTTCGTTCTTTTTTTTTTTAAACAAAAGAAGAGAAATACCAAACGTTATGCCAAAGGTCCTGCGAGCATCATTCAGGTTGTCTTTAAGCGCATAGTGGAACCACGCCAGGACCGAGACGATCAAGTGCAGGAAGAGAAAGACGGCAAAGAAGATGTGGCGCTGGCCCTCGTTGATGAGCCACAGGCTCACGCGTTCGCCAATGCCAAGGGGCCCCGTGCGCTTCTTCTTTGTGGAGGCTGTTGTGCCGCTGCGCTGGAGCCCCTGCAGCCGACCGCGCTCGGTCTTGTTACGCTGGAGACTCGCGCCCTTGGGTTTCACGTTGTCCATGTCCGGATGCTGGTCCAGGGCCGGCAGACGGTCAGAAAAGTCCAGGCCCGAGGAGCGTTTGGGTTTGGACATTGTGGTAGCAGTAATTAGTCGTCAGTCTTTCAAGTCTACGTAGAGCGACCTGCGGAAGAGCAAAGGGGACCGGCCTAAGGAAAGGGAAGAGGAAAGAAGGGAATGCAGGACTGATGGGAAATGGGGCCTCCGATATTTGTTGATCAATGTATGCGACAAATCGGCCTCGGTTACCAAAACAACGACAGGGCCTAGACTCAAGGCCTCGAGGCCCACCGAAGACCCGCGATTGCTGACACTGATATAGCTAACAAGGGCTTACACACCTCTGTTACTATAGTACTAGCAAGTAATATCCGTGTGAGTAACTGCCTGCAACGCGTTCAATATGCAGATTCGCGTTTGCCGCAATCGGCCGTTGAGGAGGCACACTTTTTATAGCTGGTCCCAAAAATACCACAAAGGCCTGGACGCTGGAGCATCACAATCTCATCATTTGTGGCAAGGGGCCCGTCAACTTGGGTCATCAGGCCAACTGCCGTCAAGCCGTTGGAATACTCCAACGGCTTGACGGCACTTTTCCCATCTGGGTGTACTTGGTAGCACTTGCATTGGCTGGTATTTCCGTTCAGAACGTTTGAAGGGTGTTGAAACGTCCGCATATTTAGGTCCGCAAATAGTGCGTTACGGGTCACCCGTCGATCTCGGGTACAGTGTTATATACAGTGTTGGCTAGTAGATCATCGCGTGGTGAAGACCCAAAACATGTTCAGGAACTCCAGATTGACCAGAATATGATCAGTTTCCAGCGTGCTTTGTAGCTGGAGCAATTAGCGTTCGTCACAGACAAGGCACAGAGTCTCCAATTTCAAATATTCTGATACACATCATTCCCCACCGCCACCATCCTATCGCTGGGACGACCGACAGAGCGGATTCGGCTTGGCGTGCCGACGTGCCTAGACCCACCGCGCTGGGTTCGAATTAGAACCCAGTCTACGGAGCTCGTCAACTTTCATTCCTTCTGACTATTCTTAGCACAAAAGCGCCGCGGTCGTATAGGGTCGCATCAGCGTACTATCAGCGTCCTATCAAATCCTATTAATATCGGTTCTTCAATGGCTACCGTTTGCTATTATTAGCACGCTCGAAATCTTTTTTTGTATCCTCCTCGCGTCATCCATGCGTCCAGCAACCAAAGCATCCGAGATGAACTCCAGGCCCAGGCCGTCCTCGATCCCTGCTCACTCGACGTCTCCCTTGAACTTCTCACCACAGGCTAATTACTGCTCGCACCACAGAATAATTAATTTTACCACGCTAATCGCCTCTCATTTGTCCCTGACTTCGCGAATCAATCTCGTCGGCACCTTTCGCATGCGCTGTCCTGGGCCTCGACCGCAACATCATGATATTTTGTGGATCGAGAACCCGCCCATTAATAACAAGTCTCGCCCGCGGCGGTTTGTATAAGTCTAGGATCAATACTCAACTTCCAGATCTGCAGTTACCGGCGTTTCTAGATCCGAGTGGGGGGTTTTTTTTTGGCTTGCTAAAGTTCTTGCTAATACCGACGCGATAATCCTGAACCGAGTGACCGCGGCAACACCAAGGTTTGGACCATGGTTTAAATCTTTTTGAGCTGAGCAGAATCATTCAAACCGTGTTTACATAGTCACTAATAAAATTTTTGGCAGCCGCTAGCACTCGCACTAGAATCTTTTCTGAGTCAGAATATGCAAGACACAAATACATTCAAATCCAACGGTGTAACCTTCACTCTAGCACGTGATAGTAACCTTACCATTAAAACCGCCTTGCGCATTAACAGTCGTCGATAACCCATGGGGCCTCGTTACTCACCACGCTTCACACAACCGTCGGCAACGAATTGTCCGACAGCCCAACGAAGATGCTCGACACCTCCGTGCCACCACTGGGATAATCCGAGATAGCCACCGGATTGAGGCCTCCAGGCCCACCGTATTCCAGCTGTGGAGTACCGTCGAAGGAATGATTTGCAGCCGATTTATATACTATAGAGAACAACAATCGATATGATTCTAATCAAACGTCGGCTACATGGTCCTTGTTTCTGCCATACTTACGTAGAGTGATCCTGACAAGATGTCAACGCGGCGTCGTCCAGGCGGGTCAGAACAGCGCCAGTGACGTCAAAATGTGGGCTTGGTTAACCTTCCTGTACTTAGTTGTAAGTGCAGACGCAATATTCCTGACAGGCAATAAGTAGTCAACAAACGCATACAGCATGGTAATATCCAGGAACCAACCAGGTATAAAATTTAGGTGCGGTATAAGCGTTGCCAACTCCTAGTCTCGACCCAGCCTCTCATAACATCCCAATTTGGGAACCCTGTCATGAGAGGCTGGATCGAGACTGGCTTTGTCTGACAGCCTCCCAGATTTAAACTGATAACATCTGAGAGCGTCGAATTAGGAATAAGTGTAAATGGGAAAACAACGTGCTGGGGAACAAGCCGCGCAGCGCATACTTATTGCGATGAGAAAGAATGCTCAATGATAATGTGGCATTTTCTTGCCCGTAAGGAATGGGGCTGAAATGCGCATTCCAATCGTACCTGGGCTATACCTGATCCACTGTCGCGCCGGCGCCCAGCCTTGTCAGTGTCGTGTCTTTCTTGGTACACATCGTGAACCAGCGAGGAAATTGAGCGACAGGGGGCGGCATTCGAAATGGCAGTATTATTAGTTGTTTAAATTGCGGTCAGATCCAATTCATCCCGTTGGTTGGATATGTAAATTAGTGCAAGTGCCTAATCCTGGTAGAACGTTGGCACTCACCTTAAATTGCCTGACAGCTACGCAATATTTTCCGCACTGTTGAACTACATAATTGATGCCATGATCAAGTCCTCAGCACAATTTCGGCCAGGATACTACCACAAGGGTGCGGTTGGGATGTTCTACTTCTCGGCTCCAACCACTGAGCTGACTTTGTGTCAATAGGCACTCGAAAATGTTAAAGAAACCTTGTGAAGAAATTGCAATGACGACTGGATCTTTGGGTTCATTAGCAAACCGAAGCCCACTTTTGAAAGGAGGGACATACTCGGAGTGAGAAGGGACTGTGTTTCTTGAATATTTTGATTGTTTCGTGACTTCCTGTCCACCACTCGGCAGCCCGCAGTCGGCTTTCCAAGTGTGTCTTGGCGGCGTATGGCACAGCCATATCGCAAACTGAGCTGTTGTCATTCATAAACAATTGAACGTCTACGCTAAGGCTCCAATCATTTAATTTTCGTGTATGGATCTGGGCACACTGAACGGAAACGGTATCTAAACGGTTTAAATACAGTTTAAAACAGTTTACAAATAGTATTTTTGTATAGGCCTAGGGTTTTATTTCGACAGCCAAGAACCTTTTCTTGAAATGGGTTTTCAGTTCGAAATATGCTTGAGGATCTTTGGTGTGATTAACAACTGCTCCGAAGTGTGCAGGAGACGCAGGAGACAGCCAGCGGCCTCGTGGTCAGGAGGCCGCCATCACAACAGGTAACATTCACCTTTCATCCCGCCACCACCCAGCAAACTAGCGGTCTTGAGTGATTCTACCGGCCTTGATGCCAGGGAAGCTGCATTGAGTGTTACTTGACCTCCGAGATTCACTGGTAAGACCCCCAAGGCTGGCCGAATTATTCCCACCGTTTAAACTGTTTACAAACTGTTTATTTATCGTTAGGCCCTGGCGTATACTAAACGGAAATAAAAACGGTTATAGCCGTGTATAAATTTTTGTACATGGAAACGGTTGGAGCCTTAGACGGCCCCAAGAATCCTTTTCAGTTGGCTCAAGAATGAAGGGATGAAGCTCCCGACATGGTCCGGAAAATGTCCATGCAGATGAATCAGACATTCCAAAAGATGGCGGCATTATTCAGCGGCACTGACCTCGAGGCAGAATTTAAGTGGTTGGCGAATGTTTAGGTTTTGGGTGACTGTGACCAACCCCTAAACACTTCTCATGACGATCACTGCGGTTGTCGTCTCGCCTGGGAAAGAAAACAAATTTGTTTAGCTATCCCCTCCCTCCCGCCGTTCCCTCTACGAATTTCAACTTGCTCAGGCCTCCCCATACACCAGCTGGTAGCATCCCCGCTCGGTCCACATGGAGCCGATAACCTTTGCGGACAATTCCACCGGGGTTCTTTTTACAAGAGGACGGGCAGTCGAGCGCCACAAGCGCATACAAGAAGGGTGAGACTTCTCTTGGTTCCATTACCAGTTACTTACCCGATGTCAGTGAACGGCTGCAGCGGGCTGAGCTGGCGGAACGCGACGCTCACATCTTGTCATTACTACAAGACATGAAAGTGCTCAAGGATGATCTCAAAGGAGTAAAGAAGAATCTCAAAGGATCGTGAGGAGGACAAGAAGAAGAAGGCGGAGCCCTTCACTCTCTCGCGCCTCGACAAGTAGTACAAGGACGATCTCTCAGTTGAACAATTCGAATGTCTGTCTGGCTGCTTACAGGGTACGTTTTATATCTTTGTGTCTTTTGTATTGTCTCAACCTACTCTGTTCAGCCTACAACGACATAATATTCAATACGAAGAGGAAAGGGCCCCGGGAAGTCGTATTGACGAAGTCGGAAAAAAAGCAGCTCAAGAACGCTGGGATCAATCACAGTAAGCACTCATTCTCCCGAACGAAAACTGTGCTGACAACTCGCTTGGCACCTACCTTCAGTTACTCGAATATTGGAGTTCGACTCTAAGCCCTGGGAAACGAAAAATGCGAGCGTTGAATACCGGACAAAAATAATTGCCCTTGTGGACAAAGCAAAGTTGATCGTAGGCGATAACCTGGAGTTCTGTCTCCAGCTGCTTCCCCATTACAAAACGGCGCGACTTCCCCGAAAATATCTGCAGTACCCCAACCTGACCCTTCCACGGTGCACAAGCACCTTTCACCAATCCTTCCCCCGCAACACATGGCTACACTTGAGACCCTACTGATCTCAAATCCGACCAAAATCGATGGCGATCACATCTTTTCAGCCTCCGATGAGTACAAAGCGCCGGTAGAAACAGCGGAACTGGAGATAATGACTATCAAAAAACGGTTGCGAGAGCTGGAGGAGGAACTGGCTGCAGAGGGGCCGGGGGAGGAAGGAAAGGATGACGAGGATGATGGGAAGGAAAGGATGGACGAGGAAGAGGATACGGAGATGCAGGAAAGGGAGGGAGGGGAGTGTACGGGAGAGAATGAGGACGAGCGTGAGAAGGAGAAGGAGAAGCGCCGCCCCCATAACTTGAAACGTGATTGCTCGCCCTCGGGGGACGAGAAGGAACGCAAGAAGAAGCACAAGTCATCCAAGGCCATAGTCTTCTGCTCTTAGCTTTCACATGAAGCCTTGAATAAAGAAATACATGCTCGTGTAATTTTCATGACGGCGTTAGAGGATGCGGCCTTGGTTGAAAACCGGCCGAATCTAAGCCCCTTTTGCTGTTGTTTACTGGTCACCGCCACCGGCTCGTGCATCAAATAAGGCTGAACGAACGCAAAATTAAAGAATGAGGTACTTCGCGACCTGCAGCTGATGACTTCCAGAGTTTATTTTGCGCAACACCTCTTTCTGATTTAAATAATATCTTTTGACGGAGATGTTCCACACTTTGGAACCCGGAATATATTCATCCGCAAGACTCGACAGCCCTAACCAGCAAGAACGTCAAAAGCTCTTTAAATACCGTTCCGTGCATCCCAGAAGACATATAAACAGGCAATAAAATCACCAATCCAAAGACAACGGACGCCAGTCGGCATCGTTGGGTACAGCAGGGGTCGATGGCCGCGTGAATAAGCTGATGGGCGTGTACTCTAAGGAGACCTTCAGTCCATTGGCAATGAGGTCTTGCACATGCGGAATGATATCGATCTCCTTCCCACGAAGGAGTGCGGCGCGGAAATTCGACAACGTCCCTGCACGTGCGCGAATAAATTCGAGCAGAACTTTGTCAGCGACTAGGCGGAACCGCTGTAACATAACGCGGCGCAGCCGCGGGCACAAGACAGGGCCAGTGTCATCCGGCCGTGGAGTTAGCATGGCTATGATGCTATGCCTATCCTCGGGTAGTAGCATTCGTCCCGAGATAGGATCCAGGCGGGCGCCGCGAGTGGGGTCTACGCTGGGTTTTGGGTCGTCTATGAGCTGCAATTCCTGAAGCGCAGGCACAAGCCGTAGACACTCGATGAGCCGTGCTGCGGTCATTTCGTGAACATTGAGACCGAGAGATTCGAGAAGATTGGTGGATGCCAATATAGGGAGGAACGGCAATGGACCTCTAGAGGAGGTACTGCCATGAAATTCCAGACGGCGCAGAACGGGGAGTTCTAGTCGACTGAAGAAGGGCGGTGCCGTCCTCGGATTCCCCCCACTCACGTATAACTGCCGCAGGTGCTCCATCCGACATATTACCGACGGCAGCTGGTGCGGCACTGGAAGGGGTATCGTAAAAGCGAAGGTCTCGAGGAGTGCGCACTGCGCGAGGATGGTGAAAACCTCTGCGGTAGAAATCACTGGCTGGGCGCCAGCGATGGGCCTGAATGATTGCGCATCCACGCGGAGGGATAGGTGGAGAAGTTGTCCCCAGCAGATGGGTACCTGAAGCAAGTGAGCGGAGTCATACGCGAACGATGCGCTCCGCAGAGTCGGTGTATTTATGAAGGAGACCGATTCCCAGTCTGGATCACTGGGCTGGTGCGTGAAGCCCTTGATAGACATGCTTTGCAGCATTGGAACATCCTTCGCATTGAGAGTCGCAAGTGGGAGGAATACTGTGTAGTTTGGGAGCACGAATCGAACGTGTTGCCAGCGGCGCGAATATCGGACAAGTGTTTCAAGGATCATAGTGATATATGCCTCCGTCATAATGCCGAAGGTCGAAGAGACGATGTTGCAGGAAATCGACAAAGGCAAAGAGCCAGAGCGAGACAGCCAAGCGTTGACGATGTTATTCCTCTTTACGAACGCCGAATGGTTTCCGGCGGACGGAGCAGCGATGTGAAGAGATGTCCATAGAGTAGGCGTATGAAGCGCCAAGTGCCTCCACGCTCTGCAAATATGGCAAAGGAGCAGCGGGGACTCCTTCCCGCTCATCGACGAATTTAGAGGCGGAAGAGATGCCTGGAATATTTCCTGGACGACATCATCGGGTAGCCGACGAGCTGGAGAAACCAACGCCCGATGGGCTTCGATAAAGTCGTTCAGTCCATTGAGTTTTCGCTGCAGCCTTTGGATTTCCTCTGAGAGATCTGCTGCTTCCTTGCATGGCCTAACCAGAAGCTCGAGGATACGCTTGTATTGCGTATCCGATGGAACAGCATTCGTATGGAGGATACTCGCATAGGGAGAATCCATAATGAGTGCTGAAGCGTTCGGGTGATGAAGGCAGAAGCATAGCTTTTGTGATCCGAATCTCGTAAGTATAACCCTGATACTTCGAAAATATTGTGGCGCTCTCCGAGCGGCGTCCAAACTGAGAATACACTCGCCTTATGTTCCTCATTCCAGGATTTTGCCTCGTACTAAGGCCACTAATCTCCCTCTATTTCATCAAATTCGAAATTTTGAACTCAAGTGTGTTCGAGAGTCAAGTATTTCTTGCTGGACAAATTTTGAAGCAGTGACTCGGAAGAATCCAGTTATCATTCGTCTCAACCGTGAAAAACGCGTCTACAAACCGGAGAGACAAGGAACATCCCGGACCCTTGCGTAAAGGAAAATACACGTGTCGAAGTTTACGATCAGTCACATCACGATGTTTCCCCACCCATTTGGGGTATATCGGTAAACAAAGTGCCGGTCAGAGCGAAATGCATGCTCTACCAGCAACTTAGTCTCCCTTGTCGAGGTCTGTGCTGGATTTCTGCACGTCAAATTCCCAACGCAATGGCTCCGACTAAGCGTCGTCTGGCGCATCTTCTGGACGCACTGGTACCACCCACACCAACTGTAGGCACCCTAACGCTAGGGGACATCACCTTCGAGGTTCCTGCATCGAACCAGTCATTGAGGCTACCGCATTCCAGATCTCAAGATCTTTTAGACATAGAGGACCCGATAAATCTGGACAATCTCCATTTTATGCTCCAAAAGTATCTGCTGGGCCAAGATATCTTTCTGGTCTCTCAGCCCGGTCCATATGCGCGCAGACTGGCGTTGACGTTCGCAAGGTAATAAAAGTCCCTCACTTTACGTTTTGTGAATTTTTATCTCCCCGGGCAGCGTCATAAATTCGGAATACGAATATATTGCGCTGCATCGCGACGTTGGGGAAACAGAACTGAAACAGGTTAACAAAAGAACTCCCTTGTCCCGGACTTTACTGATATCATACCCAGGGGAGAGAGATTCGCTCAGGCGGGAACCTTGTTTACGTCGATAGCGCTGCAGTGAATGCGGTGAAACACGGCAGAATACTAATATTAGAGGGCATAGAAAAGGCAGAGCGTGGAATTATGCCTGTGTGTTGATCCAATCGTCGTCCTGCTCAATAACTAAATACATGCCAGGTCCTCAATAATCTACTAGAGAATCGAGAAATGTGGGCCTGCCCCCTGCAGAATATACTTCCTCTCACATGCTTACCAGGAATTTGGACGATGGAACCCACATAATACACCCTCACCGATACGACCAACTGGACGCGTCTTCTGATAGCGACGGCAACAAATTCATCCCCGCGCACAAGAACTTCCGTGTCATTGCAATCGCTGCTCCGGTGCCACCATTCCCCGGATACCCGTTGGACCCGCCGTTTCGCAGCCGCTTCCAAGCCCGTTTCGTGGACCCCGTAGGCTCTTTCCTCGCTCTGTGTAGCAAAACCGCGGAGCCGTTATCGAAAATCGAAACCACCGTACGAGAGCTGATACTGTCGACGCAGTACGCATCCGAGGCCCGCGATGTCCTCTCCGCCGTCTCGAAATCTGCGCTCCCACCATTCCCTCAGACTGCACTGCAGAAACTCCGCTCGCTCATGGAGGCGTTCCCCCCTCCTGAAGAGCTCTCGCCCCCGCAGCTCGCCCGCCTCTTCCTGACGATCCACCCCGCCCTCATTTTTGCGCCACTCCAAGCCTGGGCGCTCCTCAGTCGCCAAACCGAGGAGAATGGCCTCGGGCCGCTCGGAAGCCCCGCAACGTCCGACGGCGACGACGCTGGTCTGCTCGGCTACAGGCTCGCTGGGATTACCCGGCTGACGCCTGCTACCACCCGCCTCTCATTTACCCACCCGTACCTCCCCGCGCGCGAGTTTACTGCGCCTGCCGGCCCCGCATCGCTGCGCCCGTTCCCGTTTGCCGCCGCGTCCGTGGTGCTGGAGGGCACGTTCTGCGCCACGGACCGCTTCATGGGGCTGCTGGCCTCCTTCCTGCAGGCGCACGCGCTGGGCTGGGACATCTCGCTCGTCCCGCCCGCGATGCCTGCGACCGCGAGCACGTCGACGTCGACGCTAGTGCGTGTGTTTGGGGAGGTGCTGGGGTACGAGACGGAGGTGGTGCACATGTACAAGGAGCTCGGGGGGCGAGAGCTTCTCATGCGGCGGCGGATCCTGGAGGGCGGGGCGACGACGTGGGAGCCGAGGTACGTCGTTTTGTGAATTCGTTTTGTGGGGCTCATTTTTTCCTCAGCGCTATCGTTGATGCCATGTGGGCGGGAAAGCTCGTCCACCTGTCGGGTCTGGACGTCATCGGGTCGACAGCGGGATCCCTCGCGCGTCTGATACAGGACCGCGAGGTCGAGCTGTGGGGCGGTAAGCGGATCGTAGCAGACGCGTCGGAGGCCGAGGTACATTCCTCTCATGTTCGCCGCGCCATCGCTGATGTTTCTAGCTGGAATCCGGTGAACTCTCCGTCGCGCACCCTTCCTTCCGCGTGATCACCACCGCATCCAAGTCCCTCCCGCTCAAGGACTGGCTCTCGAGCGAGCACGCCAACATGTTCTTCCCGGTCCCCAGCCAGCCCATGGAGCACGAGGAAGAGAGCATGCTCCTACTTTCGACGGGCTGCCCGCCGCGCGTCGTGGAGCGTATGCTTGCGTTCGCGGAGCGGTACCGGCAGACCATGTCTGAGGACAACGTGCAGAAGAACCGCAAGCTCGGCACGCGTTCCCTCATGCGCATCGCACGGCGGCTGGCGGTGGACGGCGGCGAGGACAACGCCGATGGCGCTGATCTGCGCGCGATCTTGAGCCGCTCGCTGCTGCTAGAGTTCCTCCCTGGCGTGGAACGCATGAATATCGACACGTTGTTTGACGACGCGGAGGTATTAAGGATCGCTCCTGCTGTTCGTGTTTTCTTAGTGTACATACCCTCGTCGAGAACTGACCAAAGTGTGCCCTTAGCACCACCCCAGCCCTGTGATCCTCGATGATGAGCTCGTATTCCCGGGACCGAGCACGACGGGGGGACCCTCGTTTTCGACGAGCATCCCGCTTTTCAGCATTACGGAGGACCCTGAAGGCGTCAAGTCGCATGTCCCGTATATGGACCACTTCTACGACAATTCTCTGCAGACGCAGTTGATGAGAGACGTTGCTGTAGACCTGGAGCTACTCGGGGAGCATGTCGTTCTGCTGGGGAATCAAGTATGCTTCTCTCCGCCTTCGGCGCTATCGTACTGACTTCGTGTCGCTTGTAGGGAGTGGGTAAAAACAAGATCGTGGATCGGTGAGTCTGCGACCATTTCTCAAAGCTGTCTCTGATGTAAATCCAAACCCAGCCTCTGCCAGGTATCTTGTCCCACGCAATCCTTCTATCCGCAATAACTAACGACACCAACAGCTCCTCGGCAGACCGCGTGAATATATTCAACTGCACCGCGACACGACGGTCAACCAGCTCATGTTCACCACGACACTCGAAAACGGCGTGATCAAGTACACGGACTCGCCGTTGCTGCGCGCCATCGCCTTCGGGCGTATTATCATCATCGATGAGGCTGACAAGGCGCCCGAGCACGTCGTCGCCATCTTCCGCAGCCTCGCAGGCCAGAGCGAGCTGAGCCTCTCCGACGGCCGCCGCGTGCGTGCGACGCGCGAGCGTTCCACCGACATCGTCGTGCACCGCAACTTCCGGCTCGTTTTGCTGGCGAATCGGCCGGGCTATCGTGCGCTGCTTTGCTTTGAGTATTATGACACGGTGCTGACTGATATTATGCTCCAGCGTTCCTCGGGAACCACTTCCTGCAGGTCCTGGGGGAGACGTTCAGCGCGCACTCGGTGATGAACCCGGACCAGGAGTCGGAGCGGACGTTGCTCGCGCAGCTTGCACCGGAGCTGGACGAGGACCTCATCCTGCGCCTCGTCGGCGCATTCCACGACCTGCGCAAGGGCTACGAGAGCGGGACGCTGAACTACCCGTATTCACTGCGCGGTAGGTCGCATCTCACGTACATACAGCAGGTGCTGATGATATTCAGAGCTCATCAACCTGGTGAAGCATATGCAGGCCTACCCGAACGACTCCCTCGGCGACGCCCTGCGCAATGTGTTTGACTTTGATGTGTACAAGCCCGAGACGATCGAGCAGCTGGCGGCGATTCTGACGCATCACGGGTGCGCTTTCCACTGCTCCGTAATCATAATACCCGCATTAATATCATCGTGCATGTATTACAGCCTGAGCGTGCCCCACCTGGGCCTTGCGGCGGCGCGCGAAGCGGCGTCGAAGAAGATCCAGGAGATCAAGTTCGAGCCCAAGAGCACGGAGCTTAGTGAGCCGAAGGAGGGGGAGCACGATGATAAGGAGCATTCGGGCGGGAATAAATGGGCGGGTGGGGTGCGTTTTTTTCTTCCTGCTCTCATGCTCCGTCACTTCGCCTTCTGATCGATTGCTCACCATATGCACAGACCGGGGGCCGGGACACTGCCGGCATGGGCGGAGTAGGCGGGTACAAGCGGCTGTACAAGGGCGGGGACATCAAGCAGGTGTCGGACCAGACAAAAGAGCAGGTCCCCGACCATGTGAGGGACAAGGCACGCGAGATGGCACGGCAGGAGCTGCAGCGGCGCTTGGACGAGCTGGATATGAGTCCCGGGGAGGCGGCGGGGTATGGGGGACTGCTGAACGCGACGCAGGCACATATGGTGTCGCTCCATGATTTGCTTGAGCGTGCGTTCTTGTCTTCCGTGGTTTTATCTCCGTGCTTATTCATCTGCCGGCACCGTTAGATCTGGCGGCGAAGGAGGAGGAGCGGGTGTGGATGAAGCGGCAGACGGACGGGGAGCTGGACGATAGTCGGCTGACAGAGGGTCTGACAGGGGAGGCGACGGTGTACAAGCGCAGAGGGATGGAGAAACCTGAACTAGGGAGGCCGCAGATCAAGTGCGTTTAGTGCTCTCTTTCCGCTTGCCGCCCCTCATCGTGATCTCCCGCAGACCGAAACGCATACGATTCATATTTGATTTGAGCGCGTCCATGTATGTTGCCCATACACTTGTCCTTGCGTATCACTAAGCTGACATGTGGGTAAGGTACCGATTCCAGTATGACGGTCGGCTGCAACGGAGTCTCGAGACAGGTAAATATTCCCTGTCTCTGTTTGCGTAGGTGCTCATGCTGGTTCAGCGGTGATGTTAATGGAGACGTTTGACCGTCTCTCGCGGAAGGAGAAGTATGTTTGGGATGTGAGTGTCGGGACTTCATTTCTGTCTGCCGTTGACTGACTAGTTTGCTACTAGATGTACGGACATGTAAGTTAATATTCGGATGTTTCGGCGCAGAGACTCACCGGCCTAGTCCGGCGACGGGGCTGATATCAAGCTGGTGGACGCGCTGAAACCACCGACGGAGATGAAGGAGCGGTGGAAGGTCATAGAGAAGATGGCGCTGGTACCGCAGTACGCTTTCGCAGGCGATTACACAGGTCAGTCCCTCTTCGCCTTTCTGTTGCCGTCGTCTTGATTATTTTTCTTCAGTCGAAGCCATCGAGAAGGGCGTGAAGGATGTGGGGGCCTTTGACGCTGGTCAGTTTCGTTCTGTCCAATCATTCAGTTTGCTCATGACCATGGTAGATGATTGGTTCGTTATCGCCATCACAGTCAGTATATTTTCATTCCTTCAGAATCTCCTCTGATCCTTGTTCAGGACGCAAACTTTGGGCGGTATATGATCAAGCCGGAGGACATCACCCGCGCGATGAGGAAGA
This sequence comes from Mycena rebaudengoi, assembly GCA_029282285.1. Classification (NCBI taxonomy): domain Eukaryota; kingdom Fungi; phylum Basidiomycota; class Agaricomycetes; order Agaricales; family Mycenaceae; genus Mycena; species Mycena rebaudengoi. The sequence goes on from JARJCX010000239.1 coordinate 45,673, forward strand.
ACCCTAAAGTCCACACAGCGCTCATCTGTATCGGCGAGGGCGCCGAAGCAGCTTGGTAAATGTCTTTCCTTTTCCTCTCTCCGCGTTGCTTACGTAGCTACAGGATCCCCAAGAGCCTCCCTGGTCGCGGATTCCGCGTGGCGAATACGGCGGACATACCGACGGTGTTGCGGAGTATTTTGTCCACGATGGTGGATCGCTGAGGGATTCCTTCTATCATAGACCTACTATATAGACAGCCTGTTATGTAGTCTACAGCGCCATCCTAAGCCATTTAATTATGTATTGACGGAGATCAGCACTTGGATTGCCCTTGCTTACTCCGTTCACTTTTCTCGGTCGCTCCTTCAGCACTGGCATAACCTCGATTGCCCCACAAAATGAATAGCCCTCCGGCCGTACTCGCTATTTCAGACTTCTGAAAGTCTTGCGCCATCCAACCCGGCTCTCCATGCACACCGACGCTCCCCAGTGCGGCGTATCAGCCTCAATCCTCAGAGTCAGCAAGCCCAGCTGCTCGGCGACTTCTGCTTCTTCATTGCGCTGAGCCTGTAACCGCGACTCGTTACGCCGGAGTAGACTCGGGGGATGTGCCTCTCGCTATGCACTCGACGATGAGCAGGCAATACTCGTGAGTACACGGTCCTGTATCTTCTCTCCCTCACCTTCCTTTGCGTCCTTGTCGTTCGAATTCTCTTTAGTCTTCTTCTGATATTTCTCTCTCCTCGCGTCTGCCGCCCGCTCTCCATCCCCGTATCTTTTGTGACAACATGCAGCCTCACCTCGAGCGTGTTGATGACAGCTTTAAAGACGACGCGTGGCCTCGCTTTCTCTGCCACCCGCGCCTTGCTGTTTTCCTTATTTGGGCTGGGCGCCATCTCCATCTTGTGCTGCTGGATGGTCCAGTGCCGCGTGTCGTGGATGTACGGCCGTGGACAATCACCAGTGTCGTCGCCGAGCTTCATACGCGCGCCGCGGAGAGACGGAGGACGTTGTCTCCTCACTGTGGGGTACGATCTCAAGGATAGTGTAATCTTGGATCTGCTGGCAGCAGACGTTCTGCTCGCGCTGGCGCGCATCGATCGGCGGATGTCGCGAGTGGCATTCCCTATTCTATTTTCGCCGCGTCATCCTCAACGCTGCTGTCCTCGTCCATCGCCGGCTGCTTGTCCGCCTCGTCCTTGGAGTCGAATCTCTCCTGGTGCTCGAGGCCAACTTTAGTCTAAAGCTTGCTCGAGGCTTCTCTTGTCAACTGCGATCTCTCATTGAGCTCCTGTTCGCACTGTGCGTTTTGGAAGACACCCGACTCCTGCACGAGTCGGGCTTCGTCTCCGCCATCGAGACGATGTACCGCTTGTCGTACGTCTGCTCGAGCCTGTGCTCGTCCTGATCTTTGTCCTCCACGCGCGCGTCTCGTACTCCTCCTACACCTTCTACCTCGTTGACATCGAGTAAGGTATAGGGGTGATCTGGAGGATCCTCCCTCGCGCGTCGTCAGGTCCTTGTTGCAGGCGCTATAACATATATACATCCCGCCTTAAACCCTTCTGCCACAGGTCGCAGTCCATCTGCCTGATGATTCTTGCGTTCCGACTATTTCTTGATTCAAGCACATTTGGCGACGGGGGGGGGGGCTCTTTTAAAATCATTTATTCGACTGCATCCTCCCTAATAGTCTCGGCTCCCTGGGCGGCGTCCACCCCTGACATCCCTGCCTCATCAATCTTGACAATCATCGCGGATGCTAGAGAGGAACCGTTAGATTGGTCTAATTGCTCGCTTCGCTCGCAATTTACCCTAACGCATGACGAGCTGGGGGCTGAGTGGGGAGTGTATGGACGGCGGCTGACAATTCCTGGCCCTTTCAAACGCGTTCAATTTTGGGAGTACGCGCATGGGGACCTGCCCATTCGAATCACATTCTTCGGGGGGTCCGAATGGTGCCCCGTAGTTCAGGATTGGCAAAGAAATGAGGGAAATAGAATTCGTCCCAAAAAGGGAATCTCATCTCCAGCCAATGGGATGAGGCTGAGGTAATCTAGAGAACGCCGGCTCGGCACCGACGGTACGGCAACTTCGCAACAGGGTCGATTTCCTCTCGCCTCAGGACGCTCCACAATCTTTCGTGTTCAGCGGCCACCTTCGCTTGCACCTTGGCGGATCCTTTATTAGATGTCCCCCGAAATGATTGATCGACAGCCTCGGCGCCGAGATGTGATCCAAATCGCGCCCCTCCCGCTTTTCCCGCCTCCTCAGAGTTGCGTCGCGCCTAGCACTTTCCTGGCCACAAAATTGTATCACGGTAATATCATGTTTCCCGCACTCTACCACAGACTAGCACTGGACGTGACTATACCCCGTTGTTTTGATGCTCTAATGTGTTAGGGGAATCCCTAGAAGCTCGTAAGTTGCAGTGGAGTACATCTTTATGAGCTTATATAGATGCCCTAATACCAAATATACCAAGCCACTATGTAGCAGATGGAGACACATGTTCATTTACCGCAATTTATTACAGTGGTCTACGCAGGATACGAAAGTTCAAAGAACTCACCTTGAAAATTATGTATACATATTTGAACCACCTGCAGCCTGCTCATGAGATTTGTATTATTGGATGAAAGTATGTTGTCAAAATACTGACAGATTAGCACCCAGCTTATCCTTTGGGACACAGACTGCTGAGTCCAGGTAGGGGAGGAGAGGGCGGGATTGACTCCGGCGAAGTTCTCCGACATCCCGACGCCGACGCCCTTCATCAAATACATGGTTTCCTTTGGGGAAATCTAAAAAGACCAATCGAACATTCGAACTATTACTCAGGGTGCGGGTGCCAGGGAGTTCGAAATGCCGCCAATTGAGGCCGCTATCAAATACTGCCGGGAATAGTAGCCGCCGATAAGTTGCCAGCCACCTACCGCGCATGCTGTCAGTGTGAGGTCTTACGAGCACAAATAATGGTATGTACTCGTTGCTCCAGATTCCTGCCTAGTGTAGATCCCAGGTACAATGTGTACGGGTAGCATCTGGAGTGCGCCGCTGGGTATGCTTTTGGCGTCGAACTCCTCTTCCATCGACGTTATCGCTGCAAATATCATTTGGTCTAGATAACAGAGAGAAATATTTCATTTCTGGCTCCTACTAGCCCAGAAACGCACTGAAATGTGGGTGGCTGACAGGCTGACCCCGCGATCGTTCGGAAATGCCCGCGATCATGCCGCCAATCACTTCAAAACGCGGGCATTTCGCAAACGGACTCGCGGGTGCAGACACGGCGCCACGACCATTCGATCCGCCAACATCGATGACGGAATAAATTAAGAGTGATTGTATTAATAAAGGCTTCATAAAGGTCTCTCACTTCGACCGAAAAATTTAAAGGCTTTGCCCTTTGGGCCAACACTGATTCTCGCCGAGGCCCCTCAAGCTCTGCTTCATCCCCTCCACATCGTTGTCGACATGGATTACGTCTTCACCATTCTCGCATTGTTGGCCATCGCTTTCTTCACCGGAATCTTTCTAGCTGGATGGCGATCTGATATGCCACTCCCGCCCGGACCGCCGCCTCGTCTTTTTACCCAAAATTTGCACGACATCCCAGTGAAACAACCGTGGCTGACCTACACTGAATGGGGTGCCCGATATGGTGGGTGGGGCTGTGCACGCGTCTCTGAAAAGTAATCCAACTCCGGCGTTTCCAAAAGGTGGAATAGTGCACGCACGAGTTTTGGGAAACCATATCATCATACTCAACACCCACAAGATCGCCTCGGATCTGTTGGAAAAAAAATCGCACATCTATTCTGACAGGCCTCACTATCCTATGATTGATCTGTGAGGATTTTCTATCTGTCTATCTCTCCCTTCACTCATATTATGTATTTCAGGATCGGTTGGGGCTTTGCCTCAAGTATGCTCCCATACGGTGACAGATGGCGGCAACACAGGCGGATCTTTCAGCAATATTTTCGTCGAGAGAAATCCTTGATATATCAACCCGTGCAGATGGCCAAGATTCGTGATTTCTTGCGAGCACTTCTTTCAAGTCCGGAAAACTTTAGGGAACACTACAGAACGCAAGTTCATTTCGCTTCAATGGATTGATACCTAATATGGTCTCCGACAGGGTGGCAGCAGCGATTATCATGAAAACGGTTTATGATATTGATATAAAACCCATTAATGACCGCTTCGTCGCCATTTCCGAGAAGGCAGTAAGAAAAGGGGTGGATTCTATATCCCCAGGCGGTGCTGTGAACGCATTTCCTTTTCTGCGCCACTTTCCTGGATGGCTACCAGGTTGCGGTTTTCAACGCTATGCTGAAGGTGAGGGGGATGACATTTATATAGCTGTCGTTTAATCGTCCTCAGATTGTCGTCTGCTAACGGAAGAAATGAAACAAGTTCCGTTTGACTTCACCAAGGAACGCATGGTGGGTCGGCGTCGCCGCCGCCGGTACTGATGCTAAAATCTCCTCAGGCTGATGGGAGCGGTTCAAAATCAATGTTAGCAGCACTGCTCGAAACTAATCAAGCTCGGGGTGGTTCAAGCAGGCAGGAGCAGGTCATCAAAGAGGTTGCGGCCACAGCATATGCAGGTACGAGCTCTCTGGTTTCAATTGATGCCTGACTTTAATTATCCCTTCTGGCAGCTGGAACGGATACTGTATGCCACATTCAACCTCCAAACGCCTTCCGCTCACTGTCCATGTAGACTGCGTCTTCTCTAGGTTCCTTTTTCTTAGCCATGGCTATGCACCCCGAGTTTCAGACAAAGGCGCAAGAAGAGATCGACAGCGTCATTGGGACGCATCGGTTACCTGAGTTTGAAGACCGACCGCTCTTACCTTACGTCGAGGCCGTATATAGGGAAGTTATGCGTTGGAAGCCGGTTCTGCCGCTTGGCCTTCCCCATGCGACCACTGAAGACGACGTATACGACGGCTACTTTATTCCAAAAGGTGGACCTTTTTTTTTGCTCCCAGATTGACGAATAACGAACGGCACGGGCTAGGTTCCACGGTGTTAAGCAATATATGGTATTTTGGTATTGAGGATGACAAAGTTTTCACTTATGACGCACAGGGCCATGACCCGCGACACGTCTGTTTACGGAGCCGATAGCGACGAGTTCAACCCAGAGCGGTATTTTAATCCGGACGGTAACTTGAACGACGACGACTCAGTTCTAGCATTTGGGTCAGTCCCTCCAATTAGAACCTCACGTAGGTCCGAAGTTGAGTATGACCAGCTTTGGCAGGCGCGTATGTGTGGGACGCTACGCTGCGGACGCGACGGTGTGGGCGGTAATAGTGTCTGTGCTGGCAACATTCCGCATTGCCAAAGCCAAAGACCTGAATGGCAATGAAATTGATATTCGGCCTGTGTATACCGATGGCGCCGCCAGGTACATTATTATTCTGACCACCTGGAAATTCGCACTGGCTGAGCTTGACATCTATGTAGCCACCCCGAGCCGTTCAAATGCTCAATCAGCCCCCGCACTGAAGCGACCAAAAATCTGATCCAAGAGACACAGGTCGACTGCTAGTAGCGCGCTCAAAAACTGCTCAGAACACTTTTTTTATCCCTCAAGCGGTATACTATTTAATTTCGGATGCACGTGCCAGTGATTAGGAAGAAATGCTTTTTTTGGGGGGGGGCGGGGCAAATGAAGTGAAGATGGTCCGTCACGAGGTCAACTGGATCCTATCACGTTGATCACACTTCAATAAACGTGGCACTCACTTCTACTAAGGCGATTCTGGAATCCCACTTGTTGGATTATTATTCATTCGCATAATGATTTGTAAAATTATTTAAGTTACTTTGCTATTTTTTGTGGCCCAGCTACCTCCAAACTCTCCGGCATGGCCGCATAATCCTCCACTTCGAGGGCGAGGTCCACAATACCTTTGCGTATGTGCCCAGCAGCATGCGTATCGCGGCCTTTCGAAATATGCCGTGAGGTGCTTTGGGCCCTCGACGCCGCGTGGGCGAGCCAGCCCCAATGACTCATCGCAAATACTTTTGGACACTTCTTCGGCGGGCCCCTTCACATGCTCATGGGCCGCTACCGTTTTGTCGACGAGAACCTCACCATCGGCAAGCCGGAGACCGAGCATGTCGTGATGCAGGCGCGCGCGAACTTCAAACTTTGGTACTGCATTGAGGCCAATCGGATGCAGAGTGTGGAGGGCCGAGAGTATTTAAGACTACAAGACCATTCTCGCCCACCAAAGTGAACTCCTGTTTCCAGGGCTTGCCCAGATCGTCGAGACGGCTGGGGACGGGACCTGCGAATCCTGCCTCTACCGCCACGAGTACGGCGCGGAAAATTTGCACCAATTCGGCGGTGTCCAATTCTGCATCGCGTGTGAGGGAAAGTGGTGTGAGTTTGTGGAGCAGTTGCCACAGCGCACTGCACATGCATTTCCTGAGCTAGTGGCCAGGTTTAACGAGGCAATCACCTCGCCTACTCATTGTGAGTCACTTTCCTCTGCTTGAATCAATCTACAGTGGCCTGAACTTCATTGCAGCAGATCACACAATACCTGAATTGGGGTCTGTGTAGGGCGGGTGGCGATATAGTCGCCAAATGATTTGAAGGGTTGCTAGTGAGGCGGAACGCGCGAGTATACTTAATCAACCCCATTATTGTGGGAGACAGTGATGTACACAACTATGCCTGTTGTACACTGGATAGGTCTCAAACCTGGTGCGCTTCAAAATAAGAATATGAATCACACCGACCTGGCATTCGAACCACAAGACTGCAGTCATCATCTAACACCACTTTGAGCAGGCCGCCAGTGAACTTGTACCTAGCGCGTAACGCGTGCTACGCGTGCTTTTACTAAACTCCCTACAGGTTCGTGAGGTCGGGTCAAGGCGCGATTATCGCCAAAAGGGCACTGGTAGACGGAGAGAGGGGATAATTCCGGAAAGAGACCGGAGGAGGTGGGCTGAGAGAGCTTCCATCTCAAGTCATCCTCGTCAGTGTAAGGGTCGTTAGGGCAGGAAACGCAGAGAGAAATGTGATAGACTGGAATGCGCCCGATAGCGCTTTACCGACCACTGGAGGCACTGTTCCATTACTCGGAACGTCGTTGTCGCCGTGGCGGAAGGTCATAGCACGGTCCGGGATAGCGGGCAAGAAGGTATCGCAACGCTCCATAATTTGATCCAGACAAGAGGTAAGGATGTAGACGGCACAGAAGAGATGCCATCGGCCGCGTGATAGCCAGGAAGGCGCAACTAGAGAGTGCAATTTTGCAAGGTAACTCGGTCGTGCGCAAGGGTGGCGATTATTGTGTCTACGATCTCGGCGGGCATGGAGAACGGAGCGGGGGGTGGGAAGTTCGGTAATTTTTTCAGTCGTTCGAGCTCAAAGCTGGCGAGGTCAAAGTCGTCGGTTGGTCGTAGGTGAAGTGCAGTAGAGTGCCGCGGGAGTCGGACCGACTACATCCGAGCTAGAGACCGGAAACCGCCGATCAGGCCCTTACTAATACAAGTCGACTGCGTCAACCCCAACGTCAGCCTCCTCTACAAAAGTCTCTGGTCTTGGGAATGTCTAGGCTCTCTTTTTTTTGTCTGACGCCCACGAGAAGGGCTTCCACCGATGGCGGCCCACTTCTTCGCGTCACCAATCGACGTGGACATCAAGCTCAAGGGAGAGGACCCAGTGGACACAGGTCGAAATGAAGAGCGACAAGGAGAAGACCACCTCGTGTCCGGTGTACTACGACGAGACTCTGTCAGCGGACAGGTGGGTCATTCTGAGTGGACGGAATCCTTAAGTACTTGCAAAGCTGAGCGGTATCAGGTATCGATACGGGTACGGCTGGGATGCAGCATGAGGGGATCAAGATAGAGTCGGTGGGAAGCATAGGTGAGTGCGCTGCGTCGCTACTTGGGATCTACGTGCCTGCCTCAGTCGATGTTCATCGACTATGCGCGCGCTTTACTGACACTCCGTCTCGTAGAGCTTTTTATGACCGGGGGGACCACCACGAATTCCTCTCATTGTCGCAAGAACTAGCCGTTCCAGGAGAAATGCGGAAGCCCAGACATACGATTCAATTCCAAGAACGTCGAAAAGCAGTTTGAGAGCAGGTATAAATGTGAAGCTACGGTGTGTGTGTGTTTAACATCCGCCTCCTCTTCTCCTGCATTTCTCTTGCTCAACACCGGTATCCTGTCATTCAGGTTACTTCATACGCGTCTCCATATCGTGACGAGTGGCGGACGTCGCAAAGGAGCGCGATTTATGGGTGCACTCCTTCCGGCTACCAGCGGATACCAATGCAACGATCAAAATGGAGGTCGGGATTGAGGATTGCCTGCACATCGAGTTCGAGTTTAATAAATCCAAGTGCGTGTCCTGTCCTCTGACATCCTCCATCTCCTTGCTGACAGGGCCTCGACGACAGATACCACCTGAAAGACGTCATTGTGGGCAAGATCTACTTCTTGTTTGTTTGAATCAAAGATAAAGCACATGGAACTTTCAATAATCCGGCGGGAGCTCCACCGAATCAGTACAACGAGAGCGAGACCATTACGAAATTCGAGATTATGGACAGGGCTCGTATTACTTCCAATACTCCGATCTTGTCCGCTCCCACTCACGCTGATTCGCCACTTCATAGGTGAGACTATCCCGTTCCTCGGCGGCTTTGACCTCACGCCCACATTCCACGACATTAACAAGTTCAGCACGCGGTATTACTTGAATCTGGTACTCATCGACGAGGAGAATCTTCGTCCCCTTCCCGCATACCCTTCCCCCCTCCCTGCTCCTCCACCCCACATTCACCCTCTCACCCTGCACCCACGCCTCTTTCCACCCGTCTCCCATCCCTATACCCGCTAACAATGCCGCCTATCGCAGGAAGTCACGATTATCAGGATACCAGAGGTACGTACACGCCCTTCCTTCCGTTTTACCCGGAGGCAAATATTTCCCTCCGCAGAACTAACGTGGTCTCGCTCTCACTCCTCTTCGTGTGCCCTGTATTAAGTATATGGAAATTTTTTACCTAGTCTCCCTAGTCAGACTAAATGATCCCTGCCCTGCAAAGCTAGTACAATCCTCTCGTCGTCGTCGCTAGCTCCTCCTCCATGTGTTCGAGCTCGAATGTCGCGTCGTGCGATGACCTAACGTAATAGCTTCACATTCACTGTTGACGAGCTGTTCCGTTGAATTTCAGGTATGGAACGTGGACATTGATATTTGCCAAGTTCATAACTCTGTTTAATCAGTTGGACCCACACCTCGATATCCACGAGAACGCTCATTTTAATCAGAACTCCATGAAAGACGATCTCAAAGTCATGGATTGATTATCGTACCGCATTACAGGAAGGATACAGACAGAGCTCTCCACGACGGCCTACGGGGGTTGTTGGGTCCCTGTATCCGCCCCCGATTCAGCAAGTTTATCAAGACTCAATTTAATAGGCAAGGTTTACACGACTCGGAGCCACCATTTGATTCTCACATGGAATTCGTACATACCTTGTTTGTATGGTCTAGTCTCGTTTATGAAGTCGGCTCGCAGCGTTCTTCAAACTGGAGGATATTGGCGTGTATTATTTTTGCAGGCCTGAGTTGTGGTTCACATCGTAACGTATTCTAAACATTCCTTCCATACTTATGCTCACGATGTCGCTGGGCCGATCATCGACATGTTCAAGTTCCTGGCTCTCCAGAATCCTCCAAAGTCTGCAGACACTAGCGCCTAGACACCGAATGTGTGGAGGCACCTGCGCGGGAATTGAAACGAATAGGTGATAGAAAAATACAAGCTTTACTGTTGTACACACGAAACAGATACCAGACATACAGTTCAAAGAAACACAAGTTGGGCATTCACCGGATCGCTCCAAGAAACCAGGCTGCAATTTATTGACCGAGACTCCTAGAGGAAAGACGGCTGCGGGCGGCTCACTCGATTTGTCCATAGGCCTGCGGGAATTGTGTCTTGAGCTGAGGGTTTATCGACACGGGCTGAATTTGACATACTGGGATAAAGCTAGCTTAGGGTGAAGGGGTCTGGCACTTTTCCGTCGGGAAACGCCTCTTTTGTGAGCTCGACGAGACGGCGGCGGCGTTCCTTCGCCAATGGATCAGCATCGGGTGTCGTACGCCTGGCAGACTTGGTAACCGGCGGGGTCATATCGAGGCCGGTAGTTTCCTTGGTTGGATGGAGAGCGACTGGAAGGTTCATCGTCAGAGAGGGTGTAAGAATTCGGTTGAATTACGGGTGGATAACGCAGCGCGGCGTTGCGTCGCTTGGGCAGACGATGTGGAACGCTTGGCCTCGTCCTCGCGATGAACCGTCAGGATAACATCCTCGACCGGGATCCCGATGTTTAGTTTCTCAAGTGCGGCGGCGAGGGAGGAGATTTGAACCACTGGGAGAGAATCAGCCAGAGGACTCTGAGGAGGAGGAGGTGAGAGCGACATGGCAAAAAGAGCACGTGCGGATGGAGCCCCTATTCCATCTTCCCCGCGTCCTCGTCCATCACCGGCTGCTTGTCCGCCTTGTCCTCGGAGTCGAATCTCTCCTTCTGGTGCTCGAGGCCAACTCTAATCTAAAGCTTGCTCTCCGCCATCGAGACGATGCACCGCTTGTCGTGCGTCTGCTTGAGCCTGTGCTCGTCCTAATCTTTGTCCTCCACGCGCGCGTCTCGTACTCCTCTTACACCTTCTACCAGCCTCTATCTCGTCGACATCGAGTAGGGTGTAGGGGTGATCTGGAGGATCCTCCCTCGCGTGTCGTCGGGTCCTTGTTGATGAGGTTCTCCATATCCTCCGCCGCGCAGTGCTGCGCAAGCAGGGCGTGCTCTTCCTTGCGCGCTACCTTGTCGTGCTGGCAGATATTATTCGGCTGGTCGTGGTGGATATCATACTCCTCACGACTGCGCTGTGTTTGTCGGGTCTCCTCACACTTGCGAATGCGGGACCTTCTACGCGGTCTTGAGAATCTTGACCACGGAATTGTTCGCGCTAAGGCGGGACGGGCGATTTCGGAGTCGCGTTCTTTCTCTTCCTGTCCTCTATACTTGCACTCTTTTCCCTCCTACTATAGATTTGTTTCCTGACATTCTCTCCACAACCATCCATTAGTCCGTGCATCCCCACCCACCCAGACCCCTTCCCCGCCCCTCAACAATATCTCTCGTGTTCCCGCCGCCGCTCTAATCGGATGCTACCGCTTCTTGATCTCCTCGCCATCATTTTGGCTGTCGCTGGCGACGGCGGGACGGTCCGCGTTCGGCGGCCGGATGAACCGTATAATGTGCAAATAGCACCGGTTGGCGGGCGAGCTTACATCCGCCCCTCATGGAAAACGCAGAAGACCTCAAATTCTTGCTCAGGATCTGCTCTTCGAATTCCGCCTTATATCCCTATCCAATCCCTACTTTGGAAATAGCCGGTTCATCAACCAAAGGGGCCGTTAAAAGTTTCGCGCCGTGTACCTCTTACCTCCCTCTCTGGACTCTTTCGACCTTCAATGCCCAGAATACCTGTCACTGGTCCCTCAAACCGCGGTCTGTCTGTATGTTCCGGAAGACTTCTTTTTTGATATGCTACGCTGTGGTTCTCCATTCAATTCCCAATGAAATGATCAAAAGACTCTTGAGTTGCTCACCCAGCATGGAATCGGGACTTGTCAGGTGTCGTATCTGCCACCAAACGCCATGCAACTTGCCATGACCTGGCATACTGTTTACGCTCGCACAACCGCTTCGTCCTGCCGGAATATTGACCCGCCCCACATTCTTCCCCTCGGAACGACCTTGAGAAAAGGCCAAGTGCAGACGTATTCTCGTAAGGTCTTGGTAGTTACCGGGCAGCATCCAACGGCACTACTGAGGAAAAATACCGTCGCCTGCCCACAACTGGTTTCGTGAGATATGGGTGCGGGAAAAAAGATGAAAACAAGGGATGAAGCCGTACTTGCCCGCGGGGCATTTGATGCGCGCGCATACAAGGCGTTCATCAAAAAGGGGAGGCTACACATGCTGGAAGGGATGGATTCCGCATGCGTGTAAGTCGCCTAAGTGTCCCCATTGCCCAAATCACCCGGTACTTTACCAAGGAAGCACGAAGTAGGATAGCAGGTTTTCTGGCGGGTACCGAAGATTCACCGCTCACGCGAGGCCAAGCAGCAAATAAACAGTGGCGAAAGAATTCGAGGAGCCATTGAGTCTGCACTATCAGCCACCGGGATAAAGCAAGGAAGATGAGAATAAACCGATACGGGTTAATGAAGTTTAGTATGCCATATATGGACTACAAAAAGGATCTACAGAAGGCTGTTCCGTCGACGAAGGCCTGCCAAATTCTACGCATGTGCCAATACAAATCTGAGGGCAGGTCTGCTCTTTGTGGCAGAGTGAGTTGCATACGATATTGGAGGATCAAGGCACATACATCACCACTGGACTGAGCTGCCCACAAGCCTCGCAATCTGCTTTCTGCGATCATCGGTTGTGACATTATTTGGCTGTAGCAGCCCATGACCCCGGAGGTACTGTACTCTTCAGTTTCGGGTCTAGTGAGGCCTTGGATGTCTAGGCTGGTGTGGAGAGCAGGCAAGGCATTATGGACGCCCTACGTGGGATGTCAGAAATGAAAAACGGGCGTATCTAGACCAGGACGCACCGCTACTGCTACCGACGGCAGCGAGCCGTCCAAGAAGGGCACCTCCTCGTACTGGTCCCAGACTCCAGTGCCTTTCTGCCTATTTTCCATCTGTGGCTTCAACAGTTACGTCTCTTGCTATAGATAGCCAAAGTATAGAGTCTCACGCGGATCATACACCTATCAGACGCGTCCATTCGTGCATTAATAATAGTGAGACCAGTATTCATGTTTGCAATGACGTTCAACATAATGGCGATGCCCTGCAATGGGCCAATGGCGCTGGAAAACAATGAGTAAAAGAAAAGAGAACGCAAGGTGCAACGGATCCCCAGGTGCGAGGGATGCAGCAGGGGCTGCATCTGGAAACGGGTGAAAATGGGCTCAAGGAGATGGCGGTGAGAAGAGAATGTCCGCCATACATCAATTCGTCACTGATCGGGCATCATCGGTTTTTGGTTTTTTCTTCGTTTGGCCCTCCTCTGTCACTAATACGACTTTTGTGTCAGCGGTTTCTGATCGTTCTTCACAAGCTTCACCCTCAGGAATACTTGGATTCTAAGACTTGGGAGCCGCGGACAAACACGTTGCCCTACATCTTGCTATTATTAATCGGAGTGCTGCTCCCGCTCTGTTTGTGCACCCCGTTTGCGCATCTAGAAGACTCAAGGCGCCGAGTCCTACGGATGAAATCCTCTCAGTGTGACCCCATGATTTGATTCCTCTCGCTTTCACATCTCTCCTTTCGCCTTGTCCTCTTCCTTGGGCCCTGATCGCAAAACCGCTTCTCAACCGCTTCTCCTGTCACAATCTGGAAGCGCTCCACGTTCTCCCCTCCGAGAAAGGACCGAGAAACAGAATTCCATAACAGACACCGCCGAAAAGACTTCTCCTGTACTTCATAAATAAGCCACGGGTAGATTTACTGAGTGCTCAGCTCGAAAAGTCTCTTTTCTCCTCGGTGCAAGGTATTCGGTAGGCCCCATCCTCTGCTTATGTTGATTCTAAATTGGTACCGCAACTCAACTACCTTTGCCCATGGTTCACTTCAGCAACCCGATGGACCGGTCATCTTCAGCCCCAGCGCCTCTTGAGCGTGATACGTGGTATTACCCCCCGGAAATGGCCGACGACTTGAAGAATGTGGATATGGACGACCATGTCAAGGCCGAAATTCTTAACTCTTCATGGGAATTCATGCGCTGCGCAATCCCCTACTACACAAACTGGAACCGATACCTAGCATGCGCTCGCCTTTCCACAATTACCACCGCGGTCGAGTTCCTCGGTGGCAATCTTGATGTTAAGTCGAGTGACAGCTTTCTAGGCTACTCTCTTTCGGCTCTCCTGGCTATCGTCTTCGAGGGCACTCCCTACCACGAAGACATGTCACGGGAGTTCCGCGCCTGCATCCTCATGACAGCCGAAAAGTCAAGCAACAACAGCAGCGAACTCTTCCGCCGTTATGTCAACTCCCTCGCCCACACTCCCAAAGAATGGTTCCGCATGCGCGACTGCGATGGTACAGTGCGATTCCTCCTCGCCTGCGCTCTGGTCTGCAACGACATCGATGATGTCTTATTCTCGGAGGAGCAGCTAGCCGTTTTTGCGGAGCTCACGATGACTATGTACGATGCCGTTGCATTTTTCAAGCACCGCTCCGAGGGCGAGGTCCACAATACCTTTGCATATGTGCCCAGCAGCATGCGTGTCGCGGCCTTTCGACAATGCCGTGAGGTGCTTTGGGCCCTCGACGCCGCGTGGGCGAGCCAGCCCCAACGTCTCCTCGCAAATACTTTTGTGCGCTTCTTCGGCGGGCCCCTTCACATGCTCATGCGCCGCTACCGATTTGTCGACGAGGATCTCACCATCGGCAAGCCGGAGACCGAGCATGTCGTGGTGCAGGCACGCGCGAACTTCAAACTTTGGTACCGCATTGAGGCCAATAGGATGCAGAGTGCGGAGAGTATTCAAGACTACAGGACAATTCTCGCCCGCCAAAACGAGCTCCTGTTTCCGGGGCTTGCCCAGATCCTCGAGACAGCTGGGGACGAGACCTGCGAATCCTGCCTCTACCGCCACGAGTACGGTGCGGAAAATTTGCACCAATTCGGCGGTGTCCAACTCTGCACCGCATGCGAGGGAAAGTGGTGTGAGTTTGTGGAGCAGTTGCCACAGCGCGCTGCAAATGCATTTCCTGAGCTAGTGGCCAGGTTTAACGAGGCAATCACCTCGCCTACTTATTGTGAGTCGCTTTCCTCTGCTGAATCAATCTACAGCGGCCTCAACTTCATTGAAGCAGATCACATAATACCTGAATTGGCCTATGCACAGACTGTACGCACTGCATTTCATGCCATCCGCCGCGCGGGCTCATTATCCCCTCTCTAGGCTTCCTCTACCGTCCCGAGCGATGTCGCCCGGCAGGTCTCGCAGATGCAAGCTTTCAACAACCGAGTCCTGCCGCCGTCCTCCACCAGCGTTGTGGACTGCCGATCGGGGAAAAGCTTGAAGTCAGGAATTGACGCATATCGCAATGCGTTGGTCGCGAACCCTGCCAGTGGTTGTCTTGTGAGTTTTTTAAATTCGATTCTTTTGTATTCTGCAATGTCCCATCGTAGTCTACTGCTTTCTCCACTGCTTATGATGGCACCTTTTCTAACACACTTTCACTGCCAGGGAGTGTACGTCAGCTTGATCTTTACCAACGAGTTCAATCCGCTGTACTCGACCTTGGATAAATTCGTCGCTGCGTGCGGAACCCTCGGGTCATAGGCCTCGAAGAACTTTTGCTCTCCTAGTCGAGCTTGTTCTGTAGTGTTTAGTTTCTCGGGTCAAATTTAAAATCGTTCAAATTACTCGGATTGGTAAACGCCGAGAAGGATTCCCGCGTGAAATAAGACAAGCATTCTAACCATACCACACTCTCAGAGGACGTGTCGGTGTTGATTTCCTCCAACGTTGCGACTGTTCCAGCTCTGGTTCCTGCGGTCAACATACTTTGTGGAATAATCCGGACCTGTCAAAAACTTGCCCAGAACAGGTTCGTAATAGTCGATGCTAGTATTGGCACTTCCTAAGCTCTGCTCAGAAACATTGCTGATCAACTGTCGAATCGTTGCCATCGAGCGATTCTGACTCTTTTAGACTATTACACCAATGACGACAGCATGCGAGTCAGAATCGTGGGGATTACAAAGTAAGTGAAGCACCGAAAAGTGAATGCAGAGGAAATAATTTTATGACAGTTGTCTGCGCGAGATTGA
The DNA here is from genome assembly GCA_029282285.1 of Mycena rebaudengoi. Lineage (NCBI taxonomy): Eukaryota > Fungi > Basidiomycota > Agaricomycetes > Agaricales > Mycenaceae > Mycena > Mycena rebaudengoi. Next base: position 61,594 of record JARJCX010000239.1, read on the forward strand.
AACCACAATGGCTCGTTGGGGTGACTCGCAACACCGCATCCGGACCATTGGAGAACAAAAAGCCATAGTGGCGGGTATAAAGGATTGCCATTCATTGTTGACGAGCTGTTCCGCCGAATTTCAGGTATGGAACGTGGACTTTGATATTTGCCAAGTGCATAACTTTGTTTAATCAGTTGGACCCACACCTCGAAACCTATGAGATGGCTCATCTTCATCAGAACACCATGAAAGATGACGAGGTCATGGATTATCTTGCCACAGTACAAAATACAGCGGAAGGATAATAGACAGGGGTCTCGAAGATGGCTTACGGGAGTTGTTGGGTACCTGTCGTTCAGGAGGTACATACTATCTTACCTGCGCCTCGTGGGATCTCACTTGGCGTACTTATTACAATTTCGGAGATTCTACCTAGGGGAGGAAGAGGAAGATGTATTACCGCGCGATCTGATGGCGTTGAAAACAGAGCTTGTGAACATGAAAGTGTTTTATGGTGTTCCGAACCGCATGCCAATCAATACGATTACACTGACGTGATTTTGCTCAACTCAGATTCGCTGTTCATTGGACGCCCAGCACTTTCTACCGGAATTTGGTACGTGAAGAAGCACTTAACCGTCGACGTTCAACTTGGCTGTCTGATTGACGCCGGCTTCGAAGACAGGAATCGGCCGGCACTATTCAGACTTTGAACCGGAGACCCTCAACCTGTCAATCTCAAGTCAAAGTAGACATTTGACTCCAGGCACAGGGGTGAAGAATCGTTCACAGCAGACCCGCGAAGCTGCTTTGCGCTGGTTCCGCAAGCGTGCCGAGACAACTGGATCGCATAGGCTCGGGTATAGGCATTCTCCGGCGTGGTATAAAAGGTGGGCATCTTTTCTTTGGAGCAGCATCCAAAAATCGACCTCAATGCGTATTTCCATCCTCACTGCTCTGCTCGCTGCTGCTGGTGCCTATGCACAGGCTGTACGCACCGCATTCATGCCATCCGCTGTGTGGACTCATTATCCCCTCTCTAGGCTTGCTCCACCGTCCCGAGCGATGTCGCTCGGCAGGTCACAGAGATGCAAACTTTCAACAACCGAGTCCCGCCGCCATCCTCCACCAGCGTTGTGGACTGCCGATCGGGGAAGACCTTGAAGAAAGGAATTGACGCATATCGCAATGCGTTGGTGGCGAACCCTGCCAGTGGCTGTATTGTGAGTTTTTTAAATTCGATTCTTTTGTATTCTGCAACGTCCCATCGGATTCTACTGCTTTCTCCATTGCTTATGATGGCACCTCTTCTAATACGCTTTCACCGGCAGGGAGTGTACGCCAACTTGATCCTTACCAACGGGTTCAATCCGCTGTATACGACCTTGGGTAAATTTGTTGCTGCATGCGGAACCCTTGGGTCATAGGCATCGAAGAGCTTTTGCTCCCCTAGTCGAGTTGTTCTGTAGTGTTTAGTTTCTCGGGTCAAATATAAAATCGTTCAAATTACTCGGATTGGTAAACGCCGAGAAGGATTCCCGCGTGAAATGAGACAAGCATTCTAACCATACTACACTCTTAGAGGACGTGTCGGTGTTTCTGGGAAGTCTCCTTACTAATTCTATTGGGGACCTTTCCAAGATACCTCATCGACTGTATTTTGAGTTTTGAAGCGAGATTAAGGTCATGCTATAGAGTCTATTAGTCTACATTGTCAAAATAGACTAGATAACTATTTTAAATGGTCTTTTCACGGCCACAAAAAGCTCCGCATTCTTTTCAACATATGTTGACTCGTGTTTGACATCAAAACCAATCGCACCCGCGAACTACGAACCACGAAGGCAAGCAATGTACGGTGTACGAGTACTAGTCCCGTAATGAATGGTAAAAAAGCTTTTACATATATTTTAGCCTAAAAATCTTGAATTTCTGACAGGATCCGTTTTTTCAGTTCGAATGCGTTCGAGCTGAACAACCTGAACCGCATTCAGGTTCAAAACTCAGACGCTGCCCGAACTCAACATTGCCTCCACTGTCGATGCCGAATAATCCACTCATGTATCCTCCCGCTTCTGATGGAGGATAACCCCGCAAGCCGATCACGTTGAAACATTTGGCGGCGAGGTTCTCAATATATGTACGCGGAAATATGAGCTGCCTTGATTTCCATCATAACCAATCGTCTAAATATCAGGGATGCTGCTCTCTACTCATCACTCGTGTCAAACGCCACCTCCCCGACGCGGCGCACCGCTTCCGATTTCCACGAGCCTTCCGCACGCGATTAGCGATATTCCACAGAAACCCACACTGAACGGAGCAACACACCTTGAAACCCATGCTTTGCAAACGCCATCCGATCCTCCACCCCCCGCGCGCCTAAATGCCAGTTGTCGGGGTTGAAACTCGTAATCGGCAGCACCACCGTATCCCCCACCCTCGTCGCGCCCCACATGTCCGTGAAGTCGCGCCACGTCATCTCGCCCCTCCCCTCTTCCAAATCAACTTCGGCGCCAAAATACCGCCTGTCGTTGAAATACCTCAGCATCACGTCCGTCCACACCGCCGGGCCCGTCAGCTCCAAGATATCGTCGCTCGGCATCACGCCTGTACCCCGCGTCCAGGACCCAGACGCCGTCCGGCGCAAAGCCTCGATAGTGATATTCGCCACGGCCGCGCGCAGTACGGGGTGCCCCGCCCTTGCCTGAATTGTCCACTGGCACAGCTGCACACGCCGCGGGAACTTCGCGCGCCAGTTACCCAGTGTGCCCGCGTCCGCCTCGATGCCAATGACCAGCCCGAGGGCGCTTGCGTCGATGCCGCCTGCGGGCCTCTTCGCCGAGGCCGCGGCGCGCGCGAGCCACTCGCGGATGGGCGTGAGCGCGGTGGTGTCGATGTCCGAGTATACGCCGCCGCGCGCGAGTAGGATGAGGTAGCGGAAGAAGTCGGCCTTGAGGATCGGGAGGGGGAGCGCGGCGTACGCGGCGAGCACAGGGGGCACGGACGCGTAGAGGGAGTGCACGAGTGCGGAGGCGGCGGCGTCCGTAAGAACTTGGTGCTGGAACTCGGGGTTGATGGCGGGCCAGCTCGCGACGGGAGCGCGGAGTTCGTCTTTGAAGGCGCTGGAGGAGGGCGCGACGGGCCAGGTTTGCCAGATGTAAGGGGGGAAGGGGGTTTGTGCGCTGGGCGCTTCGTAGGGAAATTGGAGAGCGAGTTGGGCTTCGAGCTGTATGAGCGAGGTTGCCAGTTGTGAGCTTTGGGATTGTGGTTGGGCATCCGAAGTGAGTGGCTCTTGATCATGAGGTGGCTTGGAGGTCGTCTTGCTTTTGTTTATGGCACCAATCTGTGGTGCTTCTAGCTGATTTGAGATAAGTTTGGCGACTGGATTCAACAGTTCCGAGTCTTCAGGTTGGTATTCGTTTGACTCATGCCAGGGTGATGATTCCGAATCCAGCATCACAGAGAGATCGCAGAGGAAATACAGCCCCGTGAGGAACACAACAACGGCGATGAGAGGCCTTTTTAGGGAGAGCATACTACTAGAGGGTAGGGTAGGTGGCGATACAAGCGAGCGCAGGGATGGAGGTTGAAAGAAGAGAGGCCTTTCAAACTCCGACATGTGATGCGATCATTTCGGACAGGCAACTCGGCCGGCACGTTCAGGCTCAGTCCACAAAGTTTTTCGACTTGAAACTTACGAAGTTCCAAGGTTACCGCCTACGATCGATCCATAGCAGAATAATCTCGAGATTTGCTGCTAAGATGATCGATGATGGTTGATGCTGTTGGTTCAGATGAGTTGGAGAGTCTACCTAAAGTTCGATAATCAGAATCGAGATTGGTGGTTTTTTGGTCCCGTGCATACTTAGCCCTCAGCGTAAATCGGTCTATCGTCTCTCAAAAGCATGATGAGCCTGTCGCAATTATGATCAATTGAGCACTGCCCAAAGAAGAAAAATCTAGCCGGGGGCAATCGGTGCGATGCGGCTGGGAAAAGGACCCTGACCATGAAGAAGTGTATATAAAGTTGGATAGCAATACGCATGCCGCCTGACGGGAGCTGGAGTAGTAATATTCGTCATAAGGCTACTGTCCTCGTCAGATTCTTTTTTGGCGCCCGTTCAAAATGATTTCGATGATGCACAAAGGTGATTGACCCGCGGGGACTTATCACACAGCATAATCCTCAGACTGACCCGTCGTGAGAGCGCGGACGTCGTCGAGCGCGTAGAGTGCAGGGAGTAGTAGGTGCTTCAAGTTTAGTCAACAAAAAGGGGGGGGAGAGAGTAACTCGAAGTTGAAAATGGCTCGGCTTACGGGGATCACTTTTGCCCGTGAAGGGCAACGACGTCGCGCGGTGTCTGTCGGTGCGCTATGGCAATGACGACGAACATGCGAAGAAGACGGTGTTTTGTGGGCATACATACTACGCACTTGCGCGGGTGATATTTCGAGGTTTGTACTATTTACCCGGATGTGTGTAATGCGGGTGCGGTCATAACAGGTGGTGTGCTCGCTAGTATTTTATTTCTGTGTCTCGTCCATTCAGCTGGCAGGCAATTATTTTATATTCTGGCATTCCTCGGGTTACAGCCCGAGCCCTGTCTACTTGCCAAGGAAGAGACGCCTTGCGCTTCCCTATACCTAAATATAAATAAGTCGCTCGGCATCCCTTTCCGAACTAAGATAGCACAGCAGCCGCTGCTTATTCAATGCCTAATAGACGAGTCCCCGAGAATTATGCGATGTCGTCGGTGCAGATGGTCTGGTCCTGGATGCTATGCGTGGAGCTCGGACCGTGCGACGCGGGAACATCAGAAAGTGCTGAAGTGCTTGATTAATTGGTACTAGTCGTTTAACTAGATTCGCCCAGGCTCCCTTCAATTCGGAGGAGAGTATCGGCTGCACCCACAGAGACCCACAGCTGCGAACCCGGACAATGGTATTCATGACGGGGCTGACCGTCATGATCTGCATGGCGTGCCTTGGGGCAAGAGTCGGGTATTTGACCAGTGGGCAGACGTGGCTCAAACGCTAGGTGTCGCCTGTGTGTCAGTTTGAACTGCCCTACTGATGATTATTCATTTGTCCCAGTCATTTGTGGTGGATTCTTGGCGCAGTATAGTACCGTCGATAGTGGCGTAGTGAACCATATCCCGCTCCAGGCCAACTCCAGACTGCAGCTGAGAATGAGAGACAGTCGACGGGTAAAAGACCGCCCTGGTGAAATCACGATTTTCGGCGTGATGGCAACGGGCCTGATGCGGTAACCGAGCCCCGGTCCCCCCTGGTTTTGTATTCTCTTTCTTTCGTTCACGAAGGGCGCCGGTCGAATTCGTCGCAGCCAGTCTGCAGTCCACTCTTTTGTCTGGTCTGGTTAGCTCTGAGATGCTCTGTGGCCCTGTCTGAGACTACCGTTGTACACCGTTAAATGGGATCGCTCTGCTTCTCGTCACCGTCGATCCTGCGTTGTGCCTCGTTCACTAGCTTGCAGTCTCAGCTCCTCATCATTCCCACCGCCCTCGAGCTTCTCTTTACCGCCAGTCTCGTCTACACAAACTGGGGCGCAGGCAGCAGGCGCCATCTCCTACTCACGGCTGAGGGATGTTCGTACTTTGCGCTGGCCCTGCTTGAGCTCTTGTCCCACACCCTTCCCGCTGTGCGGGATAGCGTCAAGGTCTTTACCGTCGTCGACATCATCCTGGGGGCAACCTCCTTCCTCCCTATCTTCTTCTACACTCTCTTCATCTACCTCTTCACCCGCGGCGAGCTGCTCCCCACTCTCCCCAAGAGCTTCCAGCGCGTCGCTAACGTCCTCCTCGTCATCTTCCTCCCCGCCATCGTCGCCCTTAACGAACTCTCCTCCTTTGTCGGCATCTCGCGCCGCACCATTCCTTTAGGCTCACGCTCCGTCGTTGCTATTGGCTTCCGCGCCCCGGCGGACCAGCAGCTCTGGACATTCTTCACGTCCCTCGCCCTCGCCCTCCTCACCGCCTTCCAGGCCATCAACTTTTGCTTTGCGTTCTACCGCCTCGTCCGCGCCTTTGTGGACCAGCGCCGCATCGAGGCCACGACCAGTGTGTCAGGGGAGGCCCAACATGAGGTCCACCACATCCGCGGCATCGGTTACATCACCGCCGGCCTCAAGCTTGGAGCGATCGAGACCGTCGTCGGCTTCGCCCCGGCCGCGGGCTTCGGTGGCGCCCTCGTCCGGCGCATCATCCGCTTCGTTGCGCGCGCCCTGTTGGTCGTCGGCGTCGCCAAGGGCATGGACGAGCTCGACGACTTCTCCGAGCTCACCAACCGCGTGCCGCGGCAGACGCAGCAGCGCCGCTCCCGCCTCGGCCTCCTCATCTCCAACCCGCGCTTCAGCACGTTCAGGCAGCTGAGCCCCAACGCTAGCGAGTTTCACGCAGGGCCGCAGCAGGTTCATTTCATGTTATATTCTTGCAAGAAGAGAACGCTGACGTTGGAAACAAACAGGAAAAGCTCACCTTCGCCAAGCCCGACATGAGCGACTTTGAGCGCTTCAAGCGCGAGGCCGCGAACGGCAACGCCGTGACGTCCCCTACCGACGGCGAGCGCTCGCCCAGCTCGTACTACCCGTCCAACAACTCCAATAGCAACTCCACGGACATCCGCAACGCCAACTACCGCGGCAACCAGCGCGTGACGGTGATGCTCACGCCGGGCATCGCGCCAACGCTGCACATGCGCTTCTCGGGGCTCGAGATGCCGAGTCCGGCGGTGATTGTGGAGAAGGTCAAATCACGGCCGGTGAGCCAGGACTGGGTCAGCGTGGCGAGAAGCTCGTTGAGGTGAGTTTGGGGTTTTTTCTTTCTTTTTTTTTGGGGGGGCGGAGGGCGGTTGGAGAGAAACGGGTGGATGCGGGTGGATACGCAGACGGGAACGGGAGGAGGTTACCGGTTGCCATGCGCTCGCCCGTTTGATAGCGGCAGCCCGCCGCCTCTGCGTCGATTCATACGATCGATGGCTAACTTTCCCCCCCTTTTAGGTACGCAACCAGCGTCTCCTCCCGGTACGCGGCCCCCAGCACTGCCGGCGGCGCCTCGTTTGCGTTTCCCCCCGTCCCCGTCCCCGCCGCCGCCGCCCCGTACAAGCCTGCTAAGACCGCGGCCAACGCCCAGCACGCGCGCGGCATCTCGCAGTTCAGCACCCGCAGCTCGGGCTACCCGGACACCATCTCCGCCGTGCGCGAGCTCGCAGACCAGTTCCCCGGTCTGCCGCCGCCTACACGGAAGCTCGACGATGTAGAGGCTCAGCGGCAGCGGGCATACGCGCCCGCGCCACAAGACCCCTTCCACAACTCCAACGCCGTCAAGCCCTCCAAGGTGGCGGACGCGGACGCCTCGTCGCCCGAGCCCGTGCTGCGGTACGCATATGGCGGGATGGAGCACTACTCCTCGCCCGAGGAGGCGCTGTACCCCGCTCTCCCCAACCCGCATCACAACATGATGTCGCCCGAGGAGTCGCCCGAGCCCATGTACCAGTACTCGTACGACGCACCCGACTCGTCACCCGAGCGCATCATCGCGCACCCGTATGCGAACCCCGCGCTGGGGATGGGCATCGCGCGCGGCGGGGCGGACTACAACCCGCAGGCGTACGAGCAGCAGCAGCAGTCGTACTTCCCTCCGCAGCAGCAGCAGGCATACGAGCCGCGCGAGTACCAGCCGCAGCACCGGCAGCACCGCAGCGACACCACGATGGGCACCACGCCCAACACGTACCTCTCGCGCTTCACGTCCGCGTCCGCGTCCTCGCACTCGTCGTCGTCCAACCACACCGCGGGCGACAGCGACCCGTTCGTGTATGACGGCGGCGCGGCGCTCAAGTCGGGCATGTCCATGTCGGCGATGCAGCAGCAGGACGAGTACGACGAGTACGCGGAGTACGCCGTCGCGCAGCGGGAGCCGGTGTACGCTATGCAGGCGCAGGTGTACACCACCCCGCAGATACAGCCCGTGAACTTTGGCGAAAGCCCGGCGCGCCCGCGCCCGCAGCACAACCGCGCCGACTCGGAGGTCGTGGTGCGCACGTCCGCAGCGTTGCTGCAGATGACACAGCGCGGCGACGGTGCTGCGCACGAGGCGTGGACGCCACCCGAGTTCACCCCGAGCATGTTCTCCATCGAGCCAGAGTCGGCCAAGTCCGCCGCACCGTCTGTGGTCTCCTCGTCCTCCAAGCACAACACGCTGCGCAAGAAGCGCCGGCCATCCACATCCAAGAGCCGCGAGCGCGCCGGGTCAGACCGGTTCCCGCACCCCGCGGCGAGCGTCGATACGCTCGCGAGCTCGTGGTTGCACGGCGACCTGGACGCGGACGCCGAGGGCGCGGACGACGAGCAGGAGCGCGAGATGCGCAGCCCGCGCCAGCAGGACGTGCCGCTCCCCGTGAGGGTCAAGACTGTCGGGCGCGTGCGCGCGCCGCGCAAGAACACGCCCACGCCCGTCTCTGTGCCGATCCAGCACAAGACGCGCGGGAGCATATACATCCAGCCAATCACGGTGCCGCCGCCGTCGGTGTATGCGTCCGAGGTGCAGATCGTGCAGGGCGGGATGGACAGCGCTAATTCGGACCGGAGCGGGAGCGCGAGCGGGGGGAGTGCGTCGGCGTATCTGAGGCGCTGATTTGGCGCGTTTTATGCGCGCGCGTAGTTACGAAGAGTTTAAAGCTCAATTAATTGTGTAGTGGAGGATTTTCAAGTAGAGGAGGAGACCTCTAGCATATTTTGTTTATTATCATTGTATGTAGTTCGTTTTTTTTTGCCATATGATCGTTGGGTAGATGTAAGGTAATAATGTTGGCGAATAACTAAGTAAACTGCATTTTACAGCCCACGAAGTGTGTCGCGGCTTCTCAAAACAAGAATGACATCATAAAATAAAGTTTACATAAGATCACCCCTATCTCTGAGTGATGGCAAACAGTTCAAAAGAGCTGCCACCCGCTTCAGCTTCAATAATCACCTTTAAGCACCTTACATATGGCCGCCCCCACGATTAGTATCAAGGTCCCTCTTGGCCTGCCCGCCCAAGGCGTTACACCTCCTCCGCCCCGCAAACCCCCCCACCTTCGCGGACATAGCCAATGCGCACAAGTACAATCAGCGTATCGAAGCCGCGATCGTCGCCGCGAACCATGCTAGTAAGCGTGTAGACTGTGTTTCTCATGAACTACCTTCATTGTTAGATGACCCCGATACCCCTCGCCCTTCGCCCGCCGATGTCGCGGAGGGCCTAATCTACGAGAAGACGCTCATTGAGTTGCAGGCAAGTGCCAGTTCGTCAATTTCTCCGTTTACAGTTCACTCCACCCGCTGAGTGTGTTCTCTCGAAGCCGTGGCTCCAAGCTTGGGACCGGGACAGCTTCCAGCCCTTCGCTGCGCAGATCAAGGCGTACCAGAAAATTTCCGCACAGGTGCGTATGTGACCGAAGTCAACTTCTCTTTGCTTCACATTGCCGTAGAGCACCAATGGACGGCGCGCGACGGGCCACCAAGTGCCATTTGTCGTTGTTACCTTCACAGATGGAAGTGACCCCACGACAGCCCCCGTAAGCAGGTGAAAGAATGGGAATTGGGATATCCGGCGATCGTAGCCGGCATCACATCCGGCGGCGATATCCGAAGAGCGGAGTTTCGAATAGGCGGGACCCCTATATGTGCTGGAGAGTGTGTAAGAAGAGCATATCATTGGGCACTAGTGAGCGCTAGTGAGCACCTGCTCCTGAGTTGTGTTCATTGGAATGATGGTGAGCCTAAGCGGAGAATTTGTGGTCGAACATGGATGCCAAAAATGGGCTCCAATAAAGATATAAAGGTGCCTCGAATAAGGGCGCATCACAGACAAAAGGGTGGCTTTGTCAGCGCGCAATAGATCATTTCCGCCATCCGGTAGTGTTTATTCTGGACCAATTCTGGACAAAATTTTGTGATCTGAATTCCAACTGAATTCCACGTGAATTAAGTGGATTATAGTGTAATAAAACGCGTCAGGGACACGTCCTGTGCTTGCTAGTCGCTCACGACACTCCCCAAACGAGCTCAAATGAAGCGGCTGACTATGTACCCTTGTTTGCCATGGACCGCTGATCTGTGATCCCGGACATGATCCCGGACAAAACCCCGGACACAATCGCCGGAAATCCCATTTCCCATTTGTCCTCGTAAGCAGTATTCATTTTCAAGCTACATGCACCCTGCTGAATTTTGTGGGGGGGGGGCTAAAGCACCTCTTGCCTGCCCTCAACACGCTCGACGACGTCCGCGCGCTTACTGAGACTCAGTCTGGGGATTATGCTGTGGGATATGGTCTTGCCCCCGCTGGTGATCATCCGAATCGCCAGCGCCTTATCGCGCGTCACATTGGCTTTTGTGGGGTTTTCCTTTGATTATACTTGTCATCACCTTGTACAAGCGCTGAGCACCGAAAAGTTCATTAATCCAGCTCATCAGCTCGGAGGTGAACTGCCAGTCTGCATTATAGGTGCGTTTTATCTTTTGAACAGTCTTCAAAGTATTTTTGGTCTACGTGCGTCCGGCTGTGGAAGGGCGTATTGGACACACGCTTCAACAGCCGAATGGCCACACACTTGAAGCTAAACAAAATGGGCTCGAAATCAACTGTTTTAAAATGCGCTAGGCAGCCGACTCAGTTCAGAACGGCGTTGGATGAGGCTAATCGTAATACTGCAAAGTGGCCCAATTCACGCCAAGCGCAGATAATAATATTTTGCAGGCCAACCTCATGAATGAGACTAGAGAGTAAAATACAGGATACAAGTAAAAGGACTGTTTCCTTAAAAATTGCCTAGCGTAAAGGGGGGCAGTGCCTACTAAATCGAGTCTTAATAAAACGTCCTGAATGGACGGCCGGATGTCTGCATTTTCTGACCAGCAGTTGCCCAGCAATTCCCAAAGGTCATCGTCGAGACCCCTTTCTATTACCCTTGCCGCCATTGGTCGCGATGGACGCCCCCCTTGTACAATCCGGAGGAGAACTTCCCTCGTTTGTTTGAAGTTGCTGAATGGTATTACATGTGTCATTAGCTGCAAAAGATGTATGCAGTACCTCGAGAAGCGTCATACCATATGCGTACGCATCGGAGGCGAGCGTCAGGACACCCTGGCCACGGAGAACCTCGGGCGAAAACCATCGGATGGAACCCTCAACGCCTTGGCTCTGGGTGAAGCGGGGGGAGAGCGTCGGCGTATCTGAGGCGCTGAGTTGATGTATAGCTGGCGTGTTAGGTGCGCGCGCAGTTGTGAAGAGCTTAAAGCTCAATTAATTGTGTAGTGCAGGATTTTCAAGTAGAGGAGGAGACCTCTAATATATTTTGTTTATTATCAATGTATGTAGTTCGTATTTTTTTGCCATATGAACATTGAGTAGATGTAGGGTAAATATTGGCGAATCACTAAGTAAACTGCTTCGTTTTACACGAAGAATGGCCACAAAGAGTCTCAAAATCTCTTTTTCCGTACAGGAATGACGGGACGTGTTCATGTCATTCGCAAACGCCCAAAGGCAAAGAAAAATAAAGTTTACATCAGATCACCCCTATCTCTGAACAGTTGCCACTCGCTTCTACTTCAATAATCACCTTTAAGCACTTTACATATGGCCGCCCCCACGACTAGCATCAACGTCCCTCCTAGCCTGCCCGTCCAAGGTGTTGCACCTCCGCTGCCCCCCGCAAACTTTCGCGGACATACTCCGATATCTCCACAAGCTCAAAACATTGAGCATTCGGGCTTCGGCTGTCGCGGAGGTAATCGGGGACATCGCCAAAAGTGAGATAATTGTGCAGAGCGGCACTGGCAGTCGTGCTTGCGACGTCGGGAAAGGGTTGTCCCTGGTCGGCTATTTCTGTGGTCATTATAAGGATGCCAATGTTGGCTTTTTGTTTTTTTGCCATATCCGCCCCTGGCAGAAGTCAAAGTTGATACTGTCGTAGCTGGCTGAAGATATGGCATCAGAATCTTTTTCAAGTAACGATATGTTTAGGGCACTCACCATCACCTTCGCTCTGGGATCAGTTCTGAAATAGTCCCATAAATTGCTCGACTCTTGGGATTGCTCAGGTTCCGTGCCAGTGGGTAACAGATGCTGGGTATAGTCCAACAGCAACGACGAGGGCAGAACTTCGTCGATGTGTGGGGTTCCCCATTGCAACTTTAGTAGCAGATAAGCTTGTTCGTTTGCATAAGATATCGAGGAACACAATTACATTGGAAGCGTCTTCAATGAGGATTATGTGGTTGTTTGGCTCAGTCGTTGCGATATTCCTGACAATCACTTTGGCAGGCGGTCTCGTCGCAGGATCTTCCGCCCACCACTTGTTCATATACTTCCACAGAGCTTCCGACATGGGCGGCGTCATGGAGGGTCGCGCTGGCCGTTCTCCAAGAACAATCTTGAGGACTACTCCCCCCTCCGGGATCTCAGCGAATGGAGGCCGGCCAGTGTATAACTGAGACAAGGTGAACAAAACGGAACCGATAAATCGACATCTGAGTCACCTCGAGGCAGACGCATGCGAAGGCATATACATCACTCGCCGTTGTCCTCCGAAATTGAATGCCAAACCGATCAGGCGCAATCAACTCTGGTGCCATCCAACGAACCGTTCCTGCTCGATGAGATGTCGTGGTCGCCGCGGTGGTATCGGTAAACGAAGTTAGACCGAAGTCTGCCAAACACGCGCTCCAATCTTGGGTGATTAGGATGTTCGCCTGCGAATGGTCAGCCTAAGACAGCATCAAGTTCGTGAATATCTATCCTACACCACGCAGGTCGCCATGCACAACGTTGCGGGAGTGGAGATACTCTAGACCTTGCGCAACTTCCCTGAGCTGCAGGCGAAGTTGAGAAGAAGCCACGCCAGACACTAAATAGAACACGCACAAATTTATCCACATCTTGCCTTCCATGCTCCTCGAGGCAATTTATAACAGTACCATTCTCCATCCAAGGTGATACCATGCAAAGAGATGAGGGAAAACTCTCTCGATCGATGCCCAACATGGGCAGAATATATGGATGCTTTAAATCCTGCCAGATAAGCGCTTCCCTGTAAAATTGCTGCGTTTTTTTACTTAACACAGACGGCAATGTCCGAGAATTCAGACATACCAAACGAATACGACGCAGCTCAGATCCACGATGAAACGTCCGCATGTGCTTCAGTGCAACTGTCTTTCCGCCGTACGACGCTCGATATATATCACCAAAACCCCCGCCAAAAGTTGCGTCGTGATCGCGCCCACTGACTCCGGTGATGAACAAGGACGATGGAAGCTTGTCGCATGCTTCGGAAAGCTTGATTATCATCCTCCGAGCCTTGGCGTTGTGTTCCTGCTCAATCAGCAATCCCCTGTCGAGCGTCTGGTAGAGGGAGGTCAGACAAGTTCCGAGGAGGAACAGGTCACGCAACATGTTGAATAACATCCAGAAAATGCTGTGCCGAATCTCCTTCGAGAACAAGGACGGCCTCTTTGGCGGTTTGGGAATCTAGAATTGACTGGAGGTGCGTTGCGATTCGCGTCTCGTCTTCATGGAGGGCCTCGCGGAGCTTTGGATCGCTGCTGATACGGAGCTGAGAGGCTGTCTGAGGGATCCTTAGCCGCCGCGACCATACGCTAAGGTCATCAAAAGACCTGTAATAAGATGGCCCGCGATTCACGACTTTTGATAAGAGCCGAAATGGTGTCGGTCCCAGACATCATGCTGTGGTGGTCGTGCAGCATTGAGGCGATTCTAACAGTCATTAGCAATCATCTTCAGGCGCAAAAGATGGGTTCCCCCCACGATGGGTTCATGGCGCGAGAAATGTTTTGAAGGAAAGAGTGTAGATGCTACCATATTTTCTTCAATGAACCCAGGCTGCACGGAGTAGAAACCACATTGCGAACCTCGTAGACCAGTATTCGGGGTGGGGTTGCAGACGTGCCCGATTCCGATTCCAATGGATTGGATAGTGAATATTCCGGTACCTCAAGCCAATGCGAGCTGAAATAAGTTGCCCGCGATACGAGGAGTGAACTCAAGGTAGCGACGCCGGTCTAGGCATGGGTCGTCACGTCAGCATTCAAAACCAACAAACTGCAGTTTCCCTACGAGATTCTCTCCAGCGGGAATCCTCGTGTGCGCCATGGCAAGTCGGAAGTGGAGGGCTGTTAAGAGTTGACACAGCCTTGGCAAGATGCATGTAGAGTGGGCTAGGATTTGATAAGCGTAGCGAACCGTAGGTGCCTCGGAGTTTGAAAATTTAAGCGGGGCCATCACTGATATGTCTTCGCTTGCATGACCGAAAAGGCGCTGAAAAGAAATGCCTCAAAGTCTTTTATAATTGGCCCATTTCTTATGAAAAAAATTACAGCGTCTCAAAATGAGGTTCCCTCCACTTTTACAAAAAAAAACCTTCAAAAAACGATTTAAAAGATTTCAACGGATGTCCATCATATTTTTCAAACTCCGAGGCACCCACGGCTCGCTACCCTTATCAAACTCCAGCCTCTATAGCATAGCACTTATGAACGACTATCTTCCAAGTGCGCGGTCCGCTAGAGAGGCTGGATCAAGCCTACATGTAGAGCTCGAATAGAACGGCGCTCGACTCGGTTTAAAGAAGGTCTTTTGCTCGGAAGTTCGGTCATGGCATCCCGATATGGCGCGCGTGGATCCAATTTCGCATTTGCAGTTGCCTGAGTAAAATTAAAAAAGCTCGAGAAGGGGAGGAGTGACACGACTCCTGCCAGAGCTATGAAGCTGAGCAATATTCGCGGTTCGTAGAACTCGCCAAAACAACCTGCCTTATGAACTGTTAGAATTCGTCCCAGCGAGGCTAAGATTGGTGAGCACAGGTGAAATAAACCAGCAACAAAGATTGTTTGTCCTCATAGGTACATGGTGGTATGGAGGCAGAAATTTATGCCCCAGAAAGGGCATGGTGACACGCCAAGGCACTGCACCAGGGCCTGGTGGTATGGAGGCAAGCGGATAGCGTATATAATACAAAGGTAAAGTGATAGAATATCATGGAAGGCTTACGTGAGACGGTCCATGCTTCCGATGACGACCACCGCAAAACTCTTTGCTGCTCGCAACCCACTCCGGTCCACCCCGGAATATTCCAACATGAACCAGGTTACCAAAGAAAAGCGACGGTGCACACAGAAATTTGTCTCAGATCTCTCCAAGCGGTCGGGGGACCGCGCGCGCACGGAGTTTGAATATTCGAACAGCGACTCTTACGCGATTCACGAGTAAGTACCGACGAACTCGTCTTCCTGGATCTTGTTTTCTTCCTGCCCACACCGTACAGATGTTTGTAATCCGTAAAATACTGCCCCTAGCACACTGGAAATCAGGCGGAATCCACAGAGAGGAAAATGAGTGCGAAATGGTAGGTTCAAACCCAGGTATAGGCGAGGCTGAAACCATTAGTTTCGAGAGCCCTGAAACTAAATGTTCCGGCCGAAAGCATACATTCGGCCACCGTTTCGGCCGGATGTCACCGAAACAATAGGATTGAGGTTACCTGAAATGGTAGTCAATTGGTTTCAGCGGTGACTAAACTGCTTCTCGAACTAATGGCTTCAGCGTTGTTCTCATGAGCACCAAAATTTACCATTTAGCACTCATTTTCGGCTCAAGTGGTTCTAGTGTTGCCGCGGCTCGGCTCGGCTCGGCTAGCCGATCGAGCGGAGCCGGCCAGCCGTTCAAGCCACGGTTGAGCCGCGGCTTAGCTGGATTTATATAACTTGTGAATGAGTAGTATTTGATGCAGCTCAGACACTCTCAGAGCTCTAAGACTGCTCCCAACAACATTTTCTCCCTCGTTTTACGTGTAAATGTCGATGGTGTCAATGAGTGGGAGTAGGTTTGGATCAACCCACTCTCCGGACCGGATATCCGGTAGGCTTGGACTTGGGCTTGGATCAAGATCGACGAAATGGGCGGGATCTTTGAGACTCATTTGCACCACTATTTTTTTTCTATCCCCTACTTTATATGGAATAAAATGTTCGTTGTATGCCAGTGATTCATTCCCTCTAATCTAGATTCCCGTGTCATCAGTTGGTGTAAAGGTGATTCAGCCTTTCTCACGCTCTCTGCTGACGGCGAGCACTTGCCTCGAGCACTTTTGAGTACCTGGGATGAGACTTTTTATGGGCTCTATTGAATCAGATAGTAAATTAAGCAAATTCTGCTTCTTCAAATTTTGAATAGCAGTTTTACGACGCGTCAAAATAATTTGCGGAGTTGCTGCTAATTAGTGTCACATTATATCACGTTGTGACCTGTGGCGGTCCTGCGAAGGGGTGTTCCCGGGGAGCGAGGGGGAGGTCTCAAGGACCTCTTTCGCGGTATTTGCGGCGCGGGCGTCGACATGGAGGACGCTAAGCAAAATTTTAAGCGATCGACGATCGTTCCCAAAAATAGAAAAATCTGAATTTCCGGTTGTCCGAATGCGGCCAAGATTCTGCTCATCTCTCGTTTGGCGGGAAACTCACGAAACAGACCTTTAAAAGTATGCTGGACCAATCTAAGAGTGTTTTTCTCAACTTCTGCCGCTCCATTTTTTATATTACTTCACAATTGGTGCACAGGAGTGAAGTAAAAACGGGTTTTTAAAAAGCCCTCGTCGACTCTTGGCACCGACAGTGTACTATATATATGAAGCTGTGCCACAAATGTCGCAGGCAAATATCTAAGTTAGTTAAAAATAAAGACATCACTATTTTTTCCCCGAGGGATAGCACGGTTTTAGCGAGCACAGGACGCGACGAACATCCCCCCCGATTTATGCATCTTGGTACAAGCCCCTTCATTTGTTTTGCTCGCAAACGATGCCCGCATCACCAAACAATGAACGGCGGCTTGATCCGAACCTACAGTGGCACCCACATCTGACCATTACAAAGGCCATAGTCTCGTTTAATAGGATATTTACATTTTAGGTCTGAGCCGTGGCTAAGCCATGAGCCAGCCGGTCTGAGCCGGCTACCATCGGCTCGGCTCATGAGCCAGCCGGAGCCGAGCCGCGGCAACACTAACAGTGGTTCCATCAAACTTCCGGTCTGTGGGATTTGAACTGTGGATCTTCGGTGCTTTGTTGAACCGCCTGAGTCATGTAAACACCTACCTCTTCACACTATATATTGATGGATTAATTCCGAGTCCCGCCCCTGGTTGAATGCAGTGTCGTGGTAGAAAACGGAAAGTAGATAAATTCCTAGGTTCCAGGTCCTAAATCATTAATTCGATGTGCTGTAAATTTGTACACAATTTGCAAGGATATGGTCTTGCCCCCGCTGGTGATCATCCGAGTCGCCAGGGCCTTATCGCACATCACATTGGCTTTTGTGGGTCTTTGCTTGATGATACTTATGATCACCTTTGTACAAGAGCCCCGCACCGAATATTTATCTTGACAAGGTAGGCTCTTCGACATCGCAAGTAGGATGCGAGGATAGCATATGCCAGAGCAATTGGAGCAAAGGGAAAATATTCAGGTTGAACTAGAACCCGAGACACTTGTGAGGGACTTAATCCGGCTGAGGCGACCCGTGCACTGCACTCACACTTTTTCGATTTATTTCAGACTCCAGAGGCAGCTGCAATCCAGCATCTGCGAAACTCCGCGCTGGCCATATTGAATCGAATGAACTTCCCGGGAAAAGGCCTTCAGCAAATATGTACTGAGTCGAGCGCTGATCTATTTCGAGGGTTGTTAACTTGAAGGCTGTGTGGGGGCTGTTAAGAATCTTACAGCTATCTCCGTCACGCCCCGATTTGCTCTAAACCCGTTGTGTCTATCGTTTTTGAGATAGCTGTAACAGCCCCACCTCACCATGAGGCAACGTACGCACGCGAGGATTCCCGCGGAAGAGAATACCGTAGGCGAACTGCATTTATGGGATTCGAGTGCTGATGTGGTGACCCAGTCTGGCGTCCCTGCAACCGATTCCAGCTCACAGCCAATTGAGAGCCCGGAATATTCACGATTCATTCCATTGGAATCGGTCTCGTCTGCAATCCCTTCTCGAATACTCGTCTACCAGGTTCGCACTGGGTGAAACTATGTTTTTTGTAATCCGCATCTCATTCCTCGAAGTGCCTGCTCTCTTTCCTTCAAGGCGTTTCTCTCGCCAAGAGGTCGCCGTGTGTGGTATTGAGCTTTTATAGACGGAGTATCTACTAACAGTGTTTGGTAGAATTGCCTCAACGCTGCATGGACACCACAGCACGATGTCTGCGACCGACACCGTTTCGGCTCTTATCAAAAGCCGTGAATCGCGGACCGCCTTATTACAGGTCTTGTAAAAATTCTCGCATGATCGCAAGAGTTAATGATTTTGCGCAGGCAGCCTCCCATCTTGGTATCAGCAGCGATCCCAAGCTCCGCAAATCCCTCTATGAAGACGAAACGCGAATCGCAACATACCTCATGTCAATCCTGGACTCCCAAGCCGCCAAAGATACTGTCCTTGCTCTTGAAGGAGATGCGGCACAGCACTTTCTTGATGTTATTCAACATGTTGCGTGACCTATTCTTCTTCCGGCCTTCTCGACGCGTCTGATCTCCCTTGCCCAGGCACTCGACAGGGGATTGCTTATTGAGCCGGAACACAACTCCAAGGCTAGAAGAATGATAATCAAGCTTTCCGAAGCATGCGACAAGCTTCCATCGTCCTTGTTCATCACCGGAGTCAGTGGGCGCGATGACCACGCAACATTTGGAGGGGGTTTTGGTGATATATATCGAGCGTCGTACGACGGAAGCACGGTTGCACTCAAGCACATGCGGACGTTCCATCGTGGCTCTGAGCTGCGCCGTATTCGTTTGGTATGGCTGAACTCCCGGACCCCGCCGTGTGTGCTTAGAAAAATAAGCAGCAATTTTGCAGGGAAGCGCTTATCTGGCAACATTTGAAGCATCCGTGTATTCTGCCCATGTTGGGCATTGATCGAGAGAGTTTTCCCTCATCTCTCTGCATGGTATCACCGTGGATGGAGAACGGTACTATTTTAAAATACCTCGAGGAGCATGGAAGACGGGATGTGGATAAGTTGGTTCGTGTTCTAGTTCGTGCCCAAGTCCGATGTGGCTTCATATTGACTTGATCTATAGCTGTGGGAGGTCGCGCAAGGTCTGGAGTATCTCCACTCCCGCAACATTGTGCACGGTGACCTGCGTGGTGTAGGATATTTATGAACTTGTTCCTCTTGGGTTGACCATTCACGTAGGCGAATATTCTAATCACCCAAGCCTGGAGCGCGTGTTTGACGGACTTCGGTCTAACTACGTTTACTGATACCACCGCGGCTACTACAACATCTCATCGAGCAGGCACGATTCGCTGGATGGCACCAGAGCTGATCGATCCTGACTGTTTTGGTCTCCCGTTTCGGAGGACAACGGAGACCGATGTATATGCTTTCGCATGCGTGTGCCTCGAGGTGATTCAATTATTTATTTATCGGTGCAATCGATTCACTCAGCGCCTTTCGGACTCAGCTATACACTGGCCAGGCTCCATTCGCTAATATGACAGAACCGGGAGTGATCCTCAAAATTGTTCATGGCGAAAGGCCAGCTCGACCCTCCACGACGCCGCCCATGTCGGAAGCTCTGTGGAAGCACATGAATGAGTGGTGGGCGAAAGATCCGGCAACGAGACCGCCTGCCGAAGTGATTGTCAGGAATGTCGCAATAACCCAACCAAGCGACCACGCAATTGAAGATGCTTCCGACCATGACCATGTACGTATGTTTCTCGACGTTTCATGCAAACGAGCGAGCTGATCTGCTACTAAAGTTGCAATGGGGATCTCCGCTCTATTCGAAGTATCCCGATTCATCTTCCGACGAAATTTTACCCCAATCATTATATTATTCAAACATTACGGTTCCTCACGGTGCTGGGGACGATACCCATCCATCTATTGTGTACCCAGCACCCAGTCTTTCTATTGACAGCACCGACCAATGGACTCTGTCACCCAATGGCACAGACTCTGAGAAATCTAACAATGTCTTGGACTATTACGGGACTGACCACAGAGCGAAAATGCGTAAATTCGTGAGTGCCCTATACGGATGTAGACTTAGAAAAAATTTCAACACCATATCTTTAGGAAAAAAAAACCGAAGAGCCAACATCGGCATCCTTATAATGACCACAGAACCAGGCGACCAGAAACGAAGAGGGATATTTTCCCCGATGGCGCGAGCACGACTGCCGTTGCGACTGTTCCGCATAATTCTCTCATATTCGGCAAGGTCCGCGATGTCCTGGACCTCGACGACAGCCGATATTCCGAGTCCACATCGGCGGTGCAAGACGATGCAGGCGGCGGCAGCGATATCCCCGATGCTCATCGTTTTGAGCTTGTGGAGATATCAGAGAGAAGTTCAGTTGCCACTTCGCCAGGGTATCTATACTATGGCCGCGGCTTTGATTTCGCCAGGGTATCTATGCTATGGCCGCGACTTTGATGTCAGGACAAATGGCTTGGTCGTCAGATAATCTGCTGGTTTCGCCGTCGCCGACACTCTTTCATCTGCTGAACAGTATGGTCGCGTTTTTCGCATTCCTATCTGCCGCTTACTCTGACTTCTATAGCGTTCTACACAGGTGGTTGTGGTTAAGATCCAAACCAGACTGTTTCTCAGCCCCCGACTTTTCCTGATGTGTAGGTGGCCATAAGTTCGTGTTGATGTTTCTACTACTAAGCAATAAGCTCGCAAGCAGATGTATTGCACCCGAATAATATATGAGTCATTTATTCTGTCGAATCTTGCGTGTTGCTGTGTGTGGACAAGTGAGTCTTGTTTTCGGTAGTCGACTCGTAGACACGTAACCAGTCTGTAAAACAAATACCGAAAAAATCCGGCGAGCGCTTCGGTGTTTTACACAACCGAAGTGCTCGTCACATATTTTCAGAAATGTAATATTCCGAGAAGAATAAATGCCGTCCAGTCTCTAACGCGATTTCTCGAGATGCATTCTGAACACACCGAGGAAGCTTGCCACATATTTTCTCCATCTTTATATCGACTGGTAACGAGTCCAGTACATGCAAAACCGTTTTTTCACCGGAGCACTTTCCCATTCTTGAGTGTCATCACTGCTTTGCATACATTATTAAATGTATCGCCAGTTATTGTATTCTGGTTTCTCTTTGGGTCCTGTGATCCTGAAGTTCTTTTTATACTTTATTCGGTTTGTGCTGACCTTGTTGAAACAGGTACATTTGAGAAGATTCGATGTGGCCTACCGGCTGATCTTGCATTGTTTGTTATTGAGCCCCAAATGGTAGGTAACCTGCGAGACAAATCAAATCTATGGACTATTATTCAATATGAATACCACAGGGAATGACTTGCAGGCGCGGAAAGAGCTTCAATTTATGCCGACGGCCTGGCAACAAGCTATAGGTAGTGAAGAACGAGAAACATAAATTCCACCACAAACTGTGGGGAAGCTTGTTTCTAAAGCTCCAACTATTTCCGTACGCAAACATTTGCGAACGGTTAAAACCGTTTTTATAGCCGTTTCGTTTCCGGCCTTTGGAAGACGGTTCTGGAAACGATTTGCAAACTGTTTTCACGACATCATTTGTTAAAGCGTCTGTCTACGAGAGACTAACCTTTAGTAGACTTCAGTGCATTGAATAAAAACTCAGACTGACACCAAAAACTCCAAAAGCTCTCCAGTGCACCTTGGGCTGATACTAATTCTCCATGATGGGATTTATTACACAGTACATTTTTTTCTAGACTCGCAACCACATCAGGTTTTTAACAGCTTACTTGTTGGGGCTTGTACAAGCTTGTACGGGTAAAAAAAAAGATAAAAAGTTGACGAGCCGACAGGCTATATGTTCGAAACCTCACAAGTCATTTTTTTCCCCATTTTTTAAAAAGTGCACATTGACTTCCAGGACCCATTTCCGCGGTCTTTTATTTTTGAACAAGAGAAACAGGTCCACAAGAAGACCAGTTTTTTGTCATTTTGCTGATGGGTTGGTTTTCATTCCGCTTTCATCATGTGTGGTTGACATTTGTCCCATTAACGCGTTAGTTCTACGCGTTGGCACACTGTATTCGCGCGTAAAATGAGCAAGAGAAGACGATATATACATATTTAGTGGCTATAGTGCATTTGAGATCGAATTGGGATTTTTACAGATCAATTTGAAGCAGTACTCAGAAAAATCAAAATAATCAATAAAAAAATAGCCCTGAGAGCCTCAAGACGGTCTAACAGGAAATATTCACTATGAATACGATCGTTATTCACCGGAAATGTTCGTAGATATTTGGTGCACGTACTACTCGCTTTTGAGTTATTTCGAGAACAGAGTGCGCCCCAGAGACCCATTACATCCAAATTTTGCAGCCTAAAGTCATCAGGACTTCTTTGTTGTAAATTATGGGCACATATATTAACCCGTAGTCCGATTACTGAGTGGAAGTAGGTCAAATCGTTCTGAAAACAAGATTGGGCGATTTCGGACCTTTAAGGAGGTTTCAGAGGACAGGGTTTTGGCTCACATATTGATACATGTTGTATGTGTGCTTATGCAAGAGATTGAGGCCCTCACAAACATATTTCACAAAGAGCCCGAGGGAACATCAGTGCGCAAATTTAAAACCCCGCTAAGAGGGCAAATCGAGCGGAGTTTGAAAACAACGCAGACGTCGGATAGATATCTTTGAGGTACGAAAGTTGAACCTATCTACTGCTGCCTCTGGGAGACTGCAGTCTACCGCACCCACTGCGTCTTTATCCTGGGTATCCGACGCCTCTGTCACAACTGCACCTCCTGGTTGCATCACCTCCACTCGCTCTACGACGCACTGCGGCACAAATCCTTAGCCAACGACATACTACCCCGCGCAGGCAGGCTCATGTGCCGCGACTCCGCAGCACCGACGAAGCCATGGCCCGCGCTTGGCCGCGCGCCTCGAAAGGCACTCGCATCCGCCGCCCTGACACACCTCCCTTGCACCACGCTGGCGTAGTACCACGTCGATGGCTGGGAGGCCTCGAGGCTGGAGACATTCACTGTGAGTTTTTGGACGCTTTTTCATGCTTCTTCCCGTCCCCCCTCCCATGTCGCATCCTCTCTCTCCTCCCACGCTGCATCTACACACAGCCCCTTCCTCTCTTTTGATGCGCCCATGCCCACGCCTCCTCAGACAAAAACGCGCCAGCATCGGCTTCCGTATGTGGATGTGAACGGGACGGACGGGGGCAATGTCTGCGGGCACGTACGGTGATGGATAGGCGCGGCGGCAAGCGCCGCAGACGCAGGGGCAACAACGACAACCCACTCCCAGCAATCCCATCCCGCCCAGGAAGCCCAGCAGTAGCCTCAAGGCCCCGTGACGCTCGCGCGCCCTAATGCGCATGGCGCCGGGTTCTCCACCTTATCGAACGCCTACCCCGCGGAGTCTGCCTTCGCGCTGCCTTCGTCTACCAACGTCTCTGCCTTCCCCTCATCTCTACCCACACCACTGAAATGCGAGCGTCAACGCCCCCGCCGCCGAATTGAAACACCACGCGCAGGCGCGCCCCATCCTCGGCACCTCATCCGATACAACGGCGAGCAGCACACGAGGAGGGATAGGTACAATACCATCATGTTTGGGGGCGCTGCGGACTTTTTTTGTGCGGGAGATACATTATGTGAGCTGTTAAATGTATATTTTTGGCGGGGTTTTTCAGTCGCTACCGCACTTTGCTCGTCGCCGCAGACAAGCTGCCAGGAACCTGAGGTATAAGTGGGTCCAAAATATCGTTTGGGCGCTAACTGCACCTGCATTTTTACTATGTTTGCCAGGTTCACGGTCACGTCGCGGCGGGCACGTGCTGAGAATACACCATCGACCACGCGATGTCCTGGAGGCGCCGGGGCCCCCAGAGTTGCACACGACCCCGCTTGACACCGATTCAGCCATAATGGACGCGAACCTGCCCGGTGAGCAGCGCCGTATCTCTGCCCCAGATCATGTCTCACATCAGGTTCGAACTTTCAACTTTGCTCTCCCCCAAGCAGCCGCCAAAGTGCACCGCTGCGGCTACTGCCAAAAGACCTTCTTGTCAAAGAGAAGGCGCGATCAACACGCCAGACAACTGCAGCACTGGGTTGGGTGGGGGGCCCCTCCGACGCGGACCACCCAGCCGCGTGAGTGCTGCATCTCAACACCAGGCCGTTTCTCATAGTCAAATATTCCTTCGCTACCTCTCACTCAGCCACCAACATTTACCGCTGCGGCGACTGCCAAAAGACTTTCTCATCGTATGCAGGGGTCAAGCAACACGCCAGAGCAGTGCACACGTTAGCAGCCGTCGTCGCTGCGCAACCCACTCCAACGCAGACCACCCAGCCGTGTGAGTGCTCCATCTCCAAAGCAGGCCATTTCTCACATCACCTTTTCTTCGCTGCCTCTCAAACAGCCGCGAAACTGCACCGCTGCGACAACTGCCAAAGGACGTTCGCGTCGAAAAGAGGGCACAAGAGACACGTCGAGACAATGCACACGTTAGCAGCCGTCCTCGCTCCAACGCAGACCACCCAGCCGTGTGAGTGCTGAATCTCCCAAGCAGGCCATTTCTCACATCGCCTTTTCTTCGCCGCTTCTCGAACAGCCGCCAAAGTGCACCGCTGCGGTGTCTGCCTAAAGACGTTCTCGTCGAAAGGAGAACGCACGAGACACGCCAGGACAATGCACATGTTAACAGCCGTCGTCGCCGCGCGACCCCCTCCAACGCAGACCACCCAGCCGCGTGAGTGCTGCATCTCCAAAGCAGGCCATTTCTTACATCGCTTTTCTTCACCGCCTCTCGAACAGCCGCCAAAGTGCACCGCTGTGGCGACTGCCGAAAGACGTTCTCATCGAAAGGAGAACGCAAGAGACATGGCAGAACAGTACACAAGGGGGCAGTAGGACCCCCTGGAACGCAAGCCACCCGGCCTGCGTCGAAGATACAAGAGAACCTTCGCAGCGCTCCTCCGCGCGAGGGTGCGGGAGCCGCACAGCGCTGCGATGCGCGCTTGGAGACCATGCAAACCAAGCCTATCGCCGCATACTCGACGCCCTGCGCCGTCTGCGACAGCCTCGTCCCAAGCCCCCACTGGATCGCACACGTCTCGGACGCCATTCACGCGAAATCGCGGCGGGAGGCCGACGTTACTTTGAAACGCCGGATGAGCAGTCTTTCGCGTGGACGGGTGCAGGTTGACCCGCTCGCGCTCGATTTCGGCGGCGCGGCCGCGAAGACCCAGACGCTGAGGGTGACGAACGTCGGCCGGAGCCCGGTGTATTTCAGTCCGTGGATCCGCGGTAAACCGTGCGTTTTCTTTGTAATTTCTCATACATCGCATAATTGACGGCCTGGGCAGGTTCGTACTGAAAGGTGGGTCTGAGAAGCGTATGCTCAAGCCCTCTGCTAGCAAATGGATTGAAGTGAAGTTGGTCGACGAGCCGGTGGCTTTGAGAGGTCGACTCCCGACTAGGCTTGACATTACGTTCCAGCTACCAGACCAGGAGGGCCGGGCGACCGTGATGATACTCATTTCGGCGTAGCAAGACCTTTCGATCCTTCCCTCGTGAATGCATCCTTGAATTCAGTTCATGTAACCTCTACGTTGTGTTAATACAGGTTGAACCTTGCATTAAATTATAGGTGCATCAGAATTGGGAATTTGGAATCGGAGAGACCTCCGAGACCTCACCTTTAATAAGGGGGACAGCAGCGCGCTATGTACTCCGTCCGGTGTATGCGTTCCCATGAAGCCCGTTAGATAGGAGTGCGAAGTGATGAGAGAGGTACCCAGCCACGCGCAGGGTGAATCATTCGCCAGAGAAAATATGACATAGGTTCTGGCTTTGCCCAGAGAATGTCCGGGGGCGTCAGCGCTCAGCATCCAGTAATTCAGTGGAGGACCCTTGCATGCAACATCCTATGAAGTAATGCCTTCGCGAATTCGAATGCGGTGCCTAGGAGAAGGTCAAAAAAACAAAGGCCGAGCCCCGACGAGTTGCAGAATTGAAGAAGAATACTAAGCAACGCAACTGTGCGCCGGGCACCACGTCCGACGAGTTACTGACCTTTAGAACCTGGATTCATCAATTTTAGTATTGAAAATGCACGGACTTAAATGAAGTCATGGAGGAAGCGTGAACTCCAATGAGTTGAATTCAGTGCCTCCAAGCTGGGGGGGGAGGGGAGGTCGGACATAAATGAATCAATTTCGAGGCCTGAAAGAAGGCAAAAGAATCCTCGATTATCGAAGGCAGCTACGCAATACGCACCATGTCCCATGAATAGGATTCTTTCGAGCCTGATACGTGTGCCAGTGTGAGATCTCCAACGCGAAGGAGGAAAAGGAAGACTTGAACTAAAGTACATTCAAACGTGAGGGGTCGAACACCCATGTACTGCTGCAGCATTCGCTTGAATTGGTCCGAGTGTGTGTCAAAAAGAGGCGAAAAAGTTCAGTGGCCGTTATTTGAAAGGGGTCGGATCGGCCGTGGGATGATGCTGAGTCCCCAAACCTGTGATCCGAGCGGTTAGCCGAGCGTCGGCTGCGATGGCTCCGGCTTGTAATAATCACACAGTTTTGCCCGTCCCAGCTGCAATGACGCAGAAGATGTCCTTACTGACATAGAGAGGTCGATTTGTGTGGTCATAGCCTCGAGACTTGAAGCGTGCTCTGAGAAGAGAGTTCAGCCATTCATCACGGCTGGAAGGTGTTCCGAATGCGGGTCAAACGCGTCCCGTTCGTCCATTGTAGCGTTGAATACTTATACCATAGATTAATTTAAGAAATGAAGCCGTATAGGGCTCAGGAGAGGACGCAGAACTGTCGCGCGCTGGCGTTGGCTGAAAAGGGAAAGACCGAGAGGACGGCTCGGCAAGATTTCAAACTCAGAATCATCCCGATTCCCACGGTCGAGCCTCAGAGCAGCCCCCCATCAAATCCCAGACTCTCTTTCAAATATGATACCTACTATTAGTATCTATGTTTAGGGCTTCCTTGTCGCGCCTGACCCCTTGTTAACCTGACAGCAGGTCAATACCAACCAATTTTGAAACTCCACGATTGTCACGTGGTCCGTGACAGACGCGTTATCTCTTCCAGCTCGACCAATAGACTCGTAACCAGTCTGTAACCAATTCCCGAAAAATGTGGCAAGCACTTTCGGTGGTTACAGACTGGTACAACTCGGGACGTTGCATTAGGCTGACAGCGGAGTTTAAAATTTGGCTGAGGCCCGTGTTCTCTCTTGCACTTTGAAATTTAAGGAAATTCGAATTATCATGAACCTTCATATGCTAGAAATAAGTACATTTGCCTCTTCAGATTTTTTCTCATTGCGGATGGAAGAGCAGGAAAGGCCATCGAGTTTGGGGCAGAATTGATCGATTTTGATGGCTCGCTTATCGGCCGATCGCGGCACCTGCCAATTTTTTCAAACTCCGTTGGCAGCTCAATCCCCTTCCCCGAGATGTACCAGTCTGTAAAACGCCGAAGCGCTCGCCGCATTTTTTCGGCATTCGTTTTACAGACTGGTTACGAGTCTACTCGACCAAGAGCTCGACCGTTGACGCAACTGTGCTTTCGTCCGACCACAGAACCTCCTGGGAGACAACCCACCTTCAACTCGGAACTATTCTGGACGTCGTCTCACCACAGCTTCTTGGATTTCGATTTTTCCTACTCCCAGCCAGATTGTGGAGGCCCACTGGAACTCAGGTGGCCGCCGAATGATATCTCTTAGTCGACAGCGCCATGCCATTTGCCCGTGCCATATGCAATTCCACAAATGCGGAGATAGACAATAATGACTCGCGCGCCGGTTCTTCCGAAACTCACCTTCAAAGCTTGGCTCAGGCTTACACCTTTTCCGCAGCCGCTTTTCATTGATCAGCCTTCTGGAGGCTTTCTCTCAAGTTCTATAAATACTAGCCAAGTCCCAAAGCTGGGCTCCGCTCCGAAATACTGGCAGGAGTAGCGTCTCTGGAAAAGGCAGACTCAGCTTTTGGAACAAAGTCTTCCGCAAAGCTCTAAGTACCAGCCTTGTTCTATTTTTTCAAGCTGTAATCTCCTGAGGTGTCAGATTTCTATACTGTGCCAAGGCTGTGTCGGCGCTAACAGCCTACTTCCGACTTGCCATGAGGAAACCTACGTGCTCGAGGAGCCCCAAAGCCTTCATGCATATCCCTCCCGCTGGAGAGAATATCGTAGGACAACTGCGCTTCATCGGTTTTACATGCTGACGTAGCAACGTAGACTGGCGTCCCTGCATCTGATTCCAGCTTGCAGCTGCCTGAGGGACTGGTCTATTCACCATCCAATCCATTGGAATCGGTGTCTTCTGCGATCCCTTCCCGAATACTCGTCTACCAGGTTCGCAATGTGTTTTCTAAACCGCGTAGTCTCTCGCCCCTCGGAGTAACATTGGTCGTCTGAAGTGTCTGCTCTCTTTCCTTCAAGAGGTCTCTCGCGCGAAGAACTTTTTGTGTGTGGTACCGAACTTTTACAGCCAGAATACTTACAAATGTTTGGTAGAATCACCTCAACACTGTATGAACTCTACAGCACGATGTCTGCGAGCGATCCCGTATCGGCTCTTGTCAAAAGCCGTGAATCGCGGGCGACCTTGTTACAGGTCTCATTACAATCTTAGCATGATTTTAACGGTTAATGACCGCTCAGACTGCCTCCCATCTTGGTATCAGCAGCGATCCCAAGCTCCGCAAGGCCCTCCATGAAGACGAAACGCGAATCGCAGCATACCTCATGTCAATCCTGGACTCCCAAGCCGCCAAAGATGCTGTCCTTGCTCTTGAAGGAGATGCGGCACAGCACTTTCTGGATGTTATTCAACATGTTGCGTGGCCTATCCTTCCTCGGGTATTTTTAATATATTTGATCTTCTTGCCCAGACGCTCGATAGGGGATTGCTGATTGCGCAGGAACACAATTCCAAGGCTCAGAGAATGATGGTTAAGCTTTCTAACACATGCGACAACCTTCCATTGTCCTTGTTCATCACCGGAGTCAGTGGGCGTGATAACCACGCAACATTTGGAGGGGGTTTTGGTGATATATATCGAGCATCGTATAACGGAAAGACGGTTGCACTCAAGCACATGCGGATGTTCCACCGTGGCTCTGAGCTGCGCCGTATTCGTTCGGTATGTCCGAAATCGTGGGACATTGCCGTTCGTGCTTACCAAAAAACACAGAATTTTTGCAGGGAAGCTCTTATCTGGCAACAATTCAAACATCCGTATATTCTGCCCATGTTGGGCATCGATCGAGAGAGTTTTCCCTCGTCTCTCTGCATGGTATCTCCTTGGATGGAGAACGGGACCGTTTTAAAGTACCTCGAGGAGCATGGAAGGCAAGATGTGGATAGATTGGTTCGTGCGCTAGTTCGTGTCCGGCGTGGCTTCACCTCAACTTCATCCGCAGCTGTGGGAAGCTGCGCAAGGTCTGGAATATCTCCACTCCCGCACCATTGTGCATGGCGACCTGCGTGCTGTAGGATATTTCGTGAACTTGATGCTGCTCTTGGACTGATTATCCTCGCAGGCGAACATCCTAATCACCCAAGACTGGAGCGCTTGTTTGGCAGACTTCGGCTTAACTTCGTTTACTGATGCCACCGTGGCTACTACAACATCTCATCAAGCAAGCACTCTTCGCTGGATGGCACCAGAGCTGATCGATCCTGATCGTTTTGGCCTTCAATTTCGGCGGACAAAGGCCACCGATGTGTATGCTTTCGCATGCGTCTGCCTCGAGGTGATCCAAATTTGCATTTATCAGTGCCATTATTCACTCAGTGCCTTGACTCAGTTATACACTGGCCGGCCTCCATTCGCTGAAATTAGGGAGGGGGGAGTGGTCCTGAAAATTGTTCGAGGAGAAAGGCCAGCTCGACCCTCCACGACGCCCCCGATGTCGGACGCTCTGTGGAAGTGTGTGAATGCGTGGTGGGCGGAAGATCCGGCGACGAGACCGCCTGCCGAAGTGATTGCCAGCAATGTCGCAATGACTATTGAATGAGCACCTACCACAGGCATCGAGGTTGATTCCAGTCGATCTGATGAGGATCCTAATTAATCAAAATTAAATTTTGATCATGACCTTCCGGAGTCACGCGTCCTGGGTCCTTTAACCCTAACAGCCGAACCCGAACGCCCTAACCAAACCTCTAACCCAAACACTAACCGATGATCTTACCCGCGCGCTCCGCTTGCCCTAACTGCTCGTTAGACCGATGCAAACTCATGTCTACTGTCCAAGATTAACTAAAAAAAAGATAATTGCGAGTTGAATTGTCACCGGGAAGATGAAGCACCACACACAATGATCACTTGAATTGGGAGGTTTGAGTAACGGAGAGAGCGTCACGACACTCCGTTGAGACACGCCAGTGTCCTTCTGGCATTTCCTGAAGCTGTCGAACTGGCGTCGAAGCTGCACCAACAACTTCCTATGTAGAGGCTGTATGTAGTTCTATGTTCATGTAATAAGTAGACCCCTTCAACCAGTGAGATCTAAATTTAAGTTTGCCAGGGGGAAACGTACACGGAATGCGCCGGGATTTTCGATGTCTGACGGCGGATAAATTTGGATTTGATTTACACTGCCATACAGCGTGGGCATAAAACCTTCGGGATTAAACACAAGCACACCGCAAGTGCGACAGTAGCAACACACTTCGGACTCGTTCAGATGCGGCACACCGTGGTCAGCAGTGACACAGGCTCTCAAATGCGACATACTTCCATGAGCATCATCGACACAATACATCATCGCGCGAAGGGCGATTGATGGTGCATCAATAGAAAATGATCGTGCGAGGTTCGAACCCTCGGAAAGTCTTTTCTTTTTTCCAAAGTGACATTAATTTGGCAAATCAGGTGAGTAGAATTTAATAAGATGGAGCGTGTGCCTACCGATGAAGCAAGAACTCCTCCGTTGTCTTGAATTCTGCAGAAAGTACGGCGCTAAGGAGGAAAAAAAACGCACTCTGACAATCTTTTGGGTGGCGTTAGATCACGCCATTTCGCTGCCTTACGGGCACGCTTGGCGTTAATAACATTCGTAGGGTCAATTTCATCTCGAGTTTTGCGTGAGTCCGCGCCATCTTCGTCACTTCGTTACTTCGGGTAGCGTCGTGAAAGTTCGTGAGTTTGATGGGATTCAGCGAAAGTTCGTGAGTTCAGTTGAATAGTTACGAACTTTCTCATTTTGATGCCAACAATTCTGTATCCACATGTCACCCATTTCGAGCAGTTAGGGCAAGCGCAGCGCGCCCTAACTGCGGGTATCCACTTACGGTAGGCGGGATGGTCGAGGTTGATTTTGGGCAGTTTGACATTTTGACATCGGCATTTTGTTCCGGCGATTTCTGACTGATGGTACTGATCAACCCCCTATCTTCGCCGGTACTAACGAGAATCGAAAACGAAACTCGGCATAGTTCGGCCGCATCAGACGGCTGTCCGGTATTAACAGTCACGCCTCGCTTGCGTGTGCGGGGCCGAAAGGCTGTGTCCCGACATCGTTCTCCGGACCATCTCCTCGGATTCGAGCGCTGGGATGTCGAGTCGGATACTGCTACCCAGGAGCTTATTTCGGGACCAATGTTTGAATCCAAGAATGCCGAGGGCACTGATACTATTGTCGCGATTGCAACAGCGTAAACTCATTTTATCTGTGGTAGCAATCTCCTTCTAACGCGAACTCAGATTTTTTCAGCATAAGAAGAAGGATAAATTGTGAGCCCAGCTAGGTCCCCTTTCGGAACGTGCCGAGTTGTAGTCTAGAGTATGACCAACCAGCACTGCAAGGCTGAGGGTGATGGTCAGTTCGAGTGTGGGGGACATGCGGTTCATGTGCAAGTACTGGATGGTATTCGACTTCTATTTTATGTCATTCTCTCAGCTCATTCGAATTCAGGGTAAATCCACTGGAAAACACCACTTCATTGGGTGTTCGAATTGGTCTGATGGTGACGATTTGAGCCATGGCTTCACCAAAATCCCACCCCAAGTACATGAATCGATC
Organism: Mycena rebaudengoi; assembly: GCA_029282285.1. Lineage (NCBI taxonomy): Eukaryota > Fungi > Basidiomycota > Agaricomycetes > Agaricales > Mycenaceae > Mycena > Mycena rebaudengoi. The sequence goes on from JARJCX010000239.1 coordinate 93,714, forward strand.
CTTCGGTCCCTCTTCCGTGGCGAGGAGATTGCCGAAGAAGACACCGAGGTGGTTGAGGTGTACTGTTCCACAATCATACACCCATCACACCTTCCACAAAAGAAAGAATGTGGTGAGTTCAATCAAGCAGTTTTGAGCTTGGATAGTTGACCTGTTCTATCTCAGCCCGAATTCATTATCAGGACAATAAAAGTGTCATTGGCCATCTGGAAGTGCAAACATGCCCGCAGAACTTCCAATCCTCATCCCAGTTGATGAGAACGACTTACGAGCAGTCGTCATTCCCAAGGCTGGTGTCTCGCATAACCACCCGGCATTTGTGCGAACCAAGACCCCATTTCACGTCGCCCAGAAATACAAGAAGGCTGCTGAGACTACAGGGAAAATTGGTCAAACTACCCTTCATATTGATACAGGTACAAGTATTCGGTTTTATGTCTGCTTCCTTAAACTTGATTAATATTGTTTCGGCAGCCAGCACCAGAGCGCTTCTTGACGGAAAACCCCCTTAGGAAATACACCCCAGCATGGTCAATAATCGGAAACGGCGTGAAATCGTACAAAGAGTTCAGGCTGCCAGCTTCCCAGACGGCACTGGAATTAAAGGTAATCCCAATCCATACACATCCACAACTGCACTGATTTGTACTACTACCGCTCAGCTGTTTTGCGCGAGTTCGAGAAGGATAAATCTCGGAATATCGGAGATCGTTATATTCACTCTGTCATCATGCAGGCCGACATGGACATTATAATCACGGTAAATCCGGACCTTGCTGAATTGGTGCATGATGCCTCCTAGATCATGGTCGATACGACATTTGCTGTTGTTCACAATACCACAAATGAGTGGAAACTCCTCATTTGGTTGAGAATTATAATGTTCACTTTGAATGCAGAATGCGTGGTTCGTCCTCCTGGAAATAGTTGTGCGGCAAAAGCAGCAGTTGCTGTAGGCAGAACAATACGGCCTAATGACCTGACTCTGTCGCACAAAGTGTTGATGAGCATGGTTTTGCCTGGGCCGGCTTTACCATCCACGAAGAGCAGTAGTGGTGCGTTAGTAATAACTGCAGAGAGGGCATAGTCATATATAGCACGGTGCTCGGGTTTTAGAATCGATTCGGCGTTGTCAGCCCGTTGAGTCAGAAGCTCAGGATTGCTTCCCCAGCGCGCTAATTCATGAATAACCTCGCGCGTGTGGATTACAGGTTCTGGGAGGCCAAAGTCGCTGAGTTTTTTTCCATATTGAGTTACACTTCATTTCCTTTCCCATGCATTGTCAGCGAAATTCCTAGCCGCAACAATTGTCGACGAGAATGGAGATGGCATTCAGGTCATGTTTGATGTGATGACCCACACACTTGATGGGTATGTTCTCTGCATCTTGGGTCTCTGCTTTTGATTGTGTCCTATACAGCTCCAGTGGGGTTGGCGATCATGGGAAAACAGGTATCCAGACCTTCCTCAAGAAGCATGAATGTGCGAACCGTTTTGAGAATCTCCATCTCAGCCGTGACGGATTTGCAGAGCATCCAGATGGAGAATATGAGGATAGTTAATTCAAATCAATACATGTGGTATCTTGGCCAGTGAAAGAGCTAATGCTTGATTGAATTTACCGTACACGACTGTTTCTGTTGAAAGATATCAAATATAGGAGTCAGCCTGAACGTGTTCCCATTACAAACAATTAATTCTTGAGGTTCATCAAAATGATATATGAAGTATCTACTTTCGGAGTATTTTCCTGGCATCCCCTAGGCGCCTCAACGACCTGAAGAAGTGCCGATAGGGGGTAGATCAGTACCATCAGTCAGATATCATCGGAACAAAATGCCGATGTCAAAATGTCAAAATGCAACCTCGACCATCCCGCCTACCGTAATCCACTGGTTAGGGTTCGGGTTAGAGGTTCGGGGCTCGGGGTTTGGGTTAGAGTGTTAGGGTTTAGGTATATATATTTCCAAGGCTACATTAGTTGAAGTGACGCGCTTTCTCAGATATTTGTTGAAATCACGAACTTTCTCAAAAGCACATCAAAGTCGCGAACTTTCGCAATGCCAAGCGAAGTAACGAAGTGACAAAGTTGGGTACGACTCCTTTGCGTTTATTGGACGTTGGCCGTGAATGCCTCTCCGCAATCAGTGTTAACGGGCTCTGTGACAACAGGGGCATGAGAGGAAGCTGGGGCACGCGGCGCTACTGTGATAAGTTGGCGGAGGGCACTATAATCAAATACCTGCTCAAAGCGGCGAGACATGGCGCTTGACATGGTAATTCGGCGCGTAGGGAATGAAACTCGGTGATGGTGGTGGAAGAGAGAAGTGCGGGGGATATTGCCGAGCGTCTCAGATTCAATCTCCGCGGCAGTGTGCCGCATTTGATTTCGGCGCAGCACATGTACCGCATCTGACTGCAGTGTCGCTCATACATCCTGGAAGTCTGCGCCAATTTAAAGCGAAATTAATTCGCCCTGTGCTGACGTGCATGTTCACAGTTCGGGCAGGCTGGGCGATGAATGACTTCTACGCAAGTGCACTAGTGCTAGCCAGAGCAAAAAGCCCAATAGATTTCAATGCGCTTACTGAGTATTGTTGGAGTTAAGTTGGAATGGCAAAGTGGCACTTTTCTGAAATCTGCCCACGCTGTTTGCACATCAGACTGAATATGAATATTTATTTTACCGAACAAAGATAGAACAGCAGCCGCTATTCAAAACCTATTAATACATAATAGACACTAGTCTCGTTCTCGACGTTATAGGGCAGTTTGCTCGCTGTGCTTGCGCGGAGTGCAGGCGGACCGGACGGAAAGATCCGATTCACAAACCAAACTTGTTTGGATACTTTGTGTCTTCCCGTGCTCAGGATTGTCGCCAAAAGACGTTATGTAATCTCCACGTGCCGCTCGGCGATCCCCGATCCTCCTTCCGACGCGAGCGAGGGGCGCGCGAAGCGCGTCCCGAGCGAGCGTGCAAAGGTTTGGTTTGTGACCTGCCGCTTGCCGGCCATCCCACCAGTCATGCATTTTGATGAAGTTTGATCGTGAAGCACTGCCGCGGATCCGCCACCGGAGGACGCGGTACGGGCCGCAGGCCACGTTTTATACCGCAAGCCTCCTCAAGCTCAAGGCCGTATCAATGTGTATCGGCTACCCCGGTTGTATCGGTATGAAGGCCCAGAACCGGCTCGGCACTCAGGCTGGGGTTTTCAATGCTCAAGTTCCGGGCGACTCTCACGACTCCCCACTGCCCGGGAGCATGCGGAACATGCAAGGAACATAACAAATTAAATACAGCATACACAAATACCTTTGGCGTCTAAGGGCGTCTAGATTTAATGTATTCAACGAGGCTTGCATGCAAGAGCTGATATAAAAGCCTGTTTAACCATGAACTGGCGGATCCAGCACTAAAAACTTCGCGTTCCAGGCTGGGATCGGTCTCGCTTCTGACTTACAATGAGCGCGCAAAACCTCCCCGCTGGAGAAAATCTCGTACTAGTAGGCCAACCGCACTTTGTTGGGTTTGCATGCTGACGTGGCAACGTAGACTGGCGTCCCAGCAGGTGATTTCAGCTTGCAGCCGCCTGAGGGACCAGACTATTCACCATCCAATCCATTTGAATCGGTCTTCTTTGCAACCCCTTCCCGAATATTCGTCTACCAGGTTCGCAATGTGTTTTCTGTAGCCTCTCGCCCCTCGAAGTAACATTGGTCTTCTGAAGAGTCTGTTCTCTTTCCTTCAAGAGGTCTCTCGTACCAAGGATTTTTCGTGTGTGGTATCAAACTAAGTTTACAGTCGGAACCCTTATAAATGTTGGGTAGAATTGCCTCGAAGCTGCACGAACACCACAGCACTATGTCTGCGAGCGATTCCGTATCGGCTCTTGTCAAAAGCTGCGAATCACGGGCGATCTTGTTACAGGTCTCATTACAATCTTAGCATGATTTTAACGGTTAATGACCGCTCAGACTGCCTCCCATCTTGGTATCAGCAACGATCCCAAGCTCCGCAAGGCCCTCCATGAAGACGAGACGCGAATCGCAACACACCTCATGTCAATTGTGGACTCCCAAGCCGCCAGAGAGGCTGTCCTTGCTCTTGAAGGAGATGTGGCACAACACTTTCTGGATGTTATTCAACATGTTGCGTGGCCTATCCTTCCTCGGGCACTCTCAACACATCTGATCTTCTTGTCCAGGCTCTCGACAGGGGATTGCTGATTGCGCAGGAACACAACTCCAAAGCTCGGAGAATAATGATCAAGCTTTCCAACGCATGCGACAAGCTTCCAACGTCCTTGTTCATCACCGGAGTCGGTGGGCGTGATAACTACGCAATATTTGGAGGGGGTTTTGGTGACATATATCAAGCGGTGTTTAACGGAAAGACGGTTGCACTCAAGCACATACGGACAAATGACCGTGGATCTGAGCTGCGTCGCCTTCGTTCGGTATGTCTGAAATCGCGGGACATCGCCTTTTGTGCTTACCAAAAAACGCAGAAATTTTGCAGGGAAGCTCTTATCTGGCAACAATTCAAGCATCCATATATTCTGCCCATGTTAGGCATCGATCAAGAGAGCTTTTCGCCATATATCTGCATGGTATCTCCTTGGATGGAGAACGGTACTGTTTTAACGTATCTCGAGGAGCATGGAAGGCAAGATGTGGATAAATTCGTTGGTGTTCTACTTCATGTCCGGCGTGACTCCATCTTAACTTCGTCTGCAGCTGTGGCAGATTGCGCAAGGTCTGGAGTATCTTCATTCCCGCAACATTGTGCATGGCGACCTGCGTGGTGTAGGATATTTTGCGAACTTGATAACTGCTTTTGGCTGACCATTCCCGCAGGTGAACATCCTAATCACCCAAGACTGGAACGCTTGTTTGGCAGACTTCGGTCTAACCTCGTTTACTGAAGCCACTGCAACGTCTTGTCGAGCAGGTACTCTTCGCTGGATGGCACCAGAGCTGATTGTTCCTGATCGTTTTGGCATTCAATTTCGGAGGACAACGGCCAGTGATGTCTATGCTTTCGCATGCGTCTGCCTCGAGGTTATTCAGATTTCGATTTATCGGTTCCGTTTGTTCACCTTGCCTTAGTTATACACTGGCCGGTCTCCATTCGCTGATATTAGGGAGGGGGGAGTAGTCCTCAAAATCGCGGAGGGAGAAAGGCCCGCTCGACCTACCACGACGCCGCCTATGTCGGACGCTCTGTGGAATTACGTGAATACGTGGTGGGCAGAGAATCCGACGATGAGACCTCCTATCGAAGTCGTTGTCAGGAATGTCGCAATGACCCAACCAAGCGACCACACAAACCCCATTGAAGACACTTCCAACCACGACCATGTAAGCGTGTTTCTCGCTGATCCCCACACGATCTGATTCTGAAACCATATCTTCAGCCGTCTACAAATGTTTTAGGGACCACCTCAGTAATACATCTTCCTCCCCCTCCCCCCTCCCCCTCCCCCTCCCCTTCCAAGTCCCCCTCCCCCTCCGAGTCCCCCTCCCCCTCCGAGTCCCCTTCCCCCTCCGAGTCCCTCTCCCTCTCCCCCTCCTCCGACTCTGACTTCTGAAGGAGGCGGATTAAACAAAACAAAGCAAAACCAACATTGGCCCGGGCTGTACATGTAAGGCTCAGTCGTTGATAACCATTCATATATTCCTAACGAATTTCTAGACGCCGCGCGCGGTGGTCTGTATTGGCACGGTCTAGTTCTATGAGCTGTCAGACAGGAACATGACGTAGTCTGGCTACAGAGTCGAGAACGTTTGTCTACTATTTTGCGAAGTATTTAGCTTGATGCCATGGAGAAATATTTAATATATAAGACCAATAGCCGCCTCCTGCTTACGGGTTCTATCTCGGAGCGATTCGACCAGTATAAGACCTAAGCGCTAAGCAGCAGGCGAGAGTTTTGGACAAAAAAAATAGTTGATTCATCATGCGCTGACAGTATCAAGTATTCTGAACAGTCGGTGGTTGGCGAGCAATATCACCTCAAAATTGTAGGCTGATGGTCCGAACACCCCAAAGATCTCCCATTCGGATGTGGTCTTTCAACCTTTTGTCTGGAAAAAGAAAACCCCCCCGCCGCCCGATGCCTGGGTTAAACGGATTAGATATAAATCCCAACACGCGAAATCATGCAACCCCCAAAAGATCAAAAGCTAGTGTTACAGGATGAGATGGTACCACAAAATACAGGTTTTTTTTGCGGGAGAATGCGTCGGCCGCCATGCTGCGGTGCCCAATCGATGGGGCCGCGGTCTCGCAGATGGTCGGGGTTAGGGTCCCTTGCCCGCCCGCTGCGCCGAGTCTTTTCGTGAGGGACGGGGCGGTGAGCTCCCACCCCTCGACCGGCTTCTCCGTCTGAATCTCTTCTTGCTGGGCCCCCGCCAGAATCCCGTCTTGCGGCGCCTAGGGACGCGCGCGCTCCGGCCCTAGCGAGGATTTTCGGTCGGGTACAAGCGTCGGCGTGACGCTGCGTCGCTCTGCGATCGTGGGGCGCGGTGTGCCGCTGCGCTCGTTCTCGCGCATGATGCGTGCAGACGTCACTGGCGGCGTCCTGTCCCGGCTGACGATCGCGCTCGTGCTGGCAGACAGAGGGTCTCGCGCGCGGCGCCAGGGCCACCACCCCCAACTGAGGTACCACCCGTGCTAGCACTCTCACTTACACCCCCACCGCTGCGCGCGCGCCTGCTCGTACTGCGCCTGCGCTCAAAGTTGGCGCGGTAGCGCTCATAGTCGTCGTGGAAGGCACGGTCGACGCGCGGGTTGGCGGAGGGCGGCATAGGGGGGGATGGGGAGGGAGGTGGAGGTGCCGATCTGCATGGGTGGCGAGCCGATTCCCGAGCCGGTGGGTGGGGAAGAGAAGGTGGAAGAGGACACGGTGCGCGCGCGGGAGGCCAAGCGCGATGTGGGTGGCGGGGACGGGGGCAGGTCGTCGGGGCGCGGGAAGAAGAATGCGAGGGGTTGCGGAGGAGTTTGGCGCGCAGGGGTGGCTTGCGCACGTTGAGGTACATGTTGAACGAGCGCAGCGCGGTTTGGCGTGTGGGACGTATCTAACATACATAAGTTAGCTGTATTATAGGAAAGTAATTATAATTATAAAGCGCACTTGTTCGCATACGCAATTTTGTCGGTATAGGTCCCGCTGACGAAGAAGAGGGCGAGGGTGGCGACGCTGACGAACAGCAGCCCACTCGAAACGTACGGGTGGATGTGCACCGACGGATCAAGTTGGCAGTACACATTTGGGAGCACGCGCACATGTGTCTATTCTAGTTTTTTTTTTTTACACCTACCCAAAGTCAGCTAGGCACCGATTATGCAAAAAGGAGGATACGCACACCAAGTACCTCCTTCCTCCGCCCAACGCAATCTCACACCCCACCCCGACCGCTTCACAACGACCACCTTCCCCCGCTCCGCCCTGAGCTTCTCGCCCCCTGTGCGTGTGTGCTTCCTTCTGCGCTCCGCCTTGCCGCGCTGCGCCTCAGCCATCGGATGCTTAAGCTGTGTGGCCCACGCGCCGTGAGACGCCGCGGCGTCGTCCGAGCCCACGCGCGCGTCGGCGACGAAATGGAGGACGTAGCGTGACCGGAATTGTGAGATTACTAGTGCTCGTCAACAAACATGATGTGCGCTGCGGTTCAAGCGTGGTTGAGCGGCTGTTTGTTGGACGACTTGAGAACTGTTGTCGTCCCCATTTGGAAGGGGAGGGTCATTGTCCTGATGGGTACGTATCGTTCGACGTTGGGATGCCGATGCCAGATTCCGACGGGCAAGGAGATGACGTTTCCGGGTGTTTCCAGCCCTTATGTTTCCGAACTCGTCGATATTGCTGGAGTCAAGCGCCCAGCGTTCTATTTCGAGATCTACAACGATTACCGCCGTTTTCTAAAGTTTGTACGGTTTTAAGGAATGGTGATGCTCGGTTTTTGCTTACGACCATTTGCTGGTGCGTCTTGCCCACGGCAGCCCACCTACGTACTACAGAATAAGTCCTGAATTCTTACTTATTTTACCTCTGGTAATTCGGCCATGGGAAGCGTGGATTGCTACGGTGGACAAGTTGTGGAGCGTTGGAGCTGATTTGCTCATATAGCCGATGACGCACTGCAGCAAACAGCGATAAGCAAAAATCGAGGAACGGGGTTTCGTAAAACCCGTACAAACTTGGAAAACGGCTCTAACAGCTCTCTTAACAGCCTCGAGGCCCTTCGTTCGTACTTCCGACTCGCTATGAAGCTTCCCGCTGGAGAGAATATCGTAGGGGAACTGCAGTTTGTTGGTTTGAATGCTGATGTGGCGACGCAGACTGTAAGGCATTGTGTCCCTGTAATAAGGGATTCCAGCTCACAGCCCACTGACATCGAGGGACAGGAATATACACCATCCAATTCACCGGAATCGGTCTCGTCTGCAATCCCTTCCCAGATACTCGTCTACCAAGTTCGTGCTGGGTGATACTCTTTTCTGACCGTATCTCATTCCTCCAAGTGCCTGCTCTCTTTCCTTCAAGACGTTTCTCGTGCAAAGAACCCATCGTGTGTGGTATTAAACTCTGACAGTCGGAATACATATAAATGTTTGGTAGAATTGCCTCGACACTACACGAACACCACAGCACGATGTCTGCAACCGACACCATTTCGGCTCTTGTGAAAAGCCGTGAATCGCGGGTCGCCTTATTGCAGGTCTTGTTAAAACTTCTCGCATGATCGCAAGAGTTGATGATCGCTCAGGCAGCCTCTCATCTTGGTATCAGCAGCGATCCAAAGCTCCGCGATGCCCTCCATGAAGACGAGACACGAATCGCAACACACCTCATGTCAATCCTGGCCTCTCAAACCGCCAAAGAAGCCGTTCTGGTTCTCGAAGGAGATTCGGCGCAGCATTTTCTGGATGTTATCCAACATGTTGGGTGACCTGTTCTTCCTCGGGCATCAACTTATCTGACCTCACTCTACCAGACGCTCGACAGGGGACTGCTGATTGAGCAGGAATACAACTCCAAGGCTCGGAAAATGATAATCAAGCTTTCCGAAGCATGCGACAGGCTTCCGTCGTCCCTGTTCATCACGGGAGTCAGTGGGCGCGATCACGACGCAACATTTGGAGGGGGTTTTGGTGATATATATCGAGCGTCGTATAACGGAAAGACGGTAGCACTCAAGCACATGCGGACATTCCACCGTGGCTCTGAGCTGCGCCGTATTCGTTTGGTATGTCTTTACTCTCGGACATTGCCGTCTGTGTTTAGTAAAAAACGCAGCAATTTTGCAGAGAAGCGCTTATCTGGCAACATTTGAAGCATCCGTGTATTCTGCCCATGTTAGGCCTCGACCGAGAAAGCTTTTCGCCATCTATCTGCATGGTATCTCCTTGGATGGAGAATGGTACTGTTTTAAAGTACCTCGAAGACTATGGAAGGCAGGATGTGGATAGATTGGTTCGTGCTCTAGTTTGTGCCTGGCATGGTTTCATCTCAACTCCGTCTGCAGCTGTGGGAGGTTGCGCAAGGTCTGGAGTATCTTCACTCTCGCAGCGTTGTGCATGGCGACCTGCGTGGTGTAGGATATTTCTCGAACTCGATGCTGCTCTTGGGCTGACCATTCCCGCAGGCGAATATCCTAATCTCCCGAGACTGGAGCGCCTGTTTGGCAGACTTTGGCCTAACCTCGTTTACCGATGCCACCGCGGCTACTACAACATCCCAGCGAGCAGGCACGATGCGCTGGATGGCACCAGAGCTGATCGATCCTGACCGTTTCGGTCTCCCGTTTCGGAGGACAACGGCGACCGATGTATATGCTTTCGCATGCGTGTGCCTCGAGGTGATAATACCGATTTATCGGGGCGATTTATTTACTCAACGCTTCGATTTAGTTATACACTGGCCGGCCTCCATTCGTGGAGATCCCGGAGGGGAGAGTAATCCTCAAAATTGTTCATGGAGAAAGGCCAGCTCGCCCTTCCACCACGCCGCCCATGTCAGAAGCTCTGTGGAAATGCGTGAATGAGTGGTGGGCGGAAGATCCGGCGACGAGACCGTCTGTCGAAGTGGTTGTCAGGAATGTCGCAATCGAGGGGCTGTCAGAGTCCGTATCCGCGGTCTCCCACGTAGTAAATGTTACTGTGAGTCTGGCTTCCCAGTTCTTTCCGCTTGTTTGATGTTCTGAATTTCTAAGCCCGTTTCGGACTTTGCCCAAGCGAAAGAACTTGATTCGGTGCGTGCATCCATCGCTGAGCAAGCTCTCCAGGATGTGACGCTCTCACGGGTATCGTCTCTTCCCTTGCCTCGCGATCCCAAACTTACGTGCACACAACTCTTCTCCAAGGATGCCGAGTCTGCTGTCGATATGAAACCGACCGAGCCTAAGACCAGCCCTAAAAGAGGGGAGCCCCTGAACATACTTGTAACTGAGGTTGGTGGAACGCTGGCGCTGAGGTATTACTCCAGGTCCACATTCCTTTTGTCATATATCCGCTTACGAACTTCCCTCTGCAGCGGCCTAGAAGAAGAGAAGGACAAACCATCATCTGACGTTCTCCAACGGCAGGGTGGGCGCCGTTCCACGACTGTTGAGAATAGCCCCGATTCCAAGGCGGCCCCGCCACCGCCGGCGCGCGACTCGAGCCTTCTGCAAGTGCGGACGTCTTCGAGCCACGCCTCCAATTCCGTGAAGGCCACTGCAGTTAAGACGGTCATTGTTCCAACGCCCAACGCCATGAAGCCTGTCCAGAGTGTTTTGGAACAGAGCGTTAAGCCCAGTCCTGTGGGGTCGACGAGCAAGAAGGGAGGTCGGTATAAAAGCATGAAATTGCGATACCTTAAGGCCAGAAAGCCAGGCTGGATGGGATGGAATTGACCATCCTTGCGATCATTCCGGTCATGGTTGCGCAGCTGCTCGCGCGCGGGCTACGACCCAACGAACGATGAGGAGGGAAAACACTATCGACGCAGGATGCACAGGTCCTCGCTTTACGTCCAGCGACAGGAGCGTGCGCGTAGAAGGCCCGGCTTGGTTTCAAGCCTCCGGCTTCGGCCCGGCCTACAACAAGCCCGCTGAGTAAGTGTGTAGGCTTGAAGCCCGGTGAAGCCTTGCGCGGTAAAAACATAAGTCTGGGAGCACAGAGCTTCCTTGATTGGAGTTAAGTAATAGAAACAACCTTGTCACATGAATGCATTAATAATGGAGAGGTCTGAGGATGCACCGTGCAAATACTCGATGTTATTTCAGTACGTAGCGCGGGCGGCAGTCTCCGGCTCATCCTTGAACTTCACTGGCACATAGCTCGGTTCCCTTGTCCTAATCCCCCCTCGTCGTTTTATACACACCACAAGCCCGAGAATAACCAAAACAAACAGAACCAGCGAATTGGCCCCGAGGAGGCCAAGGATGATCGGGAAGTATTTGTTAAACTGCGGGTTTGACTCGGATGAGGATGATGAGTCGAGCGCGGTGGCGATTTTGCTGGCACCGGATTTCGCGTTCGATTTACTTGAGCTTTCACTGACTTCTGAGGTTGCGAGGACCTCTGCAAGCCGCGCCATGCGCACTTTGTCTACATCCTGTGCGGCCTCCACGGGTCCGTTTGCGACAGCATCTGGATTGAGGAGTCGGCGGTGATAGACTTTGCGATGGCGTTGCCGAAGTTGAAACTGAAGACAAGTGAATACCAAGATAAAGGCGTGACGACAAAACATACACAGTATACCAATTGCGCATGAACGTTGCGCCAAAAACCATGTCAAACTCCCCGGGTGCGAGGTCCGCGCCAAGAATCGTCGAAAAGCATATGGGGGCCCCATTCGCGTCGACGATCACGTTCCCGTCATCATCTGTGAAAATGTCGGATAAATCAAGAGGGTGGATCGGAAACAATTGGCCGCTAATCAACCAAGTCAGTAGACATTCGGAGAACTATCCCAAAGAAGAAAAAATTCTACCCGACAGAGACTGTCACAATTGTTGTGCTATTGCACGGGACAGACCATACCTCATCGACCGCGCTGCCCGGGATACTGGAGTAGAGGGAATTCCACAGTGCGAGGGGAAGTGTCCCAGACGGATTTCCAGTGTCCATCAGCGAGACTATCTTCCCCGTGGGTGCTCCGTGAACACTGGATGTGTTGAACTGCAGGCTTGTTCCACCGACAAATATATCGTCCACGAGGATACTCCACCGGACTCCGTCAACAGGAAATACCGGCACTTGCGGTGCATTAGCCACAGCTTCGTAATCATCATCGTATTCGTTGATCGTGAAAGCTGCCTCTGCGGATTCTTCGAGGTCGCCTGTGCGAGAGAGAGAGATGCCGATGAAATTGTTTTGGTCCGGCGTTTCGTCGAAGATGTTAAAGAGGAAGGGCTGGCCGGCATCGCTTGGTGCTCCCGCGGCCTCGAGGGCTTTGGTTATAGGCGAAGCAATATTTCCGTCGAATGACAAGCCAATAAGTCCGTCGAGACCGAGTCTTCAACCACACCGCCAACACTAGGCTGGGGCGAGAGATCAGGAAAATGGAAGGTATCGTTTGCCCGATTCAGCGTACGTTCGTGGCATTCAGGAAAGCTAATGGGGAGCAATGAACGTTGTAATAGTGCTGCCGACGAAAGAAAAAGCACCTTGCTGGGACACGTGGTAATCGCCAAGCTGTACCTCGGCAAGCCCGACGGTGCCAGTAACGTTAGTGGGCGATTCTGCGGATCCGAAGAAAAGCTGGACAGGAATTCCACTGTCATCGTATTTGAACTTGGATGAGGTGGATATCCTGGATAATATTCGCGACGGTTGTCAATAATAAGACTAATGCTAGGTAGGACTCGTAACCAGTCTGTAAAACGAATGCCGAAAAAATGCGGCGAGCGCTTCGGCGTTTTACAGACTGGTACATCTCGGGAAAGGGGATTGAGCTGCCAACGGAGTTTGAAAAAATTGGCAGGTGCCGCGATCGGCCGATAAGCGAGCCATCAAAATCGATCAATTCTGCCCCAAACTCGATGGCCTTTCCTGCTCTTCCATCCGCAATGAGAAAAAATCTGAAGAGGCAAATGTACTTATTTCTAGCATATGAAGGTTCATGATAATTCGAATTTCCTTAAATTTCAAAGTGCAAGAGAGAACACGGGCCTCAGCCAAATTTTAAACTCCGCTGTCAGCCCAATGCAACGTCCCGAGTTATACCAGTCTGTAACCACCGAAAGTGCTTGCCACATTTTTCGGGAATTGGTTACAGACTGGTTACGAGTCTAAATGCTAGGCACTTACCACAGGTCTGAGCTCCCGGTATCGATTAAAACCCGAAAGCCTGGAGATGGAGTGATAAATGGACACAACGGGTTTATATGGACGGCTGCTACCTCCATCGTTGATCGTTACGTTGCTAACAAACCGCAGCTGAGGAGAGTCAGCTTGGCTCGCGGATCTTCAATTTATGCTACTCACCGTGGGCAGACTAACCTCTTCCAAGCCCACTTCACCATTCTCGGGAGGAGAATATTTTGAGGTGGAAATACGGGCCCCGTCACCCTTCTTGCGAGGGGATAATGAGTATGGCTCACCGCGCAGGACGAGCGCAGATGAGGTGGCCATAAGGGCTAGAGCGACCAAGGAGAATTCGAATGGCGAAGTGCCAAAATGCATGTTGCGAGAGGCAGATGTGTGTGACGAGGCATCCAGGAAGCGGTCTTATATTTCTGGTAAAGCCCAGACACAGGACATCGCTACGCATTGCCACATGGCCGCCCTACCATTTTGGAACGCCGTCGAACCCGAGATCTCCAGCAGTACGGTGGATCAGGACAGCGCTTTAGCGGAGTTGAGGTTTTTGTCAGTCTCAGCACAGATCCGGGAAGCTGTGATCGATGAGATCTTGAGTGGGGCCGAAATTTTTTTAGGCCATGAAGCTTCATGGCCCGAATTGCATTTGCTTCAGAAGTACCGCTACCTATTTACTGGTATTTGGAAGGAAGCGCGAATTACCAATGAAAATAATAGCTTGGGCTCGAAGTTGAGCTCCTGCTTGAACAAAATCTTGCTTGAACGGGTTTGCTCAATGGACGACGTAGAATCCGCCAGAGTTGTCATTCCGCTCGTTTTTGTGTGTGAGAGGGGAATTCAGGCCGACGGAGAAAAAACATGCCAAAATGCACAAGGTCAAGGCTTGCGAAACAAGATTTTCGTCCACCTATTCCTTAGTGGCGGAAAGTTTGCGGCAGTAGATTAGAACAGTCATTAAAGTATTAAACGGTGCGTAGTTTATGGAAGCCGAATGGCAAGAAGAGTCAGGGGTGGAACTCGGTAAGCGCCAGTAGGTGATGGTGAGTGCCCTAAACATATCCCCACTTGAAAAAGATTCTAATGCCACATCTTCAATCAGTTACGGCAGCCAAGTTGTCGACTTTAGATTATGTCAGTGGCAGATCTGACAAGAAAACACGAAAAAACCAGCATTCGCATCTTTATAAGTACTACAGGAATAGGCGAAGGGAACTCCTACCCCGACGGTGCAAGCACGACTGACGTGCTGCATAGTTCTCTTACATTTGGCAATGTCTGCGATTCGCTGGACCTCGACGACAGCCAATATCCGGAGATATCCGGAGTCACTTCCACTTCAACACTCACGAACGGCGTCGAGCAGTTCCTGCGTCAAGGGGCTGCGCTTCCCGCTCCGCTCAACAATCGGAAGTGGAACTGTGCCGACCCGGCTCGGCAGAGTCCGTGGAGCCGGGAAGCTGCCGGGTCGGCACAGGTCGGCACAGTTTGTGAACTCGGTGGACCCGGCCATGAAACGCAGTGTTTGACGTCGGGATTGACCCCACGCATCACGGTTTACCCATGGACACGCAGGAGTGCGCTGTTCCGTTGGACTCCCGCCCACACCCACTCACACCATTATCTTTCCAAAACTCCTTACGTCTGCTCCCCGCTACACCTGTTCCACAAGAACGGCGTATCCGCCGCTACTATGACTCCATCTCCGATCCTTTGTCTTGAGGCTGTGAGGAGGACCAATTTCTTGCGGTCACTGCCACAAACAAATAGCTTGCCGTGATGCCCAAGGCGCTCTAAGGGAAGCCCAACGCGCGTCGCCGAGGATTCAAGACGAAGACGAAAAACGAGAGTGGGACGCAAGGGTGAAAGGCGGAGAAAGGGAGATGCACCTCGCTTACATACATGTACAAATTAATCGAGTAGTCTAGCGCCTTCTGTTTTCGGCCACTAGAAGTAGGCCGCGTCTATTATCGTTTTATTTTATTTTTACACGTACACCCGAAGTCAGCTAGGGACCGATCCTGCAAAAAAGGAAGACGCACATATGTCCACCGGTACCCCCTTCTCCCCAATATAATTCCACACCCCACCCACCCCCCCTACACCGTCTTCACAACGACCACCTTCCTCCGCTACGCCGTCGCCCCCCACACACCTGTGCTTCCTTTTGCACTCCTCCTTGACACGCTGCGCCTCAGCCATCGGATGCTTAAGCCGTGCGGCCCCCGCGCCTTGAGACGTCCGAGACCAAGCGCGCGTCGAAGAGCGGAGTATGTGCGTATACACGCGCGAAAGACCAAAGACGGAGCGGAGAGCGCGGTATGCCCCCTTCTCCGAGTCTCCGTGGCACCTCCCATCCATCTCCCCACGCCTCGAGGCTCGCGGGGGACGACGGCGCGCGCATTCGCGGGACGCCGCTTAAACTTCTGAGCCCGGCGCGCGCCGGCGGACAGAGCGCGCTGCGCGGAGGAGGCAAAGAGCGTGGATGGCTGCATTGGCAAGTACGCACGCGTATCCACACACGGAAGACGTCAGGGGGGACGCTGAGGGGAGGGAGAGAAGTAGGAGGAATGGAACAGGGAGAGGAAAGAAGAGGATAGGAATACGCACCGCTGCCGCGCGTCATATGGTGCAGGTAGTCCAAGGACCCCACTTCGAGCAGTCTGTTTCTGTTTTTGCCGCAGCGCATGAGGCCAGCTCGTAGTTCTATTATATTTTTCTTGCTGTACACAACGAGCTGGGTGTGTGTGTGCGTCAGCCAGGGGAAGGTATCGAAAGAGAGATGTGCGACGCACACAAGTATGTACGCCTCCTTCTCTTCCCCTACGCAAATATAAGGAAGAAACACCACAAACCGGCCCTTCCTTCCATGAAAAAGCAAGGAAGAAAACACCCCCTACGCCTGCTCCACCACAACCAGCTTCTTTCTCTCCGCCTTGGGCTTCTCCGCGCCCGCGCGCGTGTGCTTCCGGCGGCGCTCCTCCTTGACGCGCTGCGCGTCGAGCATGGTGCACTTGAGTGTCGATGCTTGGTGCACGGCGCGCGGGACGTGGCGTGACCTAGGTGGGAGGCGTTAGTATGGGGGAAGATAAGGGGAAGAGGGCGGGTGATGGGAGCCAGGGAAGAGAGAGAAGGGGGGTAACGGAGGAGGAGGTGGGAGGAGCAAGGGGGAGAGGATGAGGAAGAGCAGGTGGGTAGCACGTGTCGTATATGAGGCAGGACAGGTGGGGATGGAGGAACGGAGGGAGATGGCATGGGAGCGAGGGGACGAGAGGCGGGAATGAGGGGGAAGGTGGGAGACGCATATGTCCGAATAAAAGGACGGGTGTGAGTGTACGCCCGCGCAGGGAGCAGTATCGAGCAACGTCAAAAAATCTCCTCAAACACCAAAAAAAAGCCTCCCCACCTCCTTATCCACCTTCCAGTGCTCCTTCAGGGTGGCGCAGTACTCGATCGTGGCGCGCTCGCGTGTGGCAATGACGCTGAGGCGCACATTGCCGTCGTCAGAACCGGAGAGGGCGAAGCGCGCGTGGGGCGTGAAGAGGGCGGCGGAGACGCTGGGGAAACGGGGGGTTAGGATGTGAGTGAAGAGGGGGTGGGAAGGAAAAGGAGGGGGGGACGCGCGCGCGAAAGGGGGGGGACGCTAGACTCATAACCAGTCTGTAACCGATATCCAAAAATGTGGCAAGCACTTTTTGGCGGTTACAGACTGGTACAACTCGTCATTACTGCGGAGTTTGAACTTTTGGCAGGTGCTGCGATCGGTCGATAAGCGAGCTATCAAAACCAATTCTGCCTCAAACTTGATGGCCCTTCAGCTCTTCCACCTGCAAAAAAAAAAAAAACTGAGGAAGCAAATGTGTTCATTTCTAGCATAGGAAGGTTCTTAATAATTTGAATTTGATAAGAGATCAAAGTGCAAGAGAGAACAAAGGGCCTCAGTAAAATTTTTATGAGTCTAACTTTAGTTAAGGCTCGTTCTTGTAACCGCCGTACCCGCGAAAATTTTGCATCAAATTCAGTGTGATGTCTTGAAGTTGTCGTTATTTGTTTGGCCATGACCCTTGTCACGGAACCAGCGAAATGGAGATTTTTTTACGCCGGGTCGCGGGCGCTGGTCAACAGCGCTCGCTGCGTCATAGTTAAGGCCAAATATAGGTATAGGACCCACAGCTAATATCTCGCCCATCTTCGCGCGCGTGTCTTAATAATTAACGGAGATTTCTTTGCTCCAGGCGTTGATCAATAACAGCAACGCTCGCACCCGGGGCCATCGTATAATAACGGACCCCACTTCGAAACTTTCAAAGACCTCGCTCTTACCTTCGCCACCCATGCTGCTCACTGCCGTCTCCCGAATCCTTTGTATTCTTGCTCTTACTGGCTTGGCTACCAACCATACTCTCACAAGTCACCGTCTCCTGACATGCAACCTCTCTCCGTTCTGTTCGCATGGTCTTGGCGATGTGTCGGCACGGGGCACAGTGCGCAACGGGACAACTTGCCTTGAACACTGTAAATCATACTGGCACTCTCTATTGTACTTCACCAAAAACACTGCGGACCTGGTTAACAAATGGCTATATGGCTAAATGTTGCATAGCTCTGCCACGCATGCATGCTGGTGGGCCATGGATAGTCATTGCACAAATGAACAAAACAACCCATATGCACATGAACCAAATGAAACAATACCGTATCAAATGTCTTGGGTGCTGGTTTCAAATTCCCGAACATGGGAGCACCAATAAGTTTAATTTTATACCCTCAGATTCAAAGTGTGTACAGCCTATCTACAGTGCCGGAGTTTGGTGGATTCAATTCTGGCTGAGGGGGGTTCGATTTTGGTTGCAATTGATCATCCGGTTTTCCGCAGGAATAGATTGCTTGTGCAGGGTGCCGTTTACAGTTCCCGGAATTCGTTCCATCGGCTGCCTAGTTCTACGTGCAAGACAGGGCTTGATGCGACAGCATGACTTTAACCTTTAATGTGCTTATGGAGCGAAAATCCCGAATTTTGGACACCGACCTTGAAATCCTGTAGCCAAATATTGGAACTGTGGACACGAGTCATGCCTGACAATAGAAATTCACCTGAAGAAGCCAGAGATGCAGTGCGGCAGTTGTTGAACTTCGAAATCCTACCGATTTTCCGCTTGGACCATGCGGCTCAAATTAGATGCTTTATTCATGGAAGTCACGACAAGGCACAGCTATGGATCTGCTGTAACATATTGTGAAGTATGTGGATATCAAGAGCCTGGCTTGACAGATACATTCAGTCAATATATGGATATATGGAACATAACCTTCCTGCGGCAAAAATATCCTAATGGACCAGCTCTATCACAGTGGTTCCAGCACCAGTTTGATCAACAGGCTAGCCAATTCCAGCCTTGTTGGATGAATAAGAGGGCTACAAAATTACAGAGGTTGACGGAAATCCGTGACATTCCCTCCATACTGGTTCTGAATTTGAACTTCAACACACCGCAGCTTGATGAAGAATTATGTTTTACTCGACCTAATGGCTCTACCACAACACCGAAATTGAGGAGACTGATTTACCATTCCAATGTCACGGAGGTGGTCATTTCACAAGTCGGATCGTAGATGGACAAGGTATCATGTGGTACCATGACGGGATCTCCACCAGAAGATCATGCATCTATAGAGGCAGTTTCACTGACCAGCCCAATATATTGAGTTTGCATCAGAGGGGCGAAGAGCTCCTATGCGCAGTGATATATGCTCTCAAATAGAAAAATCAACCCATTTGTTGTCTCGAAAAATCAAAGGAGGAGGAGGAGGAGGAGGATGTATTACCGCAGTGGTCCCATGAGGAAACAATCAGGCTCTGTACCTACGTACAACACATCTGTATATATGTTACAGACATGTTCTGGGCTATGTAGGAGGATTATTCTGATTTTTGTCGTTTTGGGTCAGCTTCTTCCAAAACCTCGAACACTTCTGGGGCTGACAATTCAAAGAGCTGAAAAATTCGGAGTTTGTAAGACTCAGATCAGACTCGTACTGCCATGCGAAGCACTGGCCTCAAATGCCATGTAAACTCCGATGACAGCCCAATTCAGTTTCCCGAGTTGTACCAGTCTGTAACCGCCAAAAGTGCTCTCCACATTTTTGGATATCGGTTACAGACTGGTTACGAGTCTAGGGGATGCGTGCGCAGGTTGAATCCGTGACTCTGCCACGTGGTCCGTGACAGCCGCGTTCTCTCTCCCTGAGTCCCTCGACAATGACCAAGAGTTTGACCGATGACGTGAACTGTGGGCCTGTGCTTCCGTCCGACCATAGAGCCTCCTGGGAGGCAACCCTCCTTCAACTCGGAATTATTCTGGACGTGGTCTTACCACAGCTTCTCGGGTTTCGATTCTCTCGAGCCGCCAAAATTGAATGGGATCTCTTAGTCGACAGCGCCATGCCATGTGCGATTTGTGTGCGATTCCACAAATGCGGAGACAGACAATAATGACTCGCCCGCCCGGTTCTTCCGAAACTCACCTTCAAAGCTTGGCTCAGGCTTACACCTCTTCTGCGACCGCTTTTCATTGATCAGGCTTTCTCTCAAGTTCTATGAATACGAACTGAGTCTCAAAGCTGTGCCCCGCTCTGAAATATTGGCAGGGAACTACTGGCATGAGTAGCGTCTCTCGAAAAGGGCATAGCAGTACCAGCTTTTCCATTCAAGCTGTATTTGTCAGATTACTATCCAGGGCCAAGGCTGTGTCAGCGCTAACAGCACACTTGCTTCTGACTTGCCATGAGGAAACCTACACGCTCGAGGAGCCCCGAAGCCTTCGCGCAAATCCCTCTCACTGGAGAGAATAGCGTACGCCAACTGCGGTTCGCGGTTCGTTGATGTGCATACAGACGTGGCGATGTAGACTGGCGTCCCTGCAGCTGATTCCAGCTCGCGGCCGCCTGAGAGAGCAGACTATTCACCATCTTCTTTAGCCCCTCCTCGAGTACTCGTCTACCAGGTTCGCAAATGTGTTTTCTGAACCGCCTAGCTTTAGGCTCATTGAGCTAAAATTGGTCTTCTAATAAAGCGTCTGCTCTCTTTCCTTCAAGACGTTTCTCGCGCCATGAACCCATCGTGCATGCATAGACTTTTGCATTTGAAGATATTTTCTATTCCTTGCTAGAATCGCCTCAACGCTGGATGAACACCACAGCACGATGTCTGCGACCGACACCGTTTCGGCTCTTGTCAAAAGCCGTGAATCGCGGGCCGCCTTGTTACAGGTCTCGTAAAAATCCTTGCATGATCGCAAGAGTTAATGATCGCGCAGGCAGCCTCACATCTTGGTATCAGCAGCGATCCCAACCTCCGCGAGGCCCTCAATGAAGACGAGACGCGAATCGCAACGCACGTCCTGTCAATTCTGGATTCCCAAACCACCAAGGAAGCTATTCTTCTTCTCGAAGGAGATTCAGCACAGCACTTTCTCGATGTTATTCAACATGTTGCGTGACCTATTGTTTCTTCCCCGTTCTCAGTGCGGCTGATTTCCCTTTCCCAGATCCTCGACAGGGGATTGCTGATTGAACAGCAATACAACGCCAAGGCTCGGAGAATGATACTCAAGCTTTCCGAAGCATGCGACAAGCTTCCATCGTCCTTATTCATCACCGGAGTCAGTGGGCGCGATCACGACGCAACGTTTGGCGGGGGTTTTGGTGATATATATCAAGCGTCGTACGGCGGAAAGACGGTTGCACTCAAGCGGATGCGGACGTTCCACCGTGGATCTGAGTTGCGCCGTATTCGTTTGGTATGTCTGAAAATCCTGAATATTACCGTTTGCGCTTACCAAAAAAATGCAGCAATTCTGCAGGGAAGCTCTCATCTGGCAAGATTTAAAGCATCCGTATATTCTGCCCATGTTGGGCATCGATCGAGAGAGTTTTCCCTCATCTCTCTGCATGGTATCACCTTGGATGGAGAATGGTACTGTTTTAAATTACCTCGAGGAGCATGGAAGGCAAGATGTGGATAGATTGGTTCGTGCTCTAGTTCGTGCCCGGCATAACTTCATCTCAACTTCATCTGCAGCTGTGGGAAGTTGCGCAAGGTTTGGAGTATCTCCACTCCCGCAACATTGTGCATGGCGACCTGCGTGGTGTAGAATATTTATCGCACTTGATGCTGCTCTTGGGCTGACCCATTCCGCAGGCGAACATCCTAATCACCCAAGACTGGAGCGCGTGTTTAACCGACTTCGGCCTGACCTCGTTTACTGATACCACCGCGGCTACTACAACATCTCATCGAGCAGGCACGATTCGCTGGATGGCACCAGAGCTGATCGATCCTGACCGTTTTGGACTCAAATTTCGGAGGACAACGGCGAGTGATGTATATGCATTCGCATGCGTCTGCCTCGAGGTGACTCAAATGTCGCTTTATCGGTGCTGTTTTGTTCACCTTGTCTCAGTTATACACTGGCCGGCCTCCATTCGCCGACGTTAGGGAGGGCGGAGTAGTCCTCAAAATCGTTCAGGGAGAAAGGCCCGCTCAACCCTCCACGATGCCGCCTATGTCGGAAGCTCTGTGGAAGTACGTGAGTGAGTGGTGGGCGGAAGATCCGGCGACGAGACCGCCTGCCGAAATGGTTGTCGGGAATATTACAGTGACCAAGTCAAGTGACCACACAAACCTCATTGAATACCCTTCGGAACCTAAGCAATCCCAAGAGTCCTATTTATTGGACCATTTATATTTTGACGTCGACGCAAGGCGGAACGTGAGTGCCCTAAACATATCCTTACTTGAAAAAGATTCTGATGCCATATCTCCAGTCAGCTCCGGCAGTATCGACTTCAGCTTCTGCCAGACGCGGATTTGGCAAAAACGAAAAAGCCAACATTGGCATCCTTATAGTGACGACAGGAATAGCCGACCAGGGGCGACGAGGAAACCCTTCCCCGACATCGCAAGCACGACTGCCGTTCCGCACAATTCTCTCATATTTGGCGATGTCCCCGATTCGCTGGACCTCCGCGACAGTCAAACCCCAGATGCTCAACGTTTTGAGCTTGTGGAGATATCGGAGACAAGTCCAATTACTTCGCCAGGGTATGATGCCAGGACAAAGTGTGGAACTTGCATTGACGCCCAGGCCAGCCTTATTCTTCCAGTTCAGGGACCTGACCTGCCCCCAAGTCCCACGTTTGCTGTCATGCCTCCGATGAGTACAATTACGTCCTTGGCCGGGTCGGGCTGCACCTGTGGGTTCGAGTGTGGATGTGCGGATTGTGGCCCCGGACACGCCGCGAAATACCGAGCAGGCGGCGCCGACAGGTGTAAAGCTTGCGTTGACGCACATACCAGCATCGTTCTTCCAGCCCACGAATTGGCAGCTTCCACTTCGACGTTCACGAACGGCAGAGTAGAGCAGTTCCTGGTTCGGGCGGCTACGCTGCCTGCTCCGCCCAACAATCGGAAAATGCCCTCTAGCGTCTGGATCGACCCGATGAATACCATAGTTTACCCCACTACGGCTATGGAGACGCCGGAGCGCGGTGTTCCGTTTGGACTGGTCAGCTTACCCAAGCTCAGGTCACAACCAGCTTCCTTCACTCGGCCTTGGACTTCTCCGCCCCTGTGGGCTCGGCGGCGCTCCTCCTTGACACACTCTTGAACGCGGAGGCCTGGCGCACGGCGTGCAAGACTGGGAGTACAGGCTGTGGGGTGTGAAGGCTAGTATGTAGTAGTTGGGATCGGTTGGGGTGGGCGGGAAAAGGCCGTGGGGGGTATGTACGGTGGAGTATGGGGATGGGTGAGGGAATAAGAAGGACGGAAGGATCCGGAGGAAGAAGGAAGCCCAGCGCCCCTCCACCGCTCGCTCGCGTGGTACTCGATTGCGCGCGGTGATGACCCGAGGCGTCCGTTTGCACAATAACGACCTTCTGCCCCTCCGCCCGCGCGCGCGTGCGCTTCCTTCGGCGCTCCCTTTTGCCTCCCTGCAGCACGGCTATCCGATGCTCAAGCCGTGCGGCCCACACGTCGAGAGGCGCCGCGGGGTCGTCCGAGCGGTCGGCGGCGAAAATGCTCCCTCGTCGAGGAGCGGAGCACATACAGACGCCGAAGAGGAGCGAAGAGCGGGGACGCATCGCAGTATCTTCAGCCACCCCTCTGCCCCTCGAGGCTCGCGGGGGACGCGCTTTCGCGGTGCGGCGACACTGGGCGCTTTCGTGGGCTCGAATTCGTGCACCTTCCGAGCCCGGCGCACACCGCGCGGAATGGCAAAGAGCACGGATAGCTGGCTTGGCAAGTAGCACGCACGTTTCCATGCGCGGACACGGAGGGGAAGGACGAGAACTAGGAACGCAACAGGGAGAGAGGAGAGGGATACGCACCCTGCAGCCTGTCGTATGGCGCATGCAGCCAGGAACATGTAGTCGAAGAGCCTGCGCGCTCTGTTTGTTTTTGCCGCCACATGGGCGCAGCTAGTAGTTCTATTATACTTTTCTTTCTGTACACGACGAGCTGGGGTGTGTGTATCAGCTACAGGCGTATATGGGGATTTGATCTATCATAGCACCGCTGATCAGTGGACAACCGTGATGTGTTTTCGCCTCTGCTTAGAAGTCTTTGACAGCGTGTAATTCCATCAGAGAGCTGCCAAAAGCAACTGCACGCACGACGTGCGTGCTCGCCGCCTGGGGCGTTCCCGCCCTTGTCGGCAACTTGTCGGGTACATCACTGGATCAGGTCGGCTGGCCCCATTTAGATTTGTTGACAGGTATTAGCATTCCATTGCCTCGCTTCTCTTCCGCCACTACAATATGCTCCTCTGGCTTCCCTGCCTGCACCCTCCCCATCGTCAATGCAACGAAGGATTCAACGGGTCTCTTGGAGTCACACAAGCGACCGTGGAAGGCCAGCTAGGTCTATCCGCCCCAATTTTCCGCCCACAATAATATAAAAGCAGCGCGCTTTTGGCGCGCCTCACCGCTCCTGGTCTGCAACAAATAACCCACTGCCTTGGTATACCACCGCTCCTTTTTTTGAGCTGCATTCAACGCTCTGCTCCCCCCCTGTTGTTCTTTCTAATGCACCCGACAACTGCCCTTTTGCAGGCTCCCCTGCTCACCCTGCTGGTTCTGCTGGGGCTTCTCCCTGCTCAGTCAATTTTCACTGCTTGCAGTGTTTCTCTCTGCACTCCCCTCTTGCTCAGCCCACTGTACCGCCTTTTCTTGCATCGGTACTTCCTCCGCACGGCCACGGGGCTGCTTCCACTGCAACAAAAGCAGCATTTCACCTGGAAGCCTACGGCAGTACCGTTCCTCCTAGAACGACATAG
Organism: Mycena rebaudengoi; assembly: GCA_029282285.1. NCBI lineage: Eukaryota > Fungi > Basidiomycota > Agaricomycetes > Agaricales > Mycenaceae > Mycena > Mycena rebaudengoi. Next base: position 118,350 of record JARJCX010000239.1, read on the forward strand.
GCAGATGCACGCCTCTCCTCCCGATGGTAGCTTCATTTTCTGCCTTGCAATTGCGTGCAAGCGGCAGTCCTTCCGTTTCTCTGCAATTACTCGGCGCTTTTGCCCCTCTTAGCTTGCATCAGCATGTCCTTCTTCCATGTCTGTGAGTGCATTTCTTTTCTTTCTCATCCTCTATTTATATGTGCTTCGTCGGCGTCGCGCGCCTATCCCGGCGCCGACGCGCCATACAGGTACAAAGGTGCCGCTGTCATGAGCCCGAACGCGTGCGCGCGCCCCCGCAACGTGAGCCCCATCCGCGCGGTGCACATCCACGCCGATCGCGAGCGCGACCCCATTGAGCGGGAACGGCCGGATCGGTATCTACGCGAAAGGGAGAAGGAGAGGGAGAGGAGCGCGGCACCGGCGCCTAAGAAGGGTACCAGAGACGAAGTGTATGCTGGCGGGGTGCCACGGAATATACGCGTACAATTCACGGATGCACGATCTGCGGTGCCGCGAGCCGCTGTTCGGTGCCGCTGCCAGCGGTTACATATATGTCCACGCTGTCCATACCTGTGTCCTCTGTGCGCCTTGCACCCCCGCTGTCCTCGTCCCCGAATGGTCTAAAATGTGTGTCCCTTATTGCGTACGGACTTCATATTCTTATCTCACATCTTTTTCTTTTTCTATTTTCTACCGGTACAAATTGCTGTACCAGGTTGTCATTAACATTAGGATGCCTCAGTCATTTTCATCTATTGTCCATACCGTAAACAGATGTTTGAAATTGGTACGAGTTTGGGATTACATGATCGTGACCTGATTAAAGCCAAATGCACTGCGTTTAGACGGTGACAAATTCCTGCACCCTCGGAGTCTGCCGTTAAACACAAGTTACTATTAGCATCACTTTGGATGCTAGCAAGAACGAGAAAATAAGCCCCAATGGAACTCGGATTTTCGCACCGAAATGAATTTGGCCTGCTCGGAAATCCGCGCTTCAGACACAATATTTTCTTGCTCCAAGCATTCGAGACAGTGTCCGATGCAGAGCCTTAGCGGAGCTTGTATTACTGTTTAATTGCCTTGCAGCTGTAATACTGAAAGAGAATACACTTGCTGTTCTCGAGATCGGGATTTACGCCAAATACTGACATTCGGCAACCTGAATCCACCTTTTCTCTGGTATTCCCGTCATATTTCTGAACATAAGTTCCAGTAAAATGAAAAACATCGAAAACTTTGCAAAAGGGGAGATGTACCACTTGTAATGACTCGCGGATCCTTGCGGTGGGTTTCTGCCTGTTGTCCGGCATTGAGGTTGCAATATAACATGTCAATGAAATTGTTTCGACATAAAACAGGGGTCTTGACCTTGGGTGGTAGGTCCTGCGGTCATCTGGAAGCTTTTTCCGGCTTTTCTTGAGTTTGGACATGGGAATCGAGAAAGAATAGTATTGTGCTATTACATGTTTGTTAACCAAACTCAGACCCGCCAAACTCACATTTTGCAGTTCAAACACCTGTTGCTCTTGAACAATGAAAATTATATATCCACGGATTTGGTTCAACTAGGCGAGCTCCTTTTTATCCAGGTTGGACCAGTAAGAAAATTATGTGATTGTTTTTTAAAAGGATCATTTTGTTTCTCATTTTTGACCCCCATTATTTTCGGTGTTTTTTTGTCTGAATCGTTTCTGGGACAAAATTGATCATCTTTCGCCGAAGCAGATTTGGATTTGCAAGCAGGATGTGTCTCCTATTATGTGTTTGATATTGTTCCAAAATATATATCATCGCCTTACTCTCCCATTATCAGAATTCTGTGAAATATATGATCCATGGAGTGCTTCCATCATATCTAAACCCTTAACAGCCCTTTAACGGCTCATTGTTGCACTGACGGCCCCGCACAAGCCCGTTTCCTATTTTCTGGCGTTTTTTACAAAGCGGAATATAGCAAATGTTCTACTGCCAACAGGAAAGGCTTTTATTTTTGAGTCCATCCCTCTACTCACTTTTTGTATCATAGCTTTCGTTGCGCCAAATGGAACAAATCTCTGTGTTCCTAATCCGTAAAGTGACAATGTTTGTGAGCGGTCACACTGTGACACTCCTTCTTTTCGACCACCATGAGCTGATTGCTCCTCTTCATCTTCTCCGCCACGACCCTTAAGATTCAGCGCAACTCTCTGTGGGTTTTCTCTATATCTCTATTCCTTTCTTTTACCTTGTGAAACGAGCATGGCGGCCATCTGCTGGGCTGACCATAGTCCTTTAGATAATCCCCATGCTCGTTTTGCGTCGTGCTGCGTGCCACATTGTCCCCCTTTTCGTGCTCTACCATCTCACTCACACTTTTAATAGGAAAATGATGTACTTCTGGACTCAAGGCAGATAAACTATCCCGTCGAGCAATATCGAGCGCTGGGGTACTCCCACCCCACCCCTTTCTACACACGACGGTGCGCCCCTCGGGTTATGAGGACGACGAGAAACTCAGTGACGTCACAGAGAGAGCTCCATTGTTCCCAAAACCGCACCCACAGCACCAAAATACACCTCCGCAGCCGGGCAAGACAATGTGCCGTCCGTCTCCGTCCGATGCCTCGACACGCGTGATCTCTCTGCTGCTCGTGGAAATACACACCACCAGCGCAGCCATGAATGCCACCGCGGGCTCCGCGTACGTCCACAACCCATAGTAGTGGGACATGGTGAGCGTGCGCAGCACCGTTGGGAGGACAGCGAAGGCACGCTCCGTGAATGGCACGTGGTGCGAGACGTGGAGGTGCTGTAGCAGAGGCACCTGGGAAGGGAGTTGCGCGTAGCCCGAGGAGACGTGGCTCAAAACGCTGATGTTGTTGAGGCGTAATGTTTGAAGTGCGGCACCGCCGCCACGCGTAAACTCTTCTCCACCACCGCCGTGCCACCGATGCGCACCTGCTCACTAACCGCATTGCGTCGCTGCTTCGCCACGGCATCCGCACCCCACGCTGGAGATGCCCCAGCCCCGCATACTCGACGTCTTATCACCTGATGCGGATCCGGGCTGCAGCTGCAAGATCGTCGTCGCAATGCCGTGCGCGGGCACCTGCTCGTCCGCGACCCGCATCTCGAGCTCTACGCGCTCGTCCTCGGTGCAGTTGTGCAGCCGCTCGACTGCGTTGCGCAGCACTGCATGCTGCTTCGCGGTCAGCACGGTGTGCAGCTGTGGGGCAGGTGGCGGCTCGGTGAGAGGAGGAGCACGTTTGCGGGGAGTGGCGCCGTGAATGTTGGGGACGACGGGCCGAGCGCGGCGTGCAGCTCCCGCAGCGCGAAATGGCAGTCACGGAAGGCGCGCTGCAGCGTATCGTAGTGCTTGCTGGCGGTCTCGAGGTCGGAGAGCAGTTGGTGCGTGTCGTTCTCCAGCGCCTTGGCGGGCAGGGCGTCGAGGGGCATCTGCGCAGGAGGGTATTTTGTCCGCGTACCTGGAAGCTCACCAGCAGCCCGGCCCCCACCTCTATCCTCATAGACCGTCACGCCGCCACCCAGAGGTCCCACGCTGACGTGTGTATCGCCAGGCCTGCGTCACGGAAGAAATAATGGCTGGTGCCAGCACAGACACCTCAGCAAGCAGACCTACGCACGCATCCACGAGCGCATCCACGAGCCCGCACCTGCAACACCAACCTGCGTCAAGTGTGCACCCGCGATACCGGCCAACAAAAACGCGCGCAGGTCCGGCCCATGCTCGATGGGGAGGATGATGATAGCAGCGGCAGGGAAGAAGAGGAGCGGAGCGGCGCGTAGGAAGAGGAATAGAGGGCCGCCTCGGGGCGCTGCCCACGGAGGGCAGAGAAAATGGGCGTAGGCAGCACAAATGTCGTGCATGTATTATTAGCACCATTACTAAATGCGGATATTGCCTTTTTGAGCACCCATCGAGCTCATCGTTGTAGACGATGGCAGCGACCTCGAGTACATCAATATAGTATGTACATGACAATCAGTGTGTAATATATGGCAGGATAGCTGGGGTGTTATATCAAAATCCGCCTCTGCTTAGAGGCATTTACGCATCACGGATATCCTCTGACTAGGGGTCCATGATAGATCATAGTGCCATGCTCAGGTGACCGCGTCGAGCGGCGTGTTATTACTAACGAGCTCAGAGAGTATTACAGCCTTCCCCGTGAGGATTTCGCCGGCTGTGATCCCGTTCAGTGGTGGTTTGCCCGTAAAGCCCAGTTCCCTAATCTTTTTTGTCTCGCTCGCGATATCCTTTCCATTCCCGGTATGTTTCTATTTTATAAATAGTTGAACTGTGTACTGATTCCATGTAGGGTCTGCGGTTGCTGTGGAGCGCATTTTTTCGGGTGGCCGTGACACCATCTCTCTGAGGAGAGCGAGCCTCAAGCCCGACACCATCAGAACACTTATGATGGTCAAACAGCGTCTTCGACTTGCACGCAATGCTGTCCAAGAGATCATGGGGTAGTTCTTTGGTAGTTTAATTATCTCTGTGCACCCTGAATGGATTTTCTTTCCTGCATCGAGAAGTCTTGAGCACAATTAGAAATAATTCGGCAATGGGCGCTTAACCATCGAGCTTCCGATGAATTAGCGCCAATTATTTGATGTACTTTTAATGTAAAAATGATAGCAGCTCAGCTGGTTCGAACCGTACACCACTGTAGCACAACACAAATCCTACTGAGCCACAATAACCAATACAGACAGTGATAGAAAGCCGTACACACCATGCTTTTTCAGATCCACGGCCCGTGCTACCGTTTACGGCTGTCCCGTTGACCGACCCGTCCCGTGAGAGCTCACAACCTTCAGTCAACGGGCCATTGAAACCATGGCCGTGCCCGTCGCATACCCGTCGAATCAACGGCCGTTGCCGTCACGGCAACAGGTGGCAGCCCTAACAACTCTTCTGGTGGGGGGATAATCCGTTTGCAGCGTCGCCAGAGCCATTGGGGCGATGATCTAAGGATGGAGTCCCAGTCCTTCGGAGGTGATTGGCGAAGGCCCCAGGCGATTATACGAGCTTTGTCGGCAGCATCTGGAATAAAAATAGCATCGCGAAGTGCTCTAGTGAACTCGACACGCAGACCGTGGGCAACCGAGATGTAGAACATATTGAAAATGTGGAAGGCGTCCTTGAGGACACGGCTGCAGATGTGTTTTTCCCAAACACCCCAAGAATGAAGCGCTTCGGCCCCACTCTCCCCGCTCCTGTGTTCCTTCCTGTCCCCTGCCCCTTGTGCGCGCGCTCCCCCCTTCCCCTTCTCTCCCTCCCACCGCCTTCTCACTCACACCCTCCCCCCAGCGTCTCCGCCGCCCTCTTCACCTCCGACGCGTGCTTTGTCCTCTCTGGCTCCGACGACAGCAACGTGCGCCTCTGGAAGGCCGATGCGTCTGCGCGCCTTGGTGTCGTCGCCGCGCGCGAGCGCGCCGCGATCGAGTACCGCGCCACCCTGAAGGAGCGCTGGAAGGTGGATAAGGAAGTGGGGAGGGTCGTTAGATGCGTTTTTTTGGGGGGGCTTTTTGGGGTTTGGGGTTTTTTTTTTTGCGCGTTTGGGCATCGTTCGCTGCTGTGTCGCCGCTCCTCCCTACACGAGACGTACGCGTACCATCGCTCCGTCTCCTCCCCGCACCCATCCTCTTCCTGCCCCTATCCTCACTCAAGCGCACCATGCTCGACGCGCAGCGCGTCAAGGAGGAGCGCCGCCGGAAGCACACACACGTGGGTGCAGAGAAGCCCAAAGCGGAGAGAAAGAAGCTGGTTGTGGTGGAGCAGGCGTAGGGGGTGCTTCGTACTTCCTTTTCATGGGAGAAGGGGGGACGGGGAAGGGGTGTACATATATGTGTGCGTATTCTTCTTTCCTTTTCAGAATCGGCGCCTAGCTGACACCTGAGCATGGCACTATGATCTATCATGGACCCCTAGTCAGAGGATATCCGTGATGCGTAAATGCCTCTAAGCAGAGGCGGATTTTGATATAACACCCCAGCTATCCTGCCATATATTACACACTGATTGTCATGTACATACTATATTGATGTACTCGAGGTCGCTGCCATCGTCTACAACGATGAGCTCGATGGGTGCTCAAAAAGGCAATATCCGCATTTAGTAATGGTGCTAATAATACATGCACGACATTTGTGCTGCCTACGCCCATTTTCTCTGCCCTCCGTGGGCAGCGCCCCGAGGCGGCCCTCTATTCCTCTTCCTACGCGCCGCTCCGCTCCTCTTCTTCCCTGCCGCCGCTATCATCATCCTCCCCATCGAGCATGGGCCGGACCTGCGCGCGTTTTTGTTGGCCGGTATCGCGGGTGCACACTTGACGCAGGTTGGTGTTGCAGGTGCGGGCTCGTGGATGCGCTCGTGGATGCGTGCGTAGGTCTGCTTGCTGAGGTGTCTGTGCTGGCACCAGCCATTATTTCTTCCGTGACGCAGGCCTGGCGATACACACGTCAGCGTGGGACCTCTGGGTGGCGGCGTGACGGTCTATGAGGATAGAGGTGGGGGCCGGGCTGCTGGTGAGCTTCCAGGTACGCGGACAAAATACCCTCCTGCGCAGATGCCCCTCGACGCCCTGCCCGCCAAGGCGCTGGAGAACGACACGCACCAACTGCTCTCCGACCTCGAGACCGCCAGCAAGCACTACGATACGCTGCAGCGCGCCTTCCGTGACTGCCATTTCGCGCTGCGGGAGCTGCACGCCGCGCTCGGCCCGTCGTCCCCAACATTCACGGCGCCACTCCCCGCAAACGTGCTCCTCCTCTCACCGAGCCGCCACCTGCCCCACAGCTGCACACCGTGCTGACCGCGAAGCAGCATGCAGTGCTGCGCAACGCAGTCGAGCGGCTGCACAACTGCACCGAGGACGAGCGCGTAGAGCTCGAGATGCGGGTCGCGGACGAGCAGGTGCCCGCGCGCGGCATTGCGACGACGATCTTGCAGCTGCAGCCCGGATCCGCATCAGGTGATAAGACGTCGAGTATGCGGGGCTGGGGCATCTCCAGCGTGGGGTGCGGATGCCGTGGCGAAGCAGCGACGCAATGCGGTTAGTGAGCAGGTGCGCATCGGTGGCACGGCGGTGGTGGAGAAGAGTTTACGCGTGGCGGCGGTGCCGCACTTCAAACATTACGCCTCAACAACATCAGCGTTTTGAGCCACGTCTCCTCGGGCTACGCGCAACTCCCTTCCCAGGTGCCTCTGCTACAGCACCTCCACGTCTCGCACCACGTGCCATTCACGGAGCGTGCCTTCGCTGTCCTCCCAACGGTGCTGCGCACGCTCACCATGTCCCACTACTATGGGTTGTGGACGTACGCGGAGCCCGCGGTGGCATTCATGGCTGCGCTGGTGGTGTGTATTTCCACGAGCAGCAGAGAGATCACGCGTGTCGAGGCATCGGACGGAGACGGACGGCACATTGTCTTGCCCGGCTGCGGAGGTGTATTTTGGTGCTGTGGGTGCGGTTTTGGGAACAATGGAGCTCTCTCTGTGACGTCACTGAGTTTCTCGTCGTCCTCATAACCCGAGGGGCGCACCGTCGTGTGTAGAAAGGGGTGGGGTGGGAGTACCCCAGCGCTCGATATTGCTCGACGGGATAGTTTATCTGCCTTGAGTCCAGAAGTACATCATTTTCCTATTAAAAGTGTGAGTGAGATGGTAGAGCACGAAAAGGGGGACAATGTGGCACGCAGCACGACGCAAAACGAGCATGGGGATTATCTAAAGGACTATGGTCAGCCCAGCAGATGGCCGCCATGCTCGTTTCACAAGGTAAAAGAAAGGAATAGAGATATAGAGAAAACCCACAGAGAGTTGCGCTGAATCTTAAGGGTCGTGGCGGAGAAGATGAAGAGGAGCAATCAGCTCATGGTGGTCGAAAAGAAGGAGTGTCACAGTGTGACCGCTCACAAACATTGTCACTTTACGGATTAGGAACACAGAGATTTGTTCCATTTGGCGCAACGAAAGCTATGATACAAAAAGTGAGTAGAGGGATGGACTCAAAAATAAAAGCCTTTCCTGTTGGCAGTAGAACATTTGCTATATTCCGCTTTGTAAAAAACGCCAGAAAATAGGAAACGGGCTTGTGCGGGGCCGTCAGTGCAACAATGAGCCGTTAAAGGGCTGTTAAGGGTTTAGATATGATGGAAGCACTCCATGGATCATATATTTCACAGAATTCTGATAATGGGAGAGTAAGGCGATGATATATATTTTGGAACAATATCAAACACATAATAGGAGACACATCCTGCTTGCAAATCCAAATCTGCTTCGGCGAAAGATGATCAATTTTGTCCCAGAAACGATTCAGACAAAAAAACACCGAAAATAATGGGGGTCAAAAATGAGAAACAAAATGATCCTTTTAAAAAACAATCACATAATTTTCTTACTGGTCCAACCTGGATAAAAAGGAGCTCGCCTAGTTGAACCAAATCCGTGGATATATAATTTTCATTGTTCAAGAGCAACAGGTGTTTGAACTGCAAAATGTGAGTTTGGCGGGTCTGAGTTTGGTTAACAAACATGTAATAGCACAATACTATTCTTTCTCGATTCCCATGTCCAAACTCAAGAAAAGCCGGAAAAAGCTTCCAGATGACCGCAGGACCTACCACCCAAGGTCAAGACCCCTGTTTTATGTCGAAACAATTTCATTGACATGTTATATTGCAACCTCAATGCCGGACAACAGGCAGAAACCCACCGCAAGGATCCGCGAGTCATTACAAGTGGTACATCTCCCCTTTTGCAAAGTTTTCGATGTTTTTCATTTTACTGGAACTTATGTTCAGAAATATGACGGGAATACCAGAGAAAAGGTGGATTCAGGTTGCCGAATGTCAGTATTTGGCGTAAATCCCGATCTCGAGAACAGCAAGTGTATTCTCTTTCAGTATTACAGCTGCAAGGCAATTAAACAGTAATACAAGCTCCGCTAAGGCTCTGCATCGGACACTGTCTCGAATGCTTGGAGCAAGAAAATATTGTGTCTGAAGCGCGGATTTCCGAGCAGGCCAAATTCATTTCGGTGCGAAAATCCGAGTTCCATTGGGGCTTATTTTCTCGTTCTTGCTAGCATCCAAAGTGATGCTAATAGTAACTTGTGTTTAACGGCAGACTCCGAGGGTGCAGGAATTTGTCACCGTCTAAACGCAGTGCATTTGGCTTTAATCAGGTCACGATCATGTAATCCCAAACTCGTACCAATTTCAAACATCTGTTTACGGTATGGACAATAGATGAAAATGACTGAGGCATCCTAATGTTAATGACAACCTGGTACAGCAATTTGTACCGGTAGAAAATAGAAAAAGAAAAAGATGTGAGATAAGAATATGAAGTCCGTACGCAATAAGGGACACACATTTTAGACCATTCGGGGACGAGGACAGCGGGGGTGCAAGGCACACAGAGGACACAGGTATGGACAGCGTGGACATATATGTAACCGCTGGCAGCGGCACCGAACAGCGGCTCGCGGCACCGCAGATCGTGCATCCGTGAATTGTACGCGTATATTCCGTGGCACCCCGCCAGCATACACTTCGTCTCTGGTACCCTTCTTAGGCGCCGGTGCCGCGCTCCTCTCCCTCTCCTTCTCCCTCTCGCGTAGATACCGATCCGGCCGTTCCCGCTCAATGGGGTCGCGCTCGCGATCGGCGTGGATGTGCACCGCGCGGATGGGGCTCACGTTGCGGGGGCGCGCGCACGCGTTCGGGCTCATGACGGCGGCACCTTTGTACTTGTATGGCGCATCGGCGCCGGGATAGGCGCGCGACGCCGACGAAGCACATATAAATAGAGGATGAGAAAGAAAAGAAATGCACTCACAGACATGGAAGAAGGACATGCTGATGCAAGCTAAGAGGGGCAAAAGCGCCGAGTAATTGCAGAGAAACGGAAGGACTGCTGCTTGCACGCAATTGCAAGGCAGAAAATGAAGCTACCATCGGGAGGAGAGGCGTGCATCTGCCTATGTCGTTCTAGGAGGAACGGTACTGCCGTAGGCTTCCAGGTGAAATGCTGCTTTTGTTGCAGTGGAAGCGGCCCCGTGGCCGTGCGGAGGAAGTACCGATGCAAGAAAAGGCGGTACAGTGGGCTGAGCAAGAGGGGAGTGCAGAGAGAAACACTGCAAGCAGTGAAAATTGACTGAGCAGGGAGAAGCCCCAGCAGAACCAGCAGGGTGAGCAGGGGAGCCTGCAAAAGGGCAGTTGTCGGGTGCATTAGAAAGAACAACAGGGGGGGAGCAGAGCGTTGAATGCAGCTCAAAAAAAGGAGCGGTGGTATACCAAGGCAGTGGGTTATTTGTTGCAGACCAGGAGCGGTGAGGCGCGCCAAAAGCGCGCTGCTTTTATATTATTGTGGGCGGAAAATTGGGGCGGATAGACCTAGCTGGCCTTCCACGGTCGCTTGTGTGACTCCAAGAGACCCGTTGAATCCTTCGTTGCATTGACGATGGGGAGGGTGCAGGCAGGGAAGCCAGAGGAGCATATTGTAGTGGCGGAAGAGAAGCGAGGCAATGGAATGCTAATACCTGTCAACAAATCTAAATGGGGCCAGCCGACCTGATCCAGTGATGTACCCGACAAGTTGCCGACAAGGGCGGGAGCGCCCCAGGCGGCGAGCACGCACATCGTGCGTGCAGTTGCTTTTGGCAGCTCTCTGATGGAATTACACGCTGTCAAAGACTTCTAAGCAGAGGCAAAAACACATCACGGTTGTCCACTGATCAGCGGTGCTATGATAGATCAAATCCCCATATACGCCTGACGCGGTACCTCGCGGTGAAGTCCTTCTGTGGGGATCCGGACTGATGGGCAGAAGAAGAAGCAACCGGCGCGGCAACCGAAATAATGTTGTGGTTCTTCCCAGCATAGTTCGCATTGTAGTAAGCGTCGAGGGCAGTCTTGGAAGCCTCCAACTGAGTTCCGAGATCGTCATCAAGGCAAAAATCCGACCTGATGCCCTCGTATGAAATGCGAGGATCCAAGACTTGAAATCATGAGAAAGAGTTGAGTAAAAGAAGAGTTGGATAAGACTCACGCGCAGCCCAGGTGTAATAAGGCGACTGGTCCATTTTATAATAGTAATCACTGAGCTTGCGGTGCGCATCAAGGAGTCCGTTTCGAAGCACAGAAGGCGTCGAGAGTGGGAGCTCTTTCAAGCTTGTACGCAAATCCTCCTGGAGGCCACGGAAAATTGCGTGAGTGAACGAGAGCATCGGGCGCTTCGTGGTGGACATGAGGGTTGTAGCGGTGCGGAAGGACTTCAACCACCCAGTAACGAGAATGATGCCATCCCAGTCATTTCGTGTAAGATCCCATTGATGGAGATCGCGATGCTTTCCAACGAAGTCGTCGATGATTTTTCGATGATCGATTGCACGGCCTAAAGGACATAATTAAATAGCTACACAGTGGTATAAGAGGTACTCGTACGGAGCATCTGGTGAGTCGATGACCAGCGAGTCTTGACATCCAAGATGGGCATCAGAGGCTGCTTCCCAAGCTTGCCTGCGACAAAGTCTGGAGAAAGTTGCACCTCCAGAGTCCATTCCTGGCGATGTTGTGGGCTTGCGCGGATGGAGCGAATGATCTTCCTAAGCTAGAGATGGTTTAGTGTTGAAATATCACGAAAAAAAGAGGCATACCTTGTGAACAGATCGGAGCTTTCCCGTTCCTTGTTCAAGACGAAACTCTAAGTCATGTTCATCATCTTCCTCCTCCTCCTCCTCCTCCTCGTTCGCATCTTCATCGTCTTCTCGGGCCAGTGGTGCGGTCACAGCATCTTGGTATGAGGCCGATTTGCCCGCAGCTTTTTGCGAGCTGACTTGGAAATTACACCGATGGCTTCAAGCAACTAGCCAAATAATTAGCCAAGATTCAAGATGCAAGGGAAAGAAGGAGGACCTTGATGGCCGCCAAGTGGGTGGTATGCGGCATGCAGCGTACGCGTGCCTCAGTCGCATCAAACGGAATTCCTGCTGAAGCACACTTGATCTCAATATGCTCCATCAGGGTATCGTTATTGGAGGCGTTATCCATTACAAAGGACATAATCTAGATGGCAATAAGCTCCGGTAGTGCATTGTCAAAGGTTTCAATATCTACCCTTCCTTCGAGTCCATACATCTCAATGCAGCTCCACACCTCTTCGGCCATATTTTCGCCAGAGTGCTGGCCTACCATTTCGCGAAAATCAATGAGTAGCTCCTCTGTAGAGAAATTAGAATAAGGAAACACTCTGAAAAGTTAAAAGAACGCACCCAGCTTGCCGCCATTAGTCATGTAGTGAGCTACAATCGCGAGGAAGGGATGCTGGTTGCTGGAAGTCCACGCATCGAGAGAGAGGCTGACTTTAGAGTCCAGCTCCTAAATGGTATCAGGATCGCTCCAGCATCCAGTAGAAATTTAATTAGACATACCGCGAACATTTTTCTCGTTCCTTCGATAGTATCCTCACCCATTTTCATGATGCGCGAACGAATGGCGGTGCGCCCGGGAACCTTGAAGTTGATGGTCGATCCGTGATGGGTGTACTCCATGAGGCGGATGAACTCGGGCTTTTCCACCTCATCGAAGGGCTGGTCGCAAGTGACAATCCACTCAGCGAGTAGAGTGAGAAAAACCTCCTTATCGAAGTCGCCCTAAGAGATGTAGTCAGCAAATCTATCCATAAATTAAACCAAGCATACCTGCGCCTTCTTAGCCTGCCGCTCGAGGCCCTTCATAATATTCTCTGTCGCATTCTCAACCTTTCCCAAGTATGCTTTTGCTGCGTCTGCATCGGCTGAAACATTCCCACGAGCTAAGTCAATCTCGCCTTGAGTAGGCGGTACATCCTTGCGAGCATAGAGAGCAAGGAAGAGTCGAAACATGATCGGGAAGTCGTTCTTAAGGAATGTGGACAATTCTAATGTTCGTCAAAGAAGGTTCAATGCGGAGAGAATGAATGTCTTACTTGAAACATTGTACCGCGAAGCCTTTGAGATCGTGAGGATCTTTCGATTTCCGTGGCGGCACTTGTAGTGCTTGTCTCCAGCATTCCCAACATTACCATCGCTGTTCTTGGGTACCGCGTCGAAGAATAAATAAATTGGGTTCTTGAGCTGCAAATAACATGGTGAGTGGTTAATAACATGAAGAACTGAGTGGCTTACTCCCGTATGCTTCGGAGTGTCTTTGTCATCTGCAACTTCTTCAATTGTAGCCCGACTGGCCTTGGCAGCTGGAGCGCCGACGGAGTCGTTGGAGAGGGTGCGCTTCGCAGCAGCAGCCTTGGGGCGAGTCTGTGGCTTAGAGGAAGCGGCGCCACTGCGGGCTGGAACTGTCTTCGAGGAGAGGAGGTCTGCAATCTATGCAGATTTAAGCAGCTTGTAGTTACTTAAAATGAAGGGACAACTCACCTCGTCGTTATCAATCTCCTCGACATCGGACTCCCCTTCATCTGATGAATGAGATACATCCTGGAGATCCGGCATCTCTGAGTCAGTGAAATTACCATCCTCCTCGTCGCTGAGGCTCTCCGGGACGGCCTTGACGCGACTAGAGTTGGCCACACGGGTACGGGGCAAGCGAGGCGCAGCAGCTTTACCATTGTCATCTGCATGTTCTGCTAAGAGTGCTTCGGTGAGCTTAGCCGTCTCCCTTTTGCGGGTACTACGACGCTGGCCTGTGCAATTAAGTTAGTTACAATATTAGGAAAAAGACAGCGAATGATTACCAGCTCTTGCAGGGGGCAAGGCCTTTTCATCAGATTCAGACGTGTAGAAATCGATGTCCGATGCGTCTCGGAGAGTCCCGTTGAGGTTCAGCGCGCACTGGTCAGCCATATCGTTGAAACGAGAGCAGAAAGGCGAGATGATGCCCCATTTTCACTCACTCGCTTTTATCCTTGTCCCTCGGGTCAAAATGGCAGCCGCAGCGTAAATAAAATTATGAATGTCCGTGGCGGCATGGAGATGGAATACGCATATGTTATTCATTCCATGCGGAGAGAGCATGGTGGATCGGCCTGCGACGAGCTATAGCTTTGATGCGCAAGATAGATCATTTTCCACCTTGATAACTTAAAGAAAAGTAGCTCCTAAGAGCTTACAACAAGTTCAACGCATAGGCCGGTGTGCATATGAGCTCTATGTCCAATATAGCGCGTAAAAGCGCGTCGGGAATGAGTCCTTGCAGGCAACAAAAATTGCCGCCTCATCTCGGAACAGACATACTAATGATTCCCGAGAAAGCTAAAATGACAAATTGGGCTTACTAGGGTGATTTTGGGAGTGATAGGCGCTGAAAAGCAGCGAGCCGTGGAGCCGTAGTGCTACCGTGGCGGCCGTCTTTTCGATGGGTAAAAACGGGTCCCACCCGTCCCGTGACCGTGCCTGGAGGAAAGATCAGAGTCCTCTACGGAACGGGCACGGCACCCGTTCCACGGGTGCCGTTGAGCCGTGGCAACGGCAACGGGCGGCAGCCCTAAGAGTTGTACCCCGTCGTTGATACGCGTGCCATGGGGGCCGAGTGTAATTGTTAGCTGTGTTAGGCAAGGTAGATTAGATTAGATAGGACCATCATACACAGCCACCTGTCATTGCTCTTTGCTCCCGCTCGTCTACGCGCTGCACCAAAGACCTCTTTTCCTTGTGTCTATGCATTCATATCCTCTCAATTCTTTTGCCCCACCCTCCCATCCCTGTTTTTGTAGCTCACGCTAGGGTAGCTACGGGTCTCGCTTCACATTTCATCCCTGACCCGGGTTGCCTTCTGCGTACGGGTTTGGCCGTGTCCGCTAGCCATCTTTTCCCGCCTCGGAAAATTCCGCATCAGCTTTTTGGCTATGCTCATTTCCCCCGAGTCGGGCGGCCACGACCAAGCCCCCCCCACACCCACACACACCTTCGCATCACATCTCTATATCAGCATTGCATAAATATCTAGATTATTTATACATCTAGATATTCACTCTTTCCTTCATCTCCCAGGTCCGACGTACTAATCGGTACCTACCTTGCGTATAAGATGGAAGGTGTTAGGGCTGCCACCCGTGGATTCACGGCAACGGCCCGTGGAAAAACGGCCGTGGACTGCCCTAAAAAACTCCTGATGGCACGGCACAGGCAACGGCACGGCCGTAACAGGTCGACGGTATGTTGAAAATATACATGCACTATGCCTTGTATATATATTATCCTGAGGGTCCCTTCTGCAACCTTTCACTATCTGTAGGTGTTTACCTGCTTCAGAGTCGAAACTATGGCCAGTATATACTCGGAAACGTAGTTTTGAACATGTTTCGTTATTCAAACTCCGCCATCAGTTCGCGGCAAATTCCGGTACTTCAGTTGTTTGCATATCTGAGGTAGAATAGTGCAAAGAAAGTAGATTATAATAAGCTACATACCTCATTTAAGGGCATATTAAGGACCTGGGAGGCCTCAAAGGCAGATACAAGCGGTACAGTGAGCGTGGGAACAGAAAAGCCGTTCCACGGCCGTGACGGCCGTGTTTTACAGGCCGTTTTACGAAGGGAAAAATCCTCGACGGCACGGGACAGGTACCCGTGCCATGGGTGCCGTGGAACCGTGACCACGGCAACGGGCGGCAGCCCTAGAAGGTGTGCTCTACTGGTGCCCTAGCGGAACACTGTCTGCAACCGGAGCGTATGAGGCGACTATGTCAGGTACGACCGTCAAACCACTACCACTCCACAAAACCAACAACCAACTATAGCTAGCTCGGTTAGGAGAAGCGTCCAAACGCTTGACTTCCTGGCTATCTCCCTAAAGAACGGCTTGTACGCCGTAAGATCGAAAGTTCGGGGTAGGGACCAAGTATTAGGCCGCTTTTATGATAGTCCTTCCGTGAATGTATTCTCTTCTCTGCTCCAATCCTCTCTTGACTTTGGATCGTGGTACACTACACTAGAAACGCGCTAGCCTAGCTAGTCGTGCTAATAGCTCTCTGCGATGTAACCTCCTATAGAATTCCTATCCGTGAACAGATGGACCTTCACAAGGTTCTTAACCAATGTTCTCGAAACGTGTATGTGTGCTTTATGGCTGTTAACCGGCGTGTTTATTGTGCTAGCTCGCACTTGTATCCTTCCAACCAAGTCCAACCTCGACTCCTTGTCCTTTTAACCGCTCTGCTCTGTGTCGCGTATGCGTTCTGTGACACTGCACGCGGACTCTCAACGAGTATGAAACCGACTCTCAACGAGTATGAATCCAAATGCTCAATGCGCCCCTCAACGGGTAGAAACCAACTCTCAACGAGTATCAGCCACTCTCAACGAGTATGAAACCTTGAAACCCTCAATCCCTCAATCCCTCAGTGCACTCTGTGCGTGTTGTTGTGCAAATGAACTTCTATTGAAGGACAAATGGACGGTGGGCTAGATGCACACCTTTAGAATGTAGGGGGTCACTATATGAATAGCTACTGCCTCCACTAACCGGGGTACGATCCGCTGCCCTCCTCCCACTTCTCCCCTTGCTTTTATACTACTAACTACATACATAATCACATGAAAGTACGGCGGCCTAGGCCTTGGGTATACATGCCAAGCAAAACAGAATATAAATAAAATGAATATAATTGGTCCAATCCACGAAACCCCCAGCCCAACCCATATGGTTACTCCATCAGCAGCCACCGGGAAATCCGTTCTTCCGCGATAAGAAAGTGCTTCCGCCATTTCCGAGACCTATATCCCTTAGCTAGCTCAAGGAGTATTCGTCCCCTAGCTATAAGCTTTGAGATACAGTGCCCTAGCAATGTTGCACATCCACCAGTGTTTACTAGGTCCGATTCGTATTCCTACTGTCAAAGTCCGGATATCACCGGTGCTAGATCTGCGGCTGCAATTGCCGATCACGGCTGCAATCACCGAGTCATAACTCCCGGCCCGTAGTACCCGACGGCCCCGCCTACTCCGGTGGGTCCTGATTCCGTCATATTGCACTACTGAAACATCACGTGTCTCGTCGTGTCGCTCGGCTAGTTCATATCAAGGCCTAACAAAGTCGCTAGCTTTGTACTCATTGGCTACTGCATCGGTTTCCTCCTAGATCTTGTTATGGATCATAGTGTAAAGTCGCCTAGGCTAGGCTTCTCCCATAGACTTAGCTTTAACCGGTCAAAACTGAGCTAGCAACCTCATATGAAGCATCGCTAGCAGAGTATCGCCTCGTAGCCCTTATCTAGGCACTAACACCGTCTACGCGCTCGATCCTAGCGCTAGCCGTCTAGTCATGGATGATTGTGCTAGATGTAGGATTTCGCAAAATGCGTGTTTACAGGCATGGCCTGAAATCCGGCTTATCATCGTGGCGAAAGTCTTTGAGACATTTGGACCTCTCAAAGATGCCTGAATGGGACTGCCTCTCTTCAATTCTGCCGCCTGGGCTGTTGCTAAAAATATTCTTGCCCTCATTCAAAAAGGCTATTACTCTGACCCACCTGGGATCTCACTGTACTACGTGGTAGGATATGATAAAGATGGCCTACCACTTTATTGATGCATTCGTGGCACGAACATGACAGAAGGGGGAGTTCATACCCACCTTCGTTCACGCCTGCTGACCTCAGGGGCCTCCGTTCGGCACATTAATGCTGCCCTAAAGGACTTCATTCTACGCCATAACCTTGTGGTATACCTTTACAATTTATTATTCCATGCTGCAAGCTTACAATTGATTTCAGGTCGGGACTTACAATAGCACCGGCCACCGGTTTAAAGGTCATTATAGCATCTGGTTAACAAATGAGATCCAGGAATTGCTCACATACCTTGATGATATCCTCATAAATCCTCAGCCCTTGATAGGATGGGTCAACGGAAATCTTTACCTGCGGACAAACGAAGTCTCTGGAGTTCTCCCTATTCCGGAAGACATTCGAATCACTTCGGGAATGGCGCAGTTCGAGCCGTCATTGGATTCCAAATGTTTGCATCATCATTTGGCCTTGCTACAGGGTACACGCAAAGCGGTTCTCCCCATACACAATACCGCAGAGAAGGAGCTTTTTCGCGAGCTGATGTCGAGCGAAAACAGCTTCGGCAACTTCTCATCTTCAAGCCAGGTAGAGGGAGCGATTAAAATCTGGAATGCATATGCAGATATGCGAGACGATGTCTATTACAAGGTATTTTTTCTCACACCGGCTTTATTAACATTCTAATCTAATGAACCAGCTCCCCGAGCAACTCAAGGTTTATTATACTGGTGATTGGCAGGCTAACAGCAATGCGAAACAAACAAAGGCGGTCACAGCAGCTGCTCGAGCCCCGGTTATGAAGACAATCCACGATCCTCGTAGATTGGAGCAGGTACCACCAGTTCCACAAACAACACTCCAGCCCCAGTTCGCTTGGAGCGGCATGCTGTCCCTCGATCCAGAGAGCACTCCCGACACAGATCCAGGGGGAAGCGAGTCACAAATCCCGCACATGTCCTCAATGAACGTATTCAGCGGGAACACGAGTGCCTCAGTCGCCACGACATCAGCTGGGTGCGCTGTTTCGACGACCACGGCACAATTCACCACAGGCCCCAGTCACCCAGGAACAGCTGCGCTCGCAACCGCACTGCCTCTGGCATCAACACCGCAAACTATCCTGGCAGAATTGTCGAAACGGCGAGTTGAACAAGCAGCTCATGCATCCGAGCCTCCTGCCAAGAAGGCGCGGCAAGAGCGCACTTGTCGCAAGTGTGCGAAGCCAGAGTGTCAGGGGAAGGGCAGTGTTGCCTTCTGCAGGAATCCGTGTCGAGACTGCGGAGTTGCTATGTGCACCGGTAGGAATTCAAAGAAGCTATGGTTGACCTGTACTGGGGCGCGTGCTTAAGTAGAGTAATATAGAAAACAAGGGTTCTGGATTGACTGGAGACGCATTTGTTGACAGTGTGCACGTGGTGCGGATGTACAGCGTGTCCCAAATACAGTGGGGAAGTATTCAGCGGAGCGAACTGGAGAGAGTTAGCGAGATGATGAAACCTAGATTAGTGCTACACCCATAGTTGCCATGTTTTGCACCCAGAGTCTTTCCCGGCTCAAGCCCACTAGCCTCAGATGGTGTGCAGGACACAGACTCATGCCAGCAAAGCATCTGAGGCTTGTGGGGTTCCAGATAGAGGAATATTTCAATCCTGGCAGAGGCCGAAGTCCTTCCAGCTTCCGGAGCGCAGTCTCAAGACTTCCCAAGACCATGTAAGCCGTTGTGCTGGCAGCGGATTGGTGCTTTGTGAGTCGGTTCACAGTTCTTGACAGTCTAATGGCTGTAGATGGGTTGTAGCAGTTGTTATATTGAAAGAGCAGAGCAGCAGAAACAACGGCAAGTGCGTCGATGGTGCAATGTCAGGTGGTGAGAACAAATGTCACGTTTGATCCGAGAGGAATCCAGATTGAAACTCCGCTCAGTATCCAAATATTGTTTGACATTTATTTCTTGGTCTCACCACTCCCTAAATAATGATGAAAAAAAATGGGAACCTAGCTATAGGCTGTCAGATGATCTCTGAGTTTTCTTGCAGCGTTCATTTTTTTTTATCTATTATCTTCGTCGACTTACTTCAGTATCCACGGGATTTGCCGATAGATGCTGTGCATTCGGAGGCATTTGTGGTACAACAGCAAATCTCTCTCTCTCTGGGCGCATTATTTATTTTCTTTATTTCTTTATTTTTTTATTTTCTCGCACTTCCACCAGTATCGAGCCAAGATTATGGAGCAGATTCATGAAATCCTGTGTATCATTGTCCAGCTTCATTCAACTTCAGAAATCAAGGGTGTCTTTCCAACAACACTCTTGTATGACATTGCAAAATTCACAGAGTGAGCCCCATTTAATGATGAATGGGGATTCATTTAATATTTTGCACCAGGGCACTTGAAAAGTTGTTCACAGTCCTGAATGGACAACAAAAAGGAACTCTGGGGAAAATAAAGGGACTTTTTAGACAGCCTGAGGCTGGAGAAAGATTGCAAACATGCAAGCAGGACCTCAGCAGGATGATTGAATTGTTCAAGGTATATCACACGATATGTATTTCAATGCATATTCAAATTCTTTGCAGGCTCAAGTTACAGGTTCTACTTTGTCTCAAATGGGGCAAATGAAAAAGGATGCCAAAGAACAACATGAACAGCTTGTTGCCCTTTTGGAGACTCACTCTGACCTCACCAGTTCTGATTGCTCCTCAGTGAGTAGTGAATTATGACCATTAGTTTCTTGCCTCATGGTTGTTAGGTGGTAGGAACACTGTTAAGTTTGGGGAATAATAGGTGAGCCAAACATGCAAATACAATCAACCCTGCTAAAGTTCTTGAACAGTTCAGGCCCCTTTGGTCTACTTCCTCCCTGCCCACAAATCTTCCATGGCCGTGAATCAGAGTTGAAGGATGTGGTGAATATTCTAGTGCAAGATTCTGCCTGCATTGCTATCCTAGAGGCGGGGGGAATGGGAAAAACCAGCCTTGCCACAGTGGCTCTCCATAATCCCCAAGTGGAAGCCAAGTATTCACATCGGTACTTTGTTCCATGCCACTCGAGCCCCACTTGTACTGAGCTGGCAGTGACAATTCCAGCTCACATTGGACTGGAGAAGGGCTCAAAAATGGCAAATAAGGTTGCACATTACTTTGCTCATGCTCCTCCCTCACTTCTGGTCCTTGATAATCTGGAGACCACCTGGGAAACACTTTCATCCTGCTCTGAGGTTGAAGAGTTCCTATCTCTTCTGACTGATGTACCCCACTTGGGTCTCGTGGTAAGTGATGTTTGTGGGCTTCTTGAACTAAACCCTCAACTCCTTGTAGATCACCCTGAGAGGTGCTGAGCGACCAAGTGAAGTCAAATGGACCTGCCCCTTCCTGGCTCCTCTTGAGCCACTTTTCAATGTGGCTGCTTGGCAGACCTTCATTGAGGTTGCTGATGAAGCCCATGATGATGCCAGCATAAAAGAATTCCTTGAATTTATGGGAAACCTTCCACTGGCAGTCAGCCTCATTGCAAGTGTTGCTGGTTCTGAAGGATGTGCCCAAGCACTTTCTCGTTGGAAATTGGAGAGTACTCAGATGCTTTCAGAAGGGTATGACCAGAGATCAAGCCTGGACATATCCATCATGTTATCATGCACCAGCTCCCGGATGTCCCCAGGTGCCCAGGAATTACTCAGCATTCTGTCCCTGCTACCAGATGGGCTTGCAGATGCTGATTTGGTGCAGGCCAAACTACCAATCCCCGATATTATGGCCTGCAAGGCCACGCTGATTCAGACAGCCCTTGCCTTTGTTGGTCAGGATCAACACCTGACAGTGCTGGTTCCAATTTGGGAACACATCTTCCATATTCATCCTCCACAGAATGACTTAAAGCTAAAACTACAGGAACACTTCCATAACATTCTTGATCTTTGGAACCAATTCAAGAATCTCAATGTTGCAGATACACACCTCAAATTGGGCAACTTCAACATTGTTCTGCACGATGGGCTTGAATCAAAGGGGCCTGATATTGTCCAAAAATTTCAGAGCATTCTTGTGCTCAATCAGTTCTATAATCAAGTTCAAGACACATATTCACCTCTGTTGCTGCAGCTTTCTGGGCAAATGCTGCATTGGAAAGGCACTGCAATCTTTGGGGAATATCTTATTGAGCTACTGCAAAGTTCTGATTATTTACTGGACCTGGATATCAATAGTCACATCACTCTGGGCACTCAGCATTTCAAATCAAAAGATCCTCTGGAACAAGGTAAGACACAAACATTGTCATTCTGTTCACTGAGCTAATATCTCCCCAGCCAGATGGGACCGTGCTCTGGGAATCTATTTCTGGTGGGCAAAGTCGGATTTGGTGGGAGCCCTTGAGTATTATCAAAGAGCCTATGCTCTGGCAGAAAGTATTGGATACCCCACTGGTGTTGGCATCCATGCTTTGCACAGCTATGCAACACCTTGAATATGACCGGAAAACCCTTGAATGCACTCACATATTCAAAGGAGGCATATAGATATGCTGAGCACATGGGAGACATCTATTCACAAGCGTGGTCTCTCTACCTTCAAGGAACATGTCACACTCACCTGGCAAACTATTGGTATGCTTAATGTCTTCTGCAAAAATTCAAACACATCCTGGCTACTCTCAGTCAACAACAAAGTGTATTGGAGCTTACTATCCTAAGCCAGCAGGCTGAGATATACCTGGCAAAATCTGAGTATGTGGAATCTCGTAACCTGCAAGTTGCCATTGCATCCAGTTGCCAGACAACTTCATGTGTTGCCATCCTGGCAAACATGAACATCGCTCTCATTGATATTGCTACTGGTGCAGAATTAAAAAACATTCACCAAAATCTAGACATGGCTCAGTTTCACTCAAAGGCATTGTATGGGTACAATGGCAGACAGATATCTGTTTCCATTGATTATGCGGCAGCTGAACTGTGCCTTCGAGATGGCCCTCTTGAGACTGTGAATGCCATGTTTGAAAAATGTTTGGCATTGTCTCTGGATATTGGTACAGACCTGGCACTCATATGCCTTGAAAAGCTTGGGGATCTGTCCACCAGAATGAATGATATCCTAACTACACTGAGATGGACTGGGATATTCCTTGGACTTGCTTTGAAGCGCAAAGACAAGTGCCAGACAATGCACGCATTCTGTTGTCTTGGCCAGATTTTTTCTGCCCAAGGTGATGATGAAACTGGGCTCAGCTTATTGATGGTTGCCCTCGATGGATTCACCTTCATGGACATTCATTGCTGGTGGTGTGGGGCTCCCACACGCGTGTGTATGCCCCAGCGAATGCTACCGAGCAGGGACGACACAAGATCATCCGGAGATACACTCTGGCGAGAACGTTTACCAGCAAGAGTTCACTGACCTCCGTTACGTATCGCCAAATGCGGCAACATCACCCAGAGTCCACCGAACTCTTCGCCTAAAAACCACTTCCGCACGTCGACCAGCGACTCTTTCCATGATGCCTTCCACACATACGAGGACACCCACACTACAACTCTCGACATTGCTACACGACACTCCCTGCACGATACCCCCACACATATTGTTGACTTCCTCGCCCAAAATGATCCTACTTGCCAAATTGGGATTTAGCTCCGAGAGTTCGCTGAACTCTTCAATCCATCATGATAACCCCAGCTCTCGACAAATGGGGAACGATGTGTATGACTCCATCCGCATTCAGAACGTGTTCACACAGCGGACCATGCGCTGTGGCCCCCAGTTGCCCTCGTTTCTCGGATGTATTGACTAATCCAGACCTCCTCCGCACCACGAGACCTCCCAATGGAGCACGCTGCGACACGGGAACGGTTTGAACATCCGCATTCGATTTTGGGCAGTGCTCCATGCGAACGCCAAGCCAAGAGGTCGACGAACTCTAGGGATTTTGGCGTGAAAAGCCTCAGAGTTCACTGAACTCTTCAAAATCTGAAACCCAAAAGAGCGGCGAAACACACAATATGTCGGGAACGGTCCTGGGAGAGGTTCTGGAAGGAGATAGAGACGAGGTATAAAGGGTTCTGGGTAGCATATCAGTAGACAGACAACTACGGAGCCGTTTTCCCCCACTAGCTTCTAGTGTACCAATCCCCCTCAATCAAATTGTCCACCACACACACACACACTTCTACAGTCGAAAGACTCTCGCTTCATCATCCTCCGAGCGCTTCATACGAATGTTCATCCACCACACACACACACACACACACACACACATTCAACTCTCAATAAATTCGTGTCACTGCGAATATTGAGGGCGCTGACTGTAGGAACCATACCAAATCATGGATCGCCCACTCAGCAACGTTGCTCCACCACCATTAACGAGTTCTACCACCGTTGACGAGTGACCTGTGTCAAATGACTGTAGCCAACCCACCTTGGGGAAGGCTGTTCATATCGACTTCTGTCCTGCACATAGAGGAAAGATGGTTGTAGAGAAGATAGCGCAGGGCTTGGTTATTGTCCAGAGACTAGGTGCACGCGGTTGAGCCAGTCGGACAAGTATTTTCATTGTACACCCCTTTATACACTAACAACAGGACTACTCGGACGTTCCCTCATAGCCTACTTCATCCTTCCCAAATCCACCTTGCATTAAAAGACCATCCAGCAACCCCCAGTGGCAGAACAAAGTCATCTTGTTGGATACAGCTTCCACAAGCGGCACGACAGTCTCTCTCACAGCGGGCAGATTGCATGGTTCAAATAGGTGACATACTGAATAATCGTGGAGAGGCCATGAAGGCAGTTGAATTGTGGAAGGCAGCCAGGCCCCTGTTCGAAAGATCTTCCCAGATGCAGGATATACTCAAGACTGATGGAAAGCTAGCAGAGGTTGACTCTGCTGTTTTGGCAGAGTACAAGGAACAACTCCAACGACATTCACAATTGCATGTGCCGATTAGAGCACCAGAGGAGGCATACATCACTGAGGGAGTGGAGGAGGAGGAGGAGGACAAAGAGGATAAATTGGCTCAAGGAAGTGATGCTGAGGACAAAGGCAGGCAAGGAGTGTTGGTTCTGGGTCTCAGTGGAGCCGATTTATTACATGAGAGAAATGTACGTACACAATTTTGTCTCAGTCTTGTGATGAATGGTACAGACACATTTATAAAATAAATTCAGGTAAATTGAAGAGGGCTTGGTAACGGGACAGTCCTGCATCTCCTCCCATAATCCCGTGCTTCCTAGTTGCAAGGAAATCATCCACTCAATTCAGGTCTGAGCTATGTTCCTGGTTCCGGATTTAGGGACCAGGTCTCACTTGCGTAATTGTCCGTCCGTACGATATACACTGCTTATTAATGATGCCATCAAACATCTCTTTGCCCTGCTCCAAGTCCGCCCACAATCTATTCCCGCTACCTTTAGGTAAGGGTCTTAGGGTGCCCTATTTTCAGGCCTTGCAGTAAATCACATTTTTGTCATTACACCTGGGTCAGCAGTAATATTCCCTGCCAAAAGTCTCGGCTTCTCATCCGAGGCCCTGCAGTAAATCACATTTTTGTCATTACACCTGAGTCAGCAGTAAGTTTCCCTGACAAAAGTCTCGGCTTCTCATCTGAGTAAGATGCTGCGGATGCCAGTAAAATAGTCTCGGGTCCAGTTTGTCATGACATCCCAATTTGGGAACCCTGATTGATAGCACAATGGTATATACGGCTACCGGTAAAACATGATAAGCTTGATTCCTCATCCACTGACGAGGCGAAGCTGCT
The DNA here is from genome assembly GCA_029282285.1 of Mycena rebaudengoi. Classification (NCBI taxonomy): domain Eukaryota; kingdom Fungi; phylum Basidiomycota; class Agaricomycetes; order Agaricales; family Mycenaceae; genus Mycena; species Mycena rebaudengoi. Next base: position 143,603 of record JARJCX010000239.1, read on the forward strand.
GCACAAATGCCACAAAAAAGGATCATGCACTTCACTGCCGGCCAGGACTATACTGATCGCCTCTCGACACGTGTCGTGATGGACTTTCAAAGCTCAGTGTCTCTGACACACTGTGCACCTTCTCAAAGCGCTCACCGCTCTAGTTTTATTCAGAACTTTCAACCAGCGGTTCAGTGCACATCTTTGCAAATGCTGACATTTTCATCAACCATGGTTGGATCAGCGTCGACAAGCTGAGGGAATTCATTGTCAGACTCCCACTAAAGTGGTAGTCAGAACATGACAATTCAAGGCGATTTGCGCTATGGGCAGACGCAAGGGAGATTTGATGGGATCGACTTCATTACTCACTCCAACTCATTCGGAGTCACTTCCACTCACTCGCTGAAGTATTTGATGGGATCGATTTCTTTACTCACTCCGACTCATTTGGAGTCACTTCCACTCATTCGCTGAAGTTCTTGATGGGATCAATTTTCCTTTTCGACTGACTCATTGGGAGTTGCTTCCATTCATTTGTAGCACAGCCGCTTAGAAATTTTGGACTGGACTCACAACAAGTCATTTCGACTCGTGAAGAGTCATTTGGACTCAGTTCCTTGTAGTATAAATTTAGCTAGTTTTGTACCCTTTTGGAATCCAAGTACTTTTCCCCCAAAGTCTTCCCACACACGCTACGCCCTCTGGGACAGTATCGGTTACTGTTCCAATCCAAGTACCTTCCAGTTGACTTCCCACGTACGTTTTTGCCCACGGGAGCAGTACAGTTACTGTTCCGCCCCACGCTACTGATATCCTGCACGCTCTGACTCTCGATCACGTAAATCGAGCCACGTTCCCCGACCCGCACGCACGACCCTGACTCTCGATCACATAAATCGAGCCACGTTCCCTGACCCGCATGCACGACCCCGACTCTCGATCACGTAAATCGAGCCACGTTCCCCGACCCGCACGCACGACCCCGACTCTCAATCACGTAAATTGAGCCATGTTCCCCGACCTGCATGCACGACCCCGACTCTCAATCACGTAAATTGAGCCACGTTCCCCGACCCGCACGCACGCCCCCGACTCTCGATCACGTAAATCGAGCCACGTTATTCCTACCTGTTTACCCCTACACCTTCATTCCCGTACCCCTATTCCAATCCTTGATCCTACCTTTTGATCTATTTTTAAACTACAACTTTGTTGGCGCTTCCCTGTCGAACCTTACTTAATAAAATTTGTGCTTGGATTTAATTTTTCGAGTGCAAATTTTTGTCAGATCCTCCCGCCTCTGACATCACTGGAGCCCACCTTGGGAACCCCCTTTGTTTGTAGTTTTGCCTTCAGATTAAAAGTCTGAAGACAATCGGATCATTCCGGATCAACCCTCTCGTTTATGCCCACGAGCCCCCACCGGTTTAACACGAGAACCAGTATTCACACTATCCGAGCCGCAGTTCGCCAGTCCCATCACCCGTACCAGCCGAACTCTTCCCCTACCGAGCCCCGCGAATCTCTCGAAGCCACCCCAGAACCCGAAATTTCCACCGTATCCCATGACTCTCCTAGCTATCACTTCCCACCCACCTTCGAATCACTCGATTCCGACGACCAGTTATTTTTATCCCACTGATCCCTCTCACTCAGCGCTTCTCCCGAACCATCAGCACAGCCATCCCCTTTTAGCGTTCTTGACTACCCTAATTCGGATTCCGAACTACCTCCTTTATCCTCACTGCGATCTTCATTACATCCCTCTCCACGACTTTTACCTACCGCACCCATTATGTCCTACAACTTACCAACACATTCCACCCGCTCCGCTTTGGACATGCCCGCACGCCACGCTCGGGAAGCTCCAAAGACGTTCCGTGGGAAATATTCAGAGGTCGATATATTTCTCAGAACTTATGACAAGCTTCTGAAGAAGTACAATGTTATCGACTCGCAGGAGAAATGCGAGTTAATCCTCGAATATTGCTCTACGGAAGTGACCGAATTTATTAAGTCCTTAAAGCACTACAAGGACCACAATTGGACCCTTTTACGCGACACGATCTGGAAATATTACGATGCGGAAAAGGTTAGCCAAAGATATCACCCGTCCGACCTCATCGCATATGCTCGTAAGTGCGCGGGGAAGGCTATACAGTCCATGGAAGAGTGGAAGAAGTACTACCGGAAGTACAACGCCATCCACGGAAACATGGGTATGTCCTCTCTCACCGAGAACGAGAAGAACGGGTATTTTTGGTTAGGAATCCACAAATCTTTGCGCGACGAGCTTCTTCCTCAAATTAATATTCAGGACCCTACTCGAAATAAGCGTGACGCACCCACTATCGATCAGGTGTGTTCCGCGGCCGAGGAATATTTCCAGCGCGATCAGTTTCCCGCGAATCTCCTTGATGCCAAGGGATTCGGTCTCAAGGGTTTTAAATCCTACGACAGCGATTCTAGCAGCAACTCTGATTCTGATTCATCCGCAGACTCCTCCGATTCCGGCAGCGACAGCGAGGATGATCGGAAGTGGAAGAAGAAGTTTAAGGAGAAGCTGCGGAAGAAGTATGCGCACAAGGAGGGGACCAAAGGAGATTTGAGGAGGCGTGTTCCCGGTAAGGACCACGATATTTCGGCACGCGAGCGCGCTCGTACTACCAAAGTGGATAAAGGCACCGAGGAAGTCGCAGAGCTTATTCAAAAGCTGAATGCCATGTCGATTTCGGACCCGCACTACGGCGCAGTGTATTACAAGGCTATTAAGCTGGACCCCTTGGTAGCCAAGTGTATTACTCGCCGACCTCCCAGAACCTATGACTCACGTCTACCACCTGCGGCAGCCCCAGTACCGCGTCAACAACCTCCCATAGCACCGTTCTCATGCCAACTACCGCCGCATATGGAATACCCTGCCCGACAAGCTTGGAACGTGGAGGGTTCTACTCCCAATAATTTGCCTTCGAATGCACCCATGGCCGTGGGAGTTCCGCAGACCCCTATGAATAATCCCCCGCCCCAAGGATGCTTTGGGTGCGGGCAGGAGGGGCATCGAATCGGAGAATGTGAATTAATACACTCCCTTGAAGAACGCGGAATTGTTATACGCGACCCAATCACGCACCGTCTGGTTATGCGCGATGGTACTATTATTCGTAGGCGTGGAGGTGAGACCCTCGTGCAAGCAGCGGAGCATCAAGGGCAGCCTATGAGCTTGCTTTGGTCTCGTGGCCCAATTCTCGAGAACGCCGGCACCCCGTTAGAAAAGCAAGTAATGGGGTATTACTGGAAAGCTGGCCGTGAGGAGGAGGAAGCAGACCCAGATTATTCCTCAGAAGCCGAGAGTGACTCAAGTAGCGGAGCCTTAGGAAATTTATTCGACCTCGAACCCGAGGAGAATAATTCTGCGCACAAAGACTCTGAGTACGAGGATGCGCTGGAGCCTTCCGATAAAGAGGACAAGGAGGAAGCTTGGGAAACCACCGCGCTCACGGATGAAGAACTCGAGGATGAAGATTCCACAGGGCTAAATATTTTCTACACACGTACATTCACGCGGAATGGGCGTACAGTGGAAACTGAGCCCAGGATGGTATACGAGGCCGAACGTACTGTACCGGGCAATAAAATTGCGCGCAGGCAAGTCTTTGATGGGGTATACCCTCCACGCAGGCCAAATCCTATAAAGAAGACTTCACCGATTTTACCCAGGCCGGATACAAGTTCCCCACCCAAGGCCAGTACGCCGGAAGAGCCCCCAACGTCTACGTTGCAACATTCATCCCGGAATAACGCACCTGAATCCACCTCCAAGCCCGCAGCACCCCTAGCCGTTAGAATCGAACGCGCCGCGACGCAGAAGGAACCTATGGCCGCTATTCCGCAGCAAAGACCGGTAGACGCACGCCGTGTTCAAGTAGTCGCGCCCGAAGACGTAGAAATGCTTGATGCAGCGGCGCGAGGCACAACCAAGGAGGAACGTCAAGGGGCTCCTGCTCCACGCAACTTAGAGCCTCCTGCGCTGCGACGGAAACTGGAGAGAAATGCGAGAACCGCCGTTGAATCGCCAAAAGAGGTCACTACGCAGGAAATCTCCAGCAGGAGGCCTCCAGATCTGAAGAATCTGGTGGAGCGCTGCTGGGATCTGCCGTTAGCTACCACGTTTGGTCAACTCTGCGAAGCCTCCAAGGAATTTCGCGCGGCGATCTCTGACCGAATTAAGCCTAAGGTTCAGAGAGCCGTTATGTTAATGCACGATCGCCGTGCCATCGTGGCCCAAGTCCCCGAGTTCCCGAGCCCAGAAGAGGAAGGCGTTTTAATCAAGATATGTATGGAAATTGGGGGCCACCCAGTAGTTGCCATAATGGATATGGGGTCGCCGAATGCGTTCTGAAACAGCCCACGGATGTCACACGCATTATTCAGATGAATGACGTGAATGGGGGTGAAAGCACGCTCCGCAGACGCGTCGATCGTGTGCACCTTTACTGTGGCAACGTGCGTACGCTGGCTAACCTGTATATCAGCAATAATCACGTTCCATTTGACTTACTGCTGGGTAGAAAATGGCAGCGTCAGAATTTCGTGGGAATTGACGAGCACAAAGACGGCACGTACCTAATTTTCAAGGACCCCCATACCCTCGAGCCCAAATATGAACTTCTGGTCCAGACCGAGCACTTAACGGAGGCGGAGGCACGGAGCTTGAGGTCGTTTATGTACGTCCACAAAGGGTTAGATGAGGGAATCCACGGAGATTTTGAAGAATGGAACCTGAGGAGTCAAGATAGGCCCAGCAGTGGGAAAGTGAAGGAGGACGACGGCAGCGAGAGCGACGGAGGAAGCCCAGAAGACGCCATGAGGCGGGTTAGTCAGCCCGGACCACTACGCCGGACGGGACTTACCATGACACCGTGTGAGAACGCGCATCAAATGGTGAGCGCTTTTCCTTCCTTGCCTCCCGCCGTCGCAGGCCATGCCGCCGTTCGATCTGAACTCAATCTTGCGACGTCGCCGCCTTCAGAGCCACCTACGCCACTGTCCAGGATGACGCGTCCCCCCTTTAAAGGCCCCTGGGTGATTCTTGTTACCCTGGCACTTTGCTCTTCGATTTTTCCCCGATTATTCTTGCTCTTTGTTTCAATCTGTCTCTGGTATCCTTCTTCTATGGCACCTTGTTCTGCATACGCCGATACACCTGTCTCCTCGTACAACCATTCCAATTGCACACTCACAGACCCGAATCCGCCAAGCCTCCACCCTACTCCCTCAGACCCGAGCCCTTCGTCCAACGGCAACCAGCCGCAGAACCCCAGCGCCCCAGAGGGTATATGCGCGATGGTACCAACCGAACCCCCAGCTGTCCAAGAACTTTACGGCGAGGACGACCGGAACGGAGCCGTAAGCGTGCCGCGCACTTTTATAAATTCTCTAACTCATGATGTGCAGCCCCAGTTCCCTTTCCGTCAGCGCACGGGCAACAAGCCAGCCCCGGATTGCCCTCAGCCTCTCGCTGAACCTTACTCCGCAGCGGTACGCGCGTCGCAGGAGTGGAGGGACGAGTTCGAGGAGACGGGGGACATCGAGGCGGTTCCATTTTCGTTAGTGGGCGCCATGTCCAAGTACCTCGGCCCACACCACAACTGCGAGGGGCGGGAGGAGGACAGGTACACGGTCTCAGGCAAGTTATGGCGCCTGAACCCCGAAACCGGACGCCCGTACACCGAAACGGGCACGGCAATCGTCCTCTGGTTCAAAGACCCGCACCATCAGCACCTGCGATGGTTTCTCAATCACCCCGCATGTTCTACCGAAAACCTCGCGCACAGTATGGCTCAGTTCCACACGCCGGACTTCCCCGCGTCCACTTTCCCCGTCAACTCAAACAACTATATCCGCCCGATCGAACTCAACCCTTTTCCGCCCAACCGCGTTCCTCACGCGGACGATTTGATCGATCCGCACCCCCTCCCGCGTATCCCTTCTAATCTCCCAGACTCCGACTATGTTTTTCTTCCTGCTTTTATGCATCCCCACGACTCCAGTGTTCGAATTTTGAATGGTTTCTTCACCCACAATGCTACGCTCCCCAAAGCCCGTTTTAAACACCATGTTGTCGAACGGCGTCGCGCTCACGAACCTGTCCCGGACACTTGGATGTGGTTTGGGGTTGTGAACGGCGCCACCCACTATCTTGAACCTGCCCCGGAATCGGACCAGCCTCCCGACGCATCCTTTCCACCACACTCCACCGAATTTCTTACGTTTCCAGACAACCGCTGGACGGGCACGCCGATTACTTCCCCTTCACGCGCACCCTATGGCCGGCAGAGCGTCGCGATGTCCAGCATGCCGCGTGATCACCCAGAAATTGCGCAGGTCCCGTCTCGCCATGATCCCCGTGCTCGTCCAACTCCTGCCGCTGGGTACGCCAGTCACGGTTTTCGCGACGCGCACTCGCTAACCTTTCGCAGGTACACGACTCCGTTAACCCTCATTGAATATTTCTGCCTGGAACATAATTTACCCGACCCGAGCGTTCACCGCAATCACCAGCATGCGGACGAGTCGGGTTTTTGCTTGACTTGCTGCGGCCCGTCATCCGAGGGCTGTGGCACGGCAGAGGATACGGAGGAGGAAGAAGACGACGACACTGATAGCGATGATCGCAGCAGTGTTGACGCCCCCGCCAATTTTCAGCAGCCACGCTCGCCTCCGCCTCCACCCCCGCCTGCAGTTTCTTACCTCGCACCGAGCGCGCCCATTCCGCCTTCTGCTGAGTCGGCCGAGTCAGTGAACTCGGCGAGTTCCGCGACCTCGGCGAACTCGGGGTGTACCCAATGCGAAAACCAGCAGCTTCACCCGGGTAGTTACCACACATTCATTACATACACACCCCCGCCTTCTCCTGGACGCCCCCCCTTTACGTTTTCTCCGCGCACTGAGTCAGATAACACCCTTAATGTCGACTTTCTCGCCTTACGCTCTCGCCCCGCGGAATTGGAGACCGATGGCGCCTCCGAGACCTCCGAAGAGTCGAATGGCATCCGCAGTTACATTCCTGCTCCGCCCCCGTCTCTAGCCGAGCTCACGCACGCAACCCGCACCGACACGCCTACTTGGCGTGACTCCACTAACGCTCATTTTTGCATGCGTGCACTGGCCGCGCATGCTACGGATCGCCTGTGTGCGCTGGAACATGAAGATGGGGAGGAGAGCGAGGATACAGTAAGTTTTGTTGTGTGTGCTAGCGCCCGCCCCGTGGCTAAAATTCCGCAGCCGCGTGCTTCCGTTCAGCCCCCGGAGAACCCCTTTCTCGCCCCCTTGCGCCCACCGTCGCCCGAGAGCGCGCGCCGCGGCGAGTATTTTTATGGGTACTGCCTAAACGACGACCCCTTCTCGCACGATCGCGCCAACGGATTAATCGACTCCGGCTCGCAAGTTTCATTTACGTTCGTGCCTCGTGGGCCTCCCTCAACGGTGATATCCAATTTGTCGAGCTCCGGCGCGTCCTCTCGCTCCTCCTGCGACGATGTTTCCCTGTATGATGAGGAGCTGGAGTATCCGCCTACACCCCCGCCGATTCAGCTTCCACCCCCTGCCTTTAATTCCACCCCCACCGCTTTACCTATGCACACCCCAGCCCCGAAACTCTTACTCCCGGCCGTCCTGGAGCGCATCAGCGTGGTGGCGCGAGAACTAACCCCGACACTGTGCACCTCAGAGAAACCCGTCCCCATCTTCGCCTCTCCCACTGCGCTTCGCCGAGACGCGGAGGAGGTGGAACGGATGCTTCCCGCGCGTCCTATGTCTTTATTGAACCGCCCGCTCGCCATTTACACCGCGTTTGTCTCAGATGCGCCGCTCAACCCCTTTAGTCATGTCCCTAACGATGACGCCCCCGGATCTAGCTCCACCGGCTACCCTGCGCCAGATTTTAAGGGTAAAGGGAAGCAGGCAGAGCAGCCATACAGCTCCCCACGCTCCACCCCCGCGCTCTGGTTACCCGCGCCGACTTCGTCGCGACTCTCGGAAGGAGAAACACGAAGCCCCGACCCGGAAGATTGCGCCAGCGAAAGCAGCACTTCCTCGGACTCGGTGTCATGGGCCTCGACTTCAACCTCGCCTTCTATACGCCGCGGCCGCTTCAGCCTGGAGGGTAGGCTTTTTTATATTAGCCCTACTGCTTATTTTACTCAGCGCCCCGTAGACTACGAATGGTTCTCGAACCTAAACCCCCGATTCGCTTCCTTCCGCCCATACTGCACCGAGATGTCCCGCATCATGTGGGGCCGTGACAAGGGTACGTCCGCAGATGCATCGGGAACCTGGCCGAGGTCGCATCGCCGGATCGCCGAGTGCCACGGCTATTTTATGGACGCGTCGGAACGTCTGAACACCCGCGCCTCTACTCGCCTACGCAAACAGATCGAACCTAACGCACATGTAGCCAACTTCGACCACACCCGCGATCGCCTTTCATACCGTGTACTCTCGGCCCTCTCCCTTGAGATAGCGTCTATGCCGACCACCAGTGTGAACGAGGACCTCTACTACGAGGTTTCTGCGCCTACGCTGTTCGCCACCTCGTTCGAACCCACGCCCGCATCCTCATCGGAACCAACCCACGCCTCCGAGCCCATGCACAACCTCACGTCGAATTCGTCTCACTCGCTGCCTGAGCTCCTGGACGCCGAAGATGTGGCTTCAGACTCTTCGGGCGGATCGAATATTTCTCTCGACGAGGCGTACCACTTCCAGGATACGATCTACCGTGAGCACGCCCGCCTTCATCCTCTTCCTCCGGTCGCACACCTCCTGCACGATGACCCGGTCTTAGGCCCGCTCGAGCGCTTCTCCCCTGGACGCCGTGCTACCCCCAACACCTCCGAGACCGAAGAGCCCGCAGCTAAGCGCCTCAAGGTTACAGCATCGACGAATTCGGCAGACACGGAACCCCTGGTGGATTGCATGGATTGGGTGCGCGAGGCCTTCGGCGAAGACTACACGCGAATTTCACGCTTTCGCGAATTTTTGCCGGACTTGCGTTGGATGCGAATCGAGGTGGGATGGCTTATTGGCCGCATTCTCGCGGTACTTGAGCGTCTCGGCTATGAGCGCCGCTTCCTGGAGATATTTTTGCCCGATGACCCGGCATACCAGGCCGATAGCGCACGCGAGGCTTTTGAACTCGAATTCCTTACTAACTACGACGGCTCCTTTCGGTGCAACGTTTACCATCGGAATGCCATCCTGCACGACGCGGAGTCCAACTTCCTACACGCAGCCAACATTTTTTTTCGCGAACTTGGCGCCTGGCCCCTCGCGTACTCTATCGAGGAATTTCTCCACCTCGAATTTCAGTACCACCATGATGTGGAGTTGCTCCTGCGACACGGGCACCTGTTCAATCACGGGAACTACGATACCCGTGACCCCGAGACGCTCGACGACCGGCTGGCGGAGATGGAAGAAGACTATTCGACAACTGAGTCTCCTCCGCTTCCTGAAGAGGACAATGCGATGGGTTCGGCGTCGACGCAGAGCGCCTAAACGGTACGCGATTAATTACCTGATGAAACTAATGGTGCTAATGAGCTCAACGGCAGCTTGCGCATCCACGGAATATATCACAGGCTTTGATCTCATTACGGCTAACTCGAATTCGCCCCGGACATCCCCCGCTTACGATTTTTCTCAGCTCAGCACCCTCCCAACCCCTCGCCTTTCGCATCTGTCCTTACCAGCTACGAATTTTCTTCTTACCCCAGTGCGCAGTTCACTCCTCCCGCTTCCCTCTCCCCCGCTTTTATTCGATATGTTCCCCGCGCCTGGTAATTCCACCACCTCGGATTCGATTACTATGTTCCCCGTGCCCAGTACGCTCCCGCCGCTCATTTACCCCCTTTACGATCGGACGCCACCTTCTTCGGCGGACGGCCCCCAAACAACGCCCATCACCTATGCACGGCCACCTGGTGCTGGATTTCCACCCACGATGGCTTGGAGTTCGGTATTTTTGGTCTGTAGCATCGGATTACTGATGATTTTATGGTCTTCTCGTCGCTCTCTTCGCCCCGTATTACTTGCTCCTGCACGCCTGTCCCTTCTCGCGCTAACCTGGTTTTTACGTCTGTCTATGGCTACTTACTGGTTGTATGGGCTCGCAGTAGAGTTTTTATTCATACTCCCTGCGGTCTTTATGGTGCATGTACTAGGTCCACAGCTACATGAATCGTATACCATCCTTCGAGAGCCATTTTGTGGACTTGTAACCGTACGCCCAGCGCCAACCCAGATTCAGTACGCGAAAATTCACGGGACCAAGCAGAAGTATAGGAAGCCCAAGCGCAAGAGGAGGTTACCAAATTTCCGCCCCGAAGTCCGTGCACGTCGAGGATTAAGGGAGGATCTTGAAGATATTGGCATGGGATATTCGCCACACCCTAACTTGGAGAATTTTTGGTTGGAAGACGATGATGAGTACATTTTTTACCCCACGTACCTGGAGGAAGATGTTTCTACAGGCCATTGCTTTACCGCATATAAGCGTGTTGACAGAAAAATTAAGCCGGTACCGGCTACCTTTCCCGAAGACACTGCTACAACTATGCAAGTGCCTGAGGATCCCCTCCTCACTCTGCCAAAATTATCCGCACACCCTCCTCCATTTACGCCAACCGAACGACTCACACAGGAGCGCCTCGAAAGCCTCCAAATAAATTCGGATGGGTTTTTGTCTCCCGAAGAACTCGCTTTAATCACGCACGTAATTTCGCTGAACCAGGACGCACTCGCTTTTGTTGATGAGGAACGCGGAACTTTAAAAGATTCGTATTTCTCGGATTATAAAATGGCGACTGTACCGCACCGTCCATGGGAGTACAAAAATATTCCCATACCTCCTGGTTTGTTGCAGAAAGTCATTGATGTGCTGAAATTAAAGATGAACGCTGGCGTATACGAACCTTGCCAATCGTCCTACCGATCGAAATGGTTCTGCGTGTTGAAGAAAAATGGAAAGCTACGAATTGTCCATGATCTTCAGCCACTCAATAAGGTCTCCATTCGAGATGCAGGGATGCTCCCGATCGTGGATGATTTTGTTGAAGGTTTCGCGGGACACCAATGTTACACGGTCTTCGATTTGTATTGGGGATTCGATGCACGCAAGATGGAGCCACGCAGCCGCGACATGACTGCTTTCATGACCCCTCTCGGATTACTCCGCATCACTTCCATGCCCACCGGATACACCAACTCGCCTGCGGAATTTCAGCGGTGCATGACCTTCATACTCCACAATGAAATTCCTCACATCGCGAACGTCTTTATCGATGATGTACCCATCAAAGGTCCCGCGAGCAGCTACCCAGATGCAGATGGGAATCCCGAAACCTTACCAGAAAATTCGGGAATCAGACGTTTCATCTGGGAGCACGCGAATGATGTTCATCGTATCATGCATCGAATTAAATGTGCAGGCACCACCTTCTCCGGTTCTAAAACTCAAATTTGTCGACGCGAAGCCTTAATAGTCGGGCAACGATGCCATCCCGAGGGCAGATCCCCCGATACGGAACGTGTGGATAAAATCCTGAGTTGGCCACCCCTGGAAAATCCACAGGATGTACGACAATTTTTAGGTTTATGCGGCACGGTACAAATTTGGATAAAGGGTTATTCCGGGCTGGTTTGACCACTTACAGAATTATACCGGAAGGGAGTCGAGTTCGAATGGGATGAGAGACGCCAGCATGCCTTTCAGCAAATGAAGGAATTGGTGAGCTCTGCACCAGCATTGCGCCCCATCGACTACACCTCGCCGAATCCCGTAATTCTCTCCGTGGACTCCAGCAATAAAGCTACAGGGATGATTCTTTCCCAAATTGACGAGAATGGAAAACGCAGGCCAGCGAGATACGGATCTATCCCCATGTCCGAGCGCGAAAGCCGATATTCTCAGCCCAAGCTGGAATTATTTGGCCTATACCGAGCGCTTCGGCATTGGCGATTATATGTCATTGGAGTCCAGAATTTGCAAGTAGAAGTCGACGCGCAATATATTCGAGGGATGCTGAATTCACCAGACTTGCAGCCTAATGCAGCAGTTAACCAGTGGGTCCAAGGCATTCTGATGTTTGACTTTGAATTGATCCACGTGCCCGCGGAACGATTTCTCGGCCCCAATGCCCTATCCTGTCGGCCTCCAGACCCCGATGATCCGCGATTGGATGATGATGACAGTTGGCTCGACGACATTGCCCTTCTTACTCTTCTTCCGGATCGTAGACCTCCCCGAATGGACTCTAGCCCATGAAAGCCGCCTATGTACCCGCTTACGAACCTCCCCTCATGTTATCTAATGCGTGCCTCGACCGAGCGCCTTCTCCTCGACATCAGGCATTTTCTTAACACTCTTGAGTCTCCACATATCACCGATCTAGCCGCCAAACGCCGTTTCCTGCTGCAGGCCGCGAAATATTTTGTCTCCCCAGATACTGGGCACATGTACCGACGAAACGGGAAGTTACCACCTCTTCGCGTAATTTTTGACCCCGCCACACGTCTTGACATTTTAACTCAGGCACATGAAGACTTAGGACACCGAAAGCTCGAAGCCACGTATGAAACCCTGCGTCGCCAAGTATTTTGGCCCCACCTGCGTGCAGATATTCAGCACCATGTGAATTCATGTCATGAATGTCAAATTCGGAGTCTTAAACGTAAGGAAGTTCCCGTTACCGTTTCGGTGCCGACAACGATCTTCAGCAAGCTTTATATTGACGTAATGTTCATGCCTAAAGCGCAGGGATACAAATTTATCGTGGCCGCTCGAGACGACTTAACTGGTGTGTGTGAAGCTCAGGCCCTGAAGTCTTGTACCGCCCGCACCCTCTCTACGTTCTTTTGGAAATACATTTATTGCAGGTATGGAGTTCCCCTACAGGTCACCACAGATAACGGTTCCGAGGTCGAAGCTGGGTTTGCGGAGCTGATGAAGCGCATGAGTGTCCCGCATGTTAAAATTTCCCCGTACAACAAGCATGCAAATGGTGTAGTAGAGCGCGGCCATTTCACGCTCCGCGAAGCTCTCGTTAAAGCATGTCGGGGAAGAATTACTCGCTGGCCTGACTTATTAGCCGAAGTGGTATTCGCAGATCGTGTGACTGTCAGCAAAGTCACCGGGTTCTCTCCGTATCAGCTTCTACACGCCACCGACCCAATTTTGCCTTTCGACCTAACCGAGGCTACTTTTCTGGTGGAAGGGTTTCGCTCCGGATTGAGTACCGCGGAATTGTTGGCCCTTCGTGCACGACAGCTCGGCCGGCATGAGGAGGACATCAAGAAAGCGGCGGAGACCCTGAAAGCTGCACAATTCAAATCGAAGGAGCAGTTCGAGCGAAGGTTCATCAAGAAATTGCAGAAGGAACACTATAAATCAGGTGAATTGGTCCTACTGCGGAATACTCGCGTCGAAGCCTCCTTAAATCGGAAGACTCAGCCACGCTACCTCGGACCCTTCGAAGTTGGCCGGAAAACGCGTGGAGGCGCATACGAGCTACTTGAATTGGACGGAACCCCATATCCCCTGAATAATGTTGCCGTGTTCAGACTCCTTCCGTACATCTCCCGTGACCATTGGTTTATGAAACGGGGATGGCTGGGCGATGATGAAGAAGACGAGTAAATTTTCTTCACGTAAGCTCCTGCACACGCCAAGCAAACTAATTCGGGATGGACTTCTAACTTTAGCCTCACTTATACCAGACGACCTCTATAGAATGACCCCGCCTTTCCGCCTTCATGGGCCCTACTTCCTTCTACGCACTCACGCTTTGGGCTCGCCACCGACTCGACGAGGAAGTTTACTGCTACACTGGTTCGGACGAGCGAAAGCGAAACACGTTGTGCTGTGAACTGAAATTCCGCATGCCCTACCTCTTCCCTGCGCCTGCACGCCGCCCACTCGCACCCGCCTCATCCCTTAGCGAGTCAGAGACTGCCATCACTCGCAGCGGCTTCGAGTATGCCCCGCGATTCACCAGCCAAACACATTTCGAAACCCTTCGAGACTCGGTACTCCCCAGCCAGGACGCCCCGCCTGTATGCGACTACAACGGACGGATAGTATTTCAAATAGAGCTGAGCGATCGAGTATCCTTCTCTGGAAGCGGTACTACTATCCCGCGCTACGCTATCCTACATCCCAACGCGGCAGCCTGCATCGACTTCGAGGACCAGCTGGTACTTGCTACGCCGCAAGGCAAAGTATCTGTGGTGAAAGTCATTCGGAACCATGGACAGTCCAGTCACTTGCCCTTCACGGGAGTAATTGAATGTCTCGATCTACGTTTCCACTCCCCCACTTGCATAGTACTCCTCGCCCCAGTTCGCCTCTTACACGACACCTTTCTTCCCACTTCGTCGCCTAACAGCCTCTTTCTAGGAAGCTCGGTTAGCAGCCATATCCTGCTCGAGACGGCGTACGACCTCGTCTCAGACCGCGCCACGCTTCCTCGAGGATATTACTGAGAAGGAGAGTCGTTCGGAATGCATCGGATTCCTGTGGTGATATCTTCGGACGATGAGGAGGAGGAGGATCAGTTAGTGGAGGACGCGAACAGTGCCGAATAATTCTCTACTCGATTTCCCCATATGCACCATGCAGATCTTGAGCTTGTGACCACGAATCCCATGAAGTTTCCACAATTTTCGATCAAGCATCAGAAATGCAAACTTAAATTCTGGGAATGGCCGAATTCGAGTCATAACTCTTGCTTTCCTTCCATGATGAGGCCCCTGCGCGAATGATCTCCGCCCAACCGCCCACGACCCTTTACGACACGGCTACCCCCAGGCATGCCGGCTGCCACCGGATGGTGAAGGCCTACGCCTTTAAGAACTCAATCGCCATCACACCCTCTTTTAATTACGCCTTTTTCCCTCTCGCTTTTTTTTGCCCGGTCCTGTACTCATCCCCACCACCAATCTCCTGCCTTTATGATAGTCGATATGGACAGCTTCACCTTCTTCAACAATCGTGCCCCTCCTGCCTTCATCGGAATACCCAACGGATCGCCCGCTCCACGCGGAACTATGTGGAGGTGGAGAGAGTGCCCGGGATGGAGAACCTTCATGCATTCGTACCCTCTACTCGCCCCGAACCAGCCTCCCAATCTTCCACCTCAGCAGCGCGTCGCATTCCCGGTGACCCTGTATGACACCGTCGAGGTGCAGCCAGATCACCGTGTCCCCAGATACGTTGTCGGCTCCGCCGGTATCTTGATCATTCCCCCAGCAAGCCAGCTCATACCCGCCGAGGAGTTGGTGGTTTTCGCACCCGTAGCTGCCCACGGTCCCGTCGATGCGCTCCCGCAGTACTCCGTTGAGACGGCTGAAATGAAAACACGCTTACAATTTGGCGAAACTCAGTCTAAACCGATCATCTTACCGCTCGGTGGTACACAATTAGAGTCAGAGTGAGCTCCGAGCTGCTGATTGAGTCTCAAAGATGTGATGGAATACAAATGATTGACCATACTGCGACTGTATACGATACTCTAAACAATGTGGGGTCAGTACAGTGTTCAGTGAGTTAGTCATGAGTAGTCGTCTGATAGTGGCCATAACTCATATGTGAGGGCGGTATCACGCAGGATCACTAGAAACCATACCAAGGAGATTGTATGAATATCCATATTTATTTAAACACTGCTACACAAAGATCATAGACCTCTAGCAGGGATTTTGGGCCAATATAGTCTTGTCGTGACTAAAGATAATAGTCATGACTAAAGATAATAGTCATGACTCCGAGTTGTATGAGAAATAGTAATTCTCAGGCACAGATAAACAGTCGTGAATAATGGAAGAGTCGCGACTACTAAAACAGACCTTCGGGCGAGCTCCGAGAGTGTGATCACATGTCAGATGGTGAACCAGTTGACTAAGTGAGTCAATCCGAGGATTCCCGATGAAGTCCGAGAAGATCCGACGATCTGATCAGACATTCACATGAAAGATATGGTTGTCATGATTAGGTCGAAAGCACGCAATATGGCGTCAAGGCGGTCTAGATCGCTCCGGATCTTGCCTTGACTAAAGATAGATGATGCTGAAGGCTCTCCAGAACTTTCGGAACTAGTCTAGACTGTCGGAATTGAATCCTATAGGCCACAGGCCGCAGATCTCCGATCAAACACGGTTGATAGACGGATAAAAGGACCATATACCTCATTTCTATTACTCATTTTCCTTATCTGGCATGTACTAAAATAGATTGTAAATTAGTATAAAGTCTCAGTAGAATAACGCAATACCGGACTGTATTTTCCTCCCAGCTACTATAGCCGTAACTATTGTCGTCATTGGTTGTGGGTCACGGGGTCAGTGCACGTCTGGGTTTTACGCGGAGATTTGTTTAAACACATTTCGAAGTTGTACTACTTTTAGCAAAGATATATATAGAACCAGAACATAGTTGTTTGATAACCAAAGTCCCAGCAAAGTAAGCTGAATAAGAAAGTCATAAGAAACAGTCAAGTCTGTACCGAAGTGGTCCTTTAAGAGTTGCGACTAAGTGTCAAGATGGAGGATAGCTGTTGATATCGTTCCTTTGAGTTCGTTTGCAGTCTAAGTACCAAAGAAGTAAAGTCTAAGACGGTCTCAAGTGACCTAAAGTTCAGTCCAAGTGTGGCTTAAGTTGTCGGAGTTGTTCAAGTACACTCGCGACTGTGTTTCATTCCATCCAAACACCCCAAAGATAGTGTTTCTCTTGTGAGAGACTTTAGTCAAGGTTCTCGAGTGATACTCGCGAATATTCCAAAGGGCACAGTTAGATTTATAGTCATTTATTGCAACTGTCTACGGTTCATCTTACTCAATTCTGATTGAGAGGACCCTAGTTATAGAAGCACCAATATAGTCAAGTAGTAGTAGTGTGTGTGTGTGTTAGGTGTAGTTCATTTTGTGTGCGTCTTGCACATATCTTGAGATTATACTTTTCACGACTATACTTGGGTGCACCGTTTCACTGTAATCGAATGCCAGGAGCTATATGCACCTCAAGCGCCCAGGTTGATACTTCTCGCCCCATCGGACCTTTTCGACCTTCCTCCACTCGCCGTCCCCAACCCATGTTACACCGGGGAACGATATATGCTGACCCCGATAGTTACGGAGTTGCAGTTCAACTTGCAGCTGGACGAGGAAGAGGGAGGGGAAGCAGAAGGAAGAGAAACGGAAGGACCAACAGCCGACCTCATCAACACCACTGACGACGATGCCGTTGATAGAGCCATCAAACGCCTCATCCGAAGCTACGTAGGCAAGCAGCAGCCGTCCCTAACAACTGCCACTAACTCCCTGAAACTTAGAAAGCGACGCCCTTCTTGAAGCTTTTGGTCAGGTGTGCTTTACGAGTCCTGAACTAGTTGGCTACTACTACTATCCTTGACGCATGCATTTCCATACTACGCACCCCAATACACATGACTCCTTACTCGATCACGGGGCCAGCGCGTGGCTTCTCAAAACAGAAATGCCGAGACTTACGTATTTTTAAGTCTCCGATCATGGAATGAGGCATTTGCTTCAGGGAAATGTGCTGCCTAACATGTTTGGAAATTCGCTGCTGCATGGCGATTAATCGGCTCCGCTTTTGGTATAAGAGAACATACAGCGTCCTTGATCTCATCGACTGTATGCATGGACCCCAATCAAACTGAAGACTCCGGATCTCAGCGGCCCTCATTTACGCATACTCGGCAACTATACCAGCCCCTCCAGAACAGGGCCGAGCTGATACTGTCGACCATCACTCCGCTTGATCCGATACAATTCGTCGTAGCTCAATCCACGCACGCTCTTCCCCCACACCGAGACCATAGCATCCTCGAGGCGTACCTCGACCCGCCCATCTGCAGATTCGGTAAATGCGTGTACCCTATCCAACGACTTACCGGTGGTCTACTGTACCATGGCTGCGTCATCCATTGCACTGGATCACGGTCGGGAATCCTTATCCCCTACCAATTTGGAGCCTGCAGCCGACGTGATGATTACGTAATGCTGAAGTGTAGCGGAACCGGTGTGGGTGACATTTGGATCGAGGCCACATACAGAAGGGTGTATTGGGACATGCTACCGTTGACCCTTCGACAATGCCCACAGGAATCCAAACATGAAAACAGCACGGAGATTCTGCACGTCTACTCGCGCCCTGATGACAAACCCGGGAACTCGTCCACCCTTTTACGATGGAAGATGAAAAATTTCAGAAGGTCAACCGAGGACGGTTGAGGTATGTTCCCCGCGGATGTCAGACTCCCACTAAAGTGGTAGTCAGAACATGACAATTCAAGGCGATTTGTGCTATGGGCAGACGCAAGGGAGATTTGATGGGATCGACTTCATTACTCACTCCAACTCATTCGGAGTCACTTCCACTCACTCGCTGAAGTATTTGATGGGATCGATTTCTTTACTCACTCCGACTCATTTGGAGTCACTTCCACTCATTCGCTGAAGTTCTTGATGGGATCAATTTTCCTTTTCGACTGACTCATTGGGAGTTGCTTCCATTCATTTGTAGCACAGCCGCTTAGAAATTTTGGACTGGACTCACAACAAGTCATTTCGACTCGTGAAGAGTCATTTGGACTCAGTTCCTTGTAGTATAAATTTAGCTAGTTTTGTACCCTTTTGGAATCCAAGTACTTTTCCCCCAAAGTCTTCCCACACACGCTACGCCCTCTGGGACAGTATCGGTTACTGTTCCAATCCAAGTACCTTCCAGTTGACTTCCCACGTACGTTTTTGCCCACGGGAGCAGTACAGTTACTGTTCCGCCCCACGCTACTGATATCCTGCACGCTCTGACTCTCGATCACGTAAATCGAGCCACGTTCCCCGACCCGCACGCACGACCCCGACTCTCGATCACATAAATCGAGCCACGTTCCCTGACCCGCACGCACGACCCCGACTCTCGATCACGTAAATCGAGCCACGTTCCCCGACCCGCACGCACGACCCCGACTCTCAATCACGTAAATTGAGCCATGTTCCCCGACCTGCACGCACGACCCCGACTCTCAATCACGTAAATTGAGCCACGTTCCCCGACCCGCACGCACGCCCCCGACTCTCGATCACGTAAATCGAGCCACGTTATTCCTACCTGTTTACCCCTACACCTTCATTCCCGTACCCCTATTCCAATCCTTGATCCTACCTTTTGATCTATTTTTAAACTACAACTTTGTTGGCGCTTCCCTGTCGAACCTTACTTAATAAAATTTGTGCTTGGATTTAATTTTTCGAGTGCAAATTTTTGTCATATCCTGCACGCTCTGACTCTCGATCACGTAAATCGAGCCATGTTCCCTGACCTGCATGCACGACCCCGACTCTCGATCACGTAAATCGAGCCATGTTCCCCGACCCGCACGCACGACCCCGACTCTCGATCACGTAAATCGAGCCACGTTCCCCGACCTGCACGCACGACCCCGACTCTTGATCACGTAAATCGAGCCACGTTCCCCGACCCGCACGCACGCCCCCGACTCTTGATCACGTAAATCGAGCCACGTTATTCCTACCTGTTTACCCCTACACCTTCATTCCCGTACCCCTATTCCAATCCTTGATCCTACCTTTTGATCTATTTTTAAACTACAACTTTGTTGGCGCTTCCCCGTCGAACCTTACTTAATAAAATTTGTGCTTGGATTTAATTTTTCGAGTGCAAATTTTTGTCAGATCCTCCCGCCTCTGACATCGTTGGACACACCAATCACAATCGGCACTCGGTTCTACCTGCAACACACGTCAAACTCGAGGAGGCTGAATGCACAATGTGTATTTTGGTCTCAGAACTGCGCGGTGGGCCACCGGCCGAGTGCTTTATTTAATTCCAGCAGAATTCAAAACAATGGAAGATTCATAACCGACGCATGTGTGCAGAATTTCTCAATTTCCCCTCATATGTTTAGATCTATTATCAATGACTTTTTCACCCGTCAATGACCACGGTGTGTCGCATCTGAACGAACCGTGTCGCACTCACAGTGTACTGTGTACGCTGCATGTGTTCAATCCCGGAAAAAATGGCAGTGGTCATTTTGAAAACTTCAGTTCTAATACCATGGCCTTCATGGATGTGAGAGTCTTGGGACCCAAAAATAAACAATTCAAAGACCAACTTCCTGACTGTAAGTCTGGCACTTACTTACAGTGATTGATGAAACCTGGTCCAATTATTACTAACCATCTTTGATGGATGATCCCAGTATTTAAACCTTTCCCATCAGTTGTACTTGTTTATCTTGTCTTTCACTTACACTACGACAATCTAGATCACTGTTCCTGTCTTTCTGTCTGAATCAGTGAGGACACATTGCCGGCGTCCTTTTACTGACTCCTGAGTTCAAACTTCAACACTGGATAATTTAAATTTACACGCCCCAACTTGTGCAAGTTGATCGATCCTGGTGATCCTGGCACGTTGACAGAGAGAGCTTCGGCCGTACCAACAAGGAATTAAATCTATATGCAGCTTGCGGCATCTCAAAAAAATTACATGAACCATTCGAGAGTTGGCCGTTGAGACGGCTGAAATGAAAACACGCTTACAATTTGGCGAAACTCAGTCTAAACCGATCATCTTACCGCTCGGTGGTACACAATTAGAGTCAGAGTGAGCTCCGAGCTGCTGATTGAGTCTCAAAGATGTGATGGAATACAAATGATTGACCATACTGCGACTGTATACGATACTCTAAACAATGTGGGGTCAGTACAGTGTTCAGCGAGTTAGTCGTGAGTAGTCGTCTGATAGTGGCCATAACTCATATGTGAGGGCGGTATCACGCAGGATCACTAGAAACCATACCAAGGGGATTGTATGAATATCCATATTTATTTAAACACTGCTACACACAAAGATCATAGACCTCTAGCAGGGATTTTGGGCCAATATAGTCTTGTCATGACTAAAGATAATAGTCATGACTCCAAGTCGTATGAGAAATAGTAATTCTCAGGCACAGATAAACAGTTGTGAATAATGGAAGAGTTGCGACTACCAAAACAGACCTTCGGGCGAGCTCTGAGAGTGTGATCACATGTCAGATGGTGAACCAGTTGACTAAGTGAGTCAATCCGAGGATTCCTGATGAAGTCCGAGAAGATCCGACGATCTGATCAGACATTCACATGAAAGATATGGTTGTCATGATTAGGTCAAAAGCATGCAATATGGCGTCAAGGCGGTCTAGATCGCTCCGGATCTTGCCTTGACTAAAGATAGATGACCCTGAAGGCTCTCCGGAACTTTCGGAACTAGTCTAGACTGTCGGAATTGAATCCTATAGGCCACAGGCCGCAGATCTCCGATCAAAAGCGGTTGATAGACGGATAAAAGGACCATATACCTCATTTCTATTACTCATTTTCCTTATCTGGCATGTACTAAAATAGATTGTAAATTAGTATAAAGTCTCAGTAGAATAACGCGATTCTAGACTGTATTTTCCTCCCAGCTACTATAGCTGTGACTATTGTCGTCATTGGTTGTGGGTCATGGGGTCAGTGCACGTCTGGGTTTTACGCGGAGATTTGTTTAAACACATTTCGAAGTTGTACTACTTTTAGCAGAATATATATAGAACCAGAACATAGTTGTTTGATAACCAAAGTCCCAGCAAAGTAAGCTGAATAAGAAAGTCATAAGAAACAGTCAAGTCTGTACCGAAGTGGTCCTTTAAGAGTCGCGACTAAGTGTCAAGATGGAGGATAGCTGTTGATATTGTTCCTTTGAGTTCGGTTGCAGTCTAAGTACCCAAGAAGTAAAGTCTAAGACGGTCTCAAGTGACCTAAAGTTCAGTCCAAGTGTGGCTTAAGTTGTCGGAGTTGTTCAAGTACACTCGCGACTGTGTTTTATTCCATCCAAACACCCCCAAAGATAGTGTTTCTCTTGTGAGAGACTTTAGTCAAGATTCTCGAGTAATACTCATGATTATTCCAAAGGGCACAGTTAGACCTATAGTCATTCATTGCAACTGTCTACGGTTCATCTTACTCAATTCTGATTGAGAGGACCCTATTTATAGAAGCACCAATATAGTCAAGTAGTAGTAGTGTGTGTGTGTGTTAGGCGTAGTTCATTTTGTGTGCGTCTTGCACATATCTTGAGATTATACTTTTCACGACTATACTTGGGTGCACCGTTTCACCGTAGTCAATGCATGGGCAATGCTGAGGACCGCACTGGAGGAGTGGACACAAGTGGTTGAAGTGTGAAACAAGTTGAATGACAAAAGCCTGACACGATATTAATAAGTACTGCCTATAGCTGTTTCACTGCATTGACTGAGTAAGCTTTGGGCCGCCGAAGGCATTCAAAACTTCAGTAATGTTACTAACTATACCAGACCAAACCATGACCTTTACTTCACTAAAATTCACATCAATCTTGGTAGCAGGCTGTGCCGCTTGTCGGCCTTACCGCTTTATTTTTCTGCACAACGATGTTAGGCTGCCTTCTATGACGTTCCTGATGTTGCAAAAATCAAACTGCGCGCGTGCGAACTATGCACGAGTTTTTCTTTCTTTTGGACAAATTGCAATACTGGCACTGGTAGACTACTGAGGTCCTATAGAGATATCTACTGCTTCAGTAGACCCCTGTGCAAATGTAGAGAGACAAAGAAACATGTTTGATCATATTTTTAGCAACAGATCAACCATTAGCCGAGTTTGCCATAGCTGGCAAACTCAAAGGTCGACATGGTGGCAGTTGCTGGCCCATGTCGCATTGTCATCTTGATCTACTCGCCGTCGGTATCATCTCCATGCATGTCTTGCTGCCGCGTCTGACGTTGCAAAAATAAAACTGCGTGCGCGCGAACTCTGCATGTCAGCCTCAAATATATCTGCCTATTGCCAGTGGGTGCATAATAGGTTGTGAGTATCTCTAGATACATTGGTGGTTCAAACGGAGACCTGGATTGCTTCTTGGAAGCCTGCCGAAGAATTGATCGCTTTTTTTGATGCGATCAAATTTGAGTTGAAGGGGTCAACTTGCCTCTGAGGCTTAAATGTGGAGGCTGTGGAGGGTTAAGCAAGGCAAGTTGACAACCGCGAGTCCTGCAACCTCTCCAATTGCAATGGCATGGAGGCAAATGGAAAATGATGGGAAAAAAATCTCACAGTTTTGGGGCACACAACTGTGACCTTTTTTAAACATCTGGAATGTGATGCCCGAATATGAATAGTGATTGGTAACTCATCTTGCTTAACCGTCCACATTTAAGCCTTGAGATGACCACTTCAACTGTAATTTGATCGCATCAAAATGGCGATCAATTCTTCGGCAGGCTTCCGATGGTCTTCATGAAGCAATCCAGGCCTCCGTTTGAGCCACCAATGTATCTAGAGATACTCGCAACATATTACGCACCCAATAGGCAGATATATTTGAGGCTGACAAAAAAAACTTCGCGCAGAGTTCGCGCGCATGCAGTTTTATTTTTGCAACGTCGGACGTGGCAGCAACATGCATGGGGATGATACCGACGGCGAGTAGATTGAGGTGACAATGCGACATGGGCCAGCAACTGCCACCGTGTTGACCCTTGAATTTGCCAGCTCTGGCAAACTCGGCTAACGGTTGATTGCTAAAAATATGATCACACATGTTTCTTGGTCTCTCTACGTTCGCACAGGGGTCCACTGAAGCAGTAGATATCCCTATAGGACCCCAATAGTCTACCAGTGCCAGTATTACAATTTGTCCCCCCCCAAAAAAAAACTCGCGCATAGTTTGTGTGTGTGCAGTTTTGATTTTTGCAACATCGGGAACATCATAGCCTTCCTCATGTAACTACTCGCAACTTCGCCTCTTGGATCTGAGCATCCTCCCAGTCGTTTCTACCTTCCAGACAACTTCCAGCAGGTTCCAGAGTAATCTTACCGCTCTCAAGGGCTTTTGCGAAACCATAGTACTAGGATCTCCTATCTCTTGCAGCAGGCTTTCAGCCTATGGGGTTACAACACTAGCGACGTCTACAATCTATAGCAATGGCCGATTGAACCGCTCTCTGTTATATTCGCCTCAAAAATAAAAAGACTCTGCTCGGAGGGGCAATTACATTTATTCACCCTATTGACTGCCTATTTGTCCCTTCCCTCATTGCTCTCAGCATTTAATCACCCACGTGTTCTCGTCTCTGCTCCCCCTGGCCACAAATCCTGTTGAGACCATCCAACAGCCGGCCGTAGAGCGGCATGCACAGACTCAATGAACGCCCTAAACGATGCCTGGCATCTAAAAATGTTCAATCAAGTATACAGTCTGTGTTTTGTCTTTATCTTTCAAATACGGATCAAGTCCAGAATAATATTGCAGTGAAGCGTATTCAACCCGTAACCCAGACTCCGAGACTCATAATAACTAGTCTGGACTCGGTAAATAATTGCGAAAATATGCGGCAAGCGCTTCGGTGCTTCAACGGTGCCTGCCACATTTTTTAGTCGCTCGTATATTGACTGGTTAGTCTAAGAAGTGGAATCTGTGACCGGAGGAGGAACCAGGGCTGCCTGGAAGGCTATTCTATTGTGGTTCCGGGTTTTTTATTTTGTTTTAGGGAGCCGTAGCTGAGTGCAATGTATGCAAGGTACACTTGGTAGTAGCATTTTGTCCCAGTTTCTTTATTTAATTGAACCAAAGGTGGTTGATATATTTTATTCAGTAATGAGGATCAAGGCGGTGCTTTTCTTTCGTCTTTGAGGCCAAAATTGGGTGGTTTTATCGCATAATCCTTGGCAGGGGCTTTCCGGGTGTCGCAAAAAGCCTATGTCGGAGATAAGCCAATATAGGTTAATATAAGGCAGTATAAGTCTGTAAGATCATTGGGGGGTCTATAACTTTCAAAATTGCGCTATCCTGGGTTATAAGGACTTACAGAGGTTATAGGGTTATACAGGGTTATAGGAGGTTATAGTGGCTTATAACTAGCCGAGGTAAAATTTCGAAAAGATCTTGCTCCCCTCCACTGGTACTTTGTAGTACCAGCGGGAAGAGAGTAGTTACTTTACTAGTTAGAATCATTATTATTATTAAGTATCAGTTAACAAGGTAGGTCAGGGTCAGTCTTCAGTAATCATATTATAAAGTGTTGAGGACTCAAATTACATTCAGAGTATCCGTTATCAGTGCAGGGAAAAGCTCAGATGTCACCAACACAGTTTTGCACCGTGCTCAGCACGCGGGCTGGAGCTCCACTCCACTCAGCTCCACCCGCTCCACAACTGACCGAAGTGCCTGTAAATTAACCCCCAAAACGGCGTTTTTTTTGGTGGGTGAGGCCGATTCGGCAGATTAGGATATTGGGACAATATATAGATGCCTCTCAGCCCTCAATGTCCCACAATATCACTCAAGGATATATTGAATTATAACTACTTATACCCTAGTTGTAAGCCTAGTATAAGTCGCTGTAACTCGCTTATAAGCCTGTAACCCTTCCTAACCCCTTATAGGCGACCAGGCCCTTTTGCGACAGGGCCTTCTGGAATAATAATGTTTCCAGATAATTGTCTGGTCCCTGCCACTATTTCCAGACTTGCTTATATGGTCCAGTAGAACTACATGGTGAATTTATTTCGGTTTATTTCTTTTTGGTTTCTGCATCTGATTTTTCAGGAGTATTGTAAAATTATCAGTGCTTTGTTCTCAATATGCCATGAGCTGCAAGTATTTTATTGGGTGATGCCCACTTATGCACGTATACTGTAAGGGCTGACAGCTCTGCGACAAGGGTACATTGTAAAAAAAAAGTTGAATAAAAAGGACATCAATGGCGAGACTAGCCGGAGGCGGATGCTAAAAGCAAAAGACACAATTTGAGGAAACAGCACCTGACCACTTCACCAACCAATCAATATAGGAATATATAGGGGGTCTGGGGCTCTGAATATTTTAATTTCTGCCCACATACATCGGTATCGGGCTAGCAGACAAACCAAGAACAGTCTGAGCGTCGGCGGTCATATGATCATCGACGTTGGATGGTGTTCCAATAACTGGGAACACGGCTGAGACCACTGTTAAATTTGGAGTTCTGATAGAATACACTTGAAAATCCGAGATTGGCCATTTTTTCACAGCATTAATTGATTGTTAAATGATTGACCGGATCAAGAGATTAGATGCTCTGATAAATTGCACACAGCTTTAGATAATCCCTACAACATGGCCACCATTCGCCCAGCGACCATCTCAGAGCTCGCTAGCCACGCTAAGGCCCTCGACGCTGGCGCAAAGAATACTAATGATTTGAAGGCTCTGCTACGACGGGCAGATGCGCTGAGGAAGGAGGCTATGAGACTGGTGAATCCTCCTGGAAATGGCAATTCAAGCGCAAGTGGAAGCAGCAATGCGAATGCTAGTCCAGAGAACTATGAACACGCCTTCGTCGCAGATTCGGAAGGCGTGGGCGGATGGCGAGGCTCGGCGCTGTCAGCGTTTATCGATTTATTTTCCGGATCGCTGCTGATTTTCTATTTTAGCCACCCGTCCCTGCACTACCCCACCATCCCAGAGCTCGCTCGCCATGCTAGTCCAGAGAACTATGAACACGCCTTCGTCGCCTTTGCGCGCGCCGCTACTTTGATATTGGACACGATCCCGGGGCATCGCGATTATACGGGCGTTCTGACTGCGGAACAGCGGGACAACTTGGCAAAGGTAGGCTCGTCGGAGCATCTCGTTACCCCGTATTGACTGGGTGCAGAATGGGCAAGACATTATACAACACTTGGGGCAGCTTAAGGGCATGCTGGTCGAGAGATACAACCGCTATTCACGGAGCGGCGACCAGAATGACGCCGCAGTGCCGGCGTTTATGGCTGCTACAGCCGCGGCCAGTCGTGCTTCACCATCCAATCCATCGGAATCGGTCTCGTCTGCAACCCCTTCTCGAATACTCGTCTACCAGGTTCGCAATGTGCTTTCTGAACCGCGTAGCCTCAGGCTCATTGAGGAAAATTTGGTATTCTAAAGCGTCTGCTCTCTTTCCTTCAAGATGTTTCTCGCGCCATGAACCCATCGTGCGTGCATAGACTTTTGCATTTGAAGATATTTGCTAATCCTTCGTAGAATCGCCTCAACGCTGCATGACCACCACAGCACGATGTCTACGACCGACACCGCTTCGGCTCTTGTCATAAGCCGTGAATCGCGGGCCGTCTTGTTACAGGTCTCGCAAAAAATCTTCGCATGATCGCAAAAGTTAATGATTGCGCAGGCAGCCTCACATCTTGGTATCAGCAGCAATCCCAAGCTCCGCGAGGCCCTCCATGAAGACGAGACGCGAATCGCAATGCACCTCCAGTCAATTCTAGATTCCCAAGCCGCCAAAGAGGCGGTCCTTGTTCTCAAAGGAGATTCGGCGCAGCATTTTCTGGATGTTATCCAACATGTTGCGTGACCCGTTCAAGTTCCTCTTCGGAACTTGTCTGACCTCCCTCTACCAGACGCTCGACAGGGGATTACTGATTGAGCAGGAACACAATGCCAAGGCTCGGAGAATGATAATCAAGCTTTCCGAAGCGTGCGACAAGCTTCCATCGCCCTTGTTCATCACCGGAGTCAGTGGGCGCGATCACGACGCAACGTTTGGCGGGGGTTTTGGTGATATATATCGAGCGTCATATGGCGGAAAGACGGTTGCACTCAAGCACATGCGGACGTTTCATCGTGGATCTGAGCTGCGTCGTATTCGTTTGGTATGTCTGAATTCTCGGACATTGCCGTCTGTGTTAAGTAAAAAAACGCAGCAATTTTGCAGGGAAGCGCTTATCTGGCAGGATTTAAAGCATCCATATATTCTGCCCATGTTGGGCATCGATCGAGAGAGTTTTCCTTCATCTCTTTGCATGGTATCACCTTGGATGGAGAACGGTACTGTTTTAAATTGCCTCGAACATGGAAGGCAAGATGTGGATAAATTCGTGCGTGCTCTATTTAGTGTCTGGCGTGGCTTCTTTTCAACTTCGCCTGCAGCTCGGGGAAGTTGCGCAAGGTCTAGAGTATCTTCACTCCCGCAACATTGTACATGGCGACCTGCGTGGTGTAGGATATTTGTCGCACTTGATGCGCTCTTAGCACCCATAGCTGTAGACATTTGCCTACAGGCATGAATCTAGCCACAAAACCCATTGTCTATCACCCTGGCGCTAGCCATCATGGCTGTGGCCATCTGTCTTAGTCTAATATATGCCCTTTCACCGGCGGCCTCTGCTCATCTTTGGGGTATCTCCCCGGCCATCACCCGTACTGACATTTAATCAAATAAAATACGGTGATCCCATTGATCTTAGAGGAAAAACTCTGTTGTTCCAGCCCCATTTGGTATAAGCAAATTCCGCCCATTGCATGGCCAAATGCAGCCTGCTGTCATGCTGTCATAGATATTATTATTAGCTGCGATCACATTCTTGATTAGATAGAACTAGATTAGATTAGATTAGATTTAGATTACACATGCTGCGTGAAAAACTGGTCAAGCTCAAGACCATCTGCGCCATCTACTGCTACTAGGTGCTGAGCGGCGGCAAGCACAGGTATGTCCCACTTCTGACGGAAGTAGTCACGCAAGCGCAGACGCCACCTGGCCTGTTTCGCTGCATATCCCCGCAAGCCAGACTGCAAAGCACTGTCGACATCCGTCCTCAAATCAGCCTGCCCCTCCCACCAGCCAGCTTCCCAAGTCAAATACCTCAGGACCCGTCGCATCTCCTCCCGCAGAAGCATGACCTCTTCGACCCAACGGTTCTTCCGTGCTTGTGCACGCGCCCACTCGACACGGACAGCTTAGCAGCCTCGTTAGTCACACAATAATGACAAATACTCGTACTCACAGGCGTGAAGATGCTTTTCACTATCTCCGAGTGCACCCGGTGTTGTCCAGATCCAGGACATGACGCGCTTCGATGTGCCGGGTTGGTTTCTGGGTGCGCGTGCACCTCGGCCGGCCCCAATCATCGCAAGCTTCTTGCGTGCAGCCGCATCAGTATCTCCCCAGTCGCCATCCAGCTGGATATCGTTGGGAAGAAGCGCAGGGAACTCGGGAATGTGCTCCTCCCCTACCACCAGTTCCACCAGTGCTGCACGTCCCTTGCGATATTTGGCTGCCGCCGCGTCGACACGCTCCCCGATTTGCCCGATTAGTGTTGCAGCCTTTGTGGATTGGATTTGGCCAGTGACGTTGGCGTTGCGGTAGTTGATGAAGTGTCGTTTCGCATGCAGGCGGGTACGCAATGTCGCAAGCGTATTCTGGCATTGAGAAACACGCAGCTTGCGCTCCATCTCGCACAGCCCCCGGACACACCCCGCCTCGCGATCACCCGCCGTGATCTCATGTGGCATCCACAACGTGATCGCCTCTGCCAACGGCGGCACAGCATTAGAATCCCTTGCGGCCTCCTCCGCCTCCACTAACTGTCGAGCCCCTGGCATGAAGATTCCTTGTAAATGCCGGAATGTCGACAGCTTCTTGAAAAATGTCGTTCGACGCTCTTGAATCTTTCCGTGGCGGTCTGCCGACACCAATCTGGTACCTGCCAGCTCGGCGATAATACGACGTCTGTACAACCATCAGCTACGTTGCTTCCCTGTCATTCACGCTTACTGAATTTCTTCCAACTGGAAGCCAGCAACAATAAATGCGACGGCGCTCGTCCCATGAACCGGCGCTGTACCCGCTGCTGCCTCCGCTGTCTCTTCCTGCTTTAGCTGGAGTCGTGTTTCAGCCTCCGTTGGGCAGTCTGGACCCACATCAGTACAGAAATCTCGAGACGAACATGGAATACTCACCTCCATGCGGCAATGCATATGGATTTGGCTGGCTTTTGTCAGCCAGCCACGCATCGATGTCCTTCTGCCACAGCTGCTGGACTTCGTGCTCAACCGTCCGGCTACATGCTTTGAAGGCGGTGATCTGCCGCTCCTGCTCCGCGATCGCAACGACTAGCTTACGCTGAAGTGCATCCCCTGCGGGCTCATCAGCTATTGTATTCATGGGTACATTTACAAAATATAACTCACCTTGGCCGATATTTTTGAGGAAGTTGTGGCTGTCGAGCTTATCCTCCAGATGATCCTCCCTCACCCCTTTCCCAGCGTCCTTTGTCTGGAAAGCAGCCGGATTAAGAACCGCCCAAGTACGCTCGACGCCCTCGCCATCACTCTTGCCGACGCCGGCTTTGAAGCTGAGGCTGTTCTCGTTCTGGCATTTGTCTTCGTGTGAGCTCGCGTGCCAGACGGGCAAGGCACACTGGACGGTGATATCCTCAAGGGGCAACTGCATATCCATTGGCAGCTTTTTGTTACGCGTCGGGAAATTAACTTCCCACTGACAAGCGATATCGTACGAGATGGTGAGTAGCATGAGAGTGAAGTTTGCAAGCGCCGCTAGTAGTATAAAGTCCATGTTAACGTATCTAGGCACAAAAGTTAGCTTCTCCACAAAATATCCGTGAAACACGCGCACCTCTCGCCTTTCTGTAAATTTCCCAAGCCGTTCGCTCGCATGCACTCGTGGCGTGCACAAACCGCGCCCCCAACACCCGAACAGCGTAATCCAGTTGTCATCCGTGTATCTTTTTGCAGAAGCGCCGCAAAAGCAATGCAGGTGGTAATCTGCATTGTGCGCTCATTAAATGTGA
The DNA here is from genome assembly GCA_029282285.1 of Mycena rebaudengoi. Lineage (NCBI taxonomy): Eukaryota > Fungi > Basidiomycota > Agaricomycetes > Agaricales > Mycenaceae > Mycena > Mycena rebaudengoi. The sequence continues at coordinate 174,326 of JARJCX010000239.1, forward strand.
TCACATAATTAAGTCAAAACTCACGTCTTTCTCAGGCACATACGTCTTCAAATGCTTCCTGTAAACCTTGGGCTCCACAAAGTACCCCCACCCTGGACCTAGAGGCGGATCGTCGATTTCATTGGCCCTCATGCGATTCTTGAGCTTGAAATTCGCATCAAGGGCCAACAAAAGCATATATAAAAATCTGTGTATTAAATTAATAATGGCCAAGTTAATCAGTCGTTCACTCACCGATACTTTGGAGCCACGTTTCGCCAGTCTTCAGGAAGATTTTTACCATCCTGCGGACACGTCCAACAGTCTACTGCAAGTTCGCGCAACTTTGTACCGGTCACGCGAGTTGGATGATGGCCTCGCCCACGTCGCTTTGCCCGCTTTGAGAATGCCCACTGGCGGGCCATGCGGTGAAATTGGGTATAGCGATGCTGAAATGCACATCAGGCCAACGTGGCACAGAAAATGATGACTTTGCTCACCGGTAGCCAGTCCAATCCCGTTGATGCGGTCGAATTTGTCCCCCGTTCCAATGATTTGATAAAATCATGGACATTAAGATTGCCCACAACATTGAGCAGACGGAACATCTCGAGAGTGGAGAATGTCGTGCAGGTCGCCGGCGATGTGACACTCGCTGGGTACCAGGAATTCCGTAAGAGCTGCTGTAAGTTGTTGGCGTAGTCGGATCTCGAGCATTTACAGTAACGGAAGTTGATTTGGTGAATTATCGGTGCGTCAATGATGGTCATCCCATTGATCTTGGAGTCCGGGTAAATACAAGGCAAACCGCCATGCCCCAACTGGTAAACTAAACCCAGCGCTTTCAGTGACGCAGCAATCCAAGAAGTTCTATCCCATTCCCAAACTCATGCTCAGATATGATGTGCCCCAAAGTGCGATCCAGAACGTACCTCAATAACGTGCAACGGCCGTCTTGCGTGTTCCGTGAGGCAGCACTCCTCGCACTGCAAAAAAGCCCCGCATGTCAGGCACTTGAAGATCCGTCCAACAGCTGGTGCAGATCTTGAGCACAGGCCACAACACGGATCATCGACGTCGTCGGCTAGCCCGTCGTGCCGGATCAGTTCGTCTTGAAAGTCGTCCTGCAATGGCCTCCACTCAGACATTGGATTATCCTACAGCATATATAAATTAGTTCCGAGTCAGCCAAAAATAATTCCAGACGCACAGAGCTTGCATATGTCTTGCGCTTCCCCAGGACAGATTCTGAGGTGGTGCCCACCACCTCGTCCATTGCAGTCGGTTCACCATCAGGCTCATAGTCCTCTTGGGGCACCGGAATCCATTCCCCAAAAGAATCGGCGAGGTCGGATGGCTTCACACGTCGTTTCTTGTGGCCGACATTGGTGAGCTCTTCATCCCGTCGGCGGCCATCAGCGGAGAAGTAGACGCCGTGGTCCGCAACAACCTGCAGATCCGCAGGCGCATCATCTTCCGCATCAAAGTCGATTGGTGACGAGTCGCGCCGTGGCCGTCCACCGCGTTTTGGAGCCATATTTTTGCAAGAGGATGTGCAGGATAGCCACACAACATTTTCTGTTTATTTTGATGCAACAGTGCCGCTCAAAGTTTACTGCATGTTGTGCAAGACGGTAAGGGCGGTTGCCGGGCCGCATCAACATCACGGGATGCACGGAAATCATGAGTTCCGAGCATCATGATCACATCATTCGCGTCTTGTTCTTCACCAGCTCGCTCCTCGCTCATCTCATCGATGCCCAAGCACACTCTCCGTGTCGGCGTTGCTGCTGGCGCTCCTGCCCTCGATGCTGTTGTGGAAGGAAACCCACCTGAGATTGAACCCTCCTCTCATACTGGCGCCGACATCCATACCCGCCACAGCATGCGCAAAGAGAGCGCCGTTGGCGATCTGCATCGTGGAGAACTGTTCGTTACCTGATGCCATTTAAAAATGATGCTCTGATACTTGTTTCCAGGTACCCGATATGGACTTTGTCCTTTTCCGCAGCCTCAGTTGTATTCAATGGAGCGCCGTGCAGAACTAGTCCACCTTTCCTGTATTCCTGGAATCCTATATTCTGTGTGGCCTAGCAATCTATCCTCTGTTCCGTCTTGGTTCCATCTCTCGAATTCTATCCGTTGAGAACCCACGCCATCGGAATTATGTCCGTTGAGAACCCACGCCATCGGAGATCAAGACCACAATCCATGCCCATCTCACGTCCAGGCCCGCTCACACGCTTTGACACTAAATCTCGTTGATTACATCAAGCTTCTTCCGGCTCATATTTCTCCTTTCGCTTTCCTAGTCAAACTGGCCACGCAATGGTAATAAATTCCAGATTTCAAGATTTTTTAAATATGATTTTGTGGTGATCTAGACCTCGGCTTCCCCCTTTTAAAAAGTTTTTCATTATTTTGCGCTGATTTCAGGTCTCATTCCGATATTATGACATCCATTGTAGACGTCCACCAGAAACAGTACCTCATCCACCGCCTCCAAATGGTCTCAGGTACGTTGGCCACAACCAGAGCGGAGAAAAACCTCAACCATATAAATATAGGCCCAGAGGCCGCGCAGATTCGCAAAAAGCACCAAAGAATTATTAACCAATCCCGCCCTCCGCCACGCTTGAACCCTTGTATGTTACTCCCATTAAATACAAACTGTCGTTGATCAAGATCCAGGCCGTGAAATGGTTGTTTACCAACCCCGCCAACCGCCATCTTCATTTTTCTACAAGGTGCCTACCTCGAGCACTATTTATAATGTCGTGTATGTTCCACAATGACCCACTCGAAGCAAAATAATTTACCTATTTCAGAAATAGCTTCAAGCGCACATTTTTCACCAATCCCTTTCATCGGGCTCCAGATGCTCCGTATACTTGTCCATTCTTTTATTGGAAACGCTGCGGACGCTGCCACCAATTCCGTTTTGCAGCCCACTGTGACGCTTGGCCAGTGGAACATGCGTGGGTCACAACCAACGGCGACTCCATCAGGATGGAGCAAGTGTACCATGATCTCTACTGCACCCCTCGCCAGCAACTCGTGTATGTGTTTTAACTTCACGCCTATCCCTCAGTTCCTAATTGTTATATTCCTGTAGTCGTAGTAACCTTTAAATATATTGTTCTCGTCTGCGAATGTTTATTATTTCTGTCCCAAATGATATTGTGAAAACATGTCATGCATCAGCCTAACCATATCGAATTCCCATGTCGGTTATCTCGCAGTGTGGAACACGGTGAGTTTCTTTCCGGGCTTATTTCGCCAAGATGCGAACTCACATGCTTGATTGATTGCAGCCAACGACACGAGTAGACTCGCTCATAAGAGGCTCTGAATCACTTGCCGACCCAAAAATATCCCTTCATGGATTATCCCACCGAAGTCCCGGAACCACGACGTGGCCGCTCTCACTCTGCTTATTTATTCAACACTCATGCGGCCGGTCCCCCTATCACCAGCAAGGAGCCCTACGATTTTCTCGGCCAGCTTCGTGCCAAAAACCTCGATGTCATGATACTCGAGGAGACAGACTGGATTTATCGCGCAGAAGTACGTCCATTATGATATTTTAAATCTACACACTATATCTGATCCGTTTGAGACAGTCGCCGCCAGGGAGTGATGATAACGACTCCGACATTGAGCTCCTTCCTGTGTTCCCACGGGGACGTCGTCTCAGCTTTGCACGCCGGGTTCGGAATCCTGGCCTCGATTCGAGCCCGGAGGGTTATAGTGACCGTGATACAGACCGCGAGACTGATCGCGACTCTAGCCCTGAGCGTCGTGACTCTAGCCCTGAGGGCCCGTCTGACACCGAGGCTGCCCTATCTGAGCCCGAGGATCACGCGGCGGGCAATGATAGCCCTGAATCTCACTCAGACAAGAGCCCCGCCTCGAGCCCTCCACCTTTGGAAGCCGTTCTCGCTGCACGCCGGATGCACGCTAGTCCGGACATTTCCATGGACCTCGACGCGACTTCTGACGGCAGCATCAGCCCCACTGTGTCGGATTTTCTTGCTGGCGCTCTCACAGATGTCGGCAGCAGCACCACCGGCACCCCCAAAACGATCATCACATATCTTAGCCGCGACAAAAATCGCTTCCATGGACAGGGACAACGGCTCGAGCAGGACCGAATGGCCGATATCGAAAGGGCACGTTCTCTCCGCCAACAGGAACAAGACGCGCTCGATGCCGCGCATGCTTGCCAGCTCGAAGACATCGCAGCGATCACTGCTGCAACAAGTCCCCGCCGATCTCGTCGTCTGCGTACCGGTCGTCCCGGAGACAGCACTGAAGGTGATGTGTGGACCTGCGCCGACTTACTTGCTCTCGAGTTTCGGGTCCATACGTTTGTGATTGAGTCCGTTTCTTTTTTCATACATATTTACCTTCTCATCCCTTCTTTTCAGTGAGCCCCGTCCTCTCATTGATGCTGAGCGATATGTGATTGGGCTGATCGCCGTTGGCCCTAAAGGGGACGACCTTTGGTGGTCGGGGATCATCGGCGGTGCCTTCCAAGAAATGCGCCGGCTTTACCGTAGAGGGAATTTCTCCGAATTGGGAGAAGGCGAGTCATTCGTGCGAGCGGGGATTGACTATGGAGACAACGGTCCAGTGAGTTCGTATTACGGCCGTGGGCACCACAGCTAATCGACGTCGTCAGTTCATCATCAAGAACCTGCGTGAGAACCGCCACAAGGTGTATCAGCTCATCCGTAGCCACAATTTCCAGGCCATCTCCGCTCATCAGAACCGTACGTCGTCGCTCACGTTACTTGGGTATTGACATTGACTCTCGTCGTAGATCTTTACCGCCAGTTCGCGCCAAATCTGTTTGCGCACACCGGCTTTCAACGTGACAGGCTGCGGGAGCACGGCATTCACCCCCCGTTCAAACACTCCGTTTTCTCAACGGTCGAGTGGAGCTTCGGTGATGCTGCCAGCCCTGCGCGCAGCGAGAAGTTTCATCTCTTCTACACCTGGTGCGCCATTACCGCGATTGGGAAGTATCCTGCGACGCGGGGTGGGCTCATTCTCTGGAAAGATGAGAACTGTCTCCCCTTCATCCCGGGCACCACCGTCATCTTCCCTGCAAGTTGCAACCCGTACTCTTTTGTCGCCGTAAAGGGCAATGAGCAGCGTTACTACTTCAAGCAGTACTTTAACGCTGGGGCTGTTCGCTGGTTCGACAATGGCGAGATGTCGGATGCAGAGTTTGAGAGGCACTTCGACGAGGATGGGGATCTGGAGCACTTTGCCCGTGTCAGGCTGAAGCGCGAGGAGCGTGGTGGCTGTGTTGGGGGGCTTTATACCAAAGTGGACGACCTTTTTGTTTTTTGAATCTTATTTACTTATTATTGTTCTTTCATACACGCCTTGGTCGTACATTGTCCTCTCAGTCACGCCGAATATTATTTGTTCGTTTTATGATCTGTTCTTGTGATTTCGGGAGATATAAACCAAACTTTTTTTGATAAATTTAAAAAATGGGAAAGCATGGATAATATAACTATTGGGGCGGATTACTCGGATGCATCTGCAGGATCACTGAAACCGTCTGACTCAGGATCTGAATCTGATGCAGTGGCTCGGCGCTTCTGCGCTGCCGTTTTGGCCCCCACGCACGGCGCTGTCGCCGCTGTCTTGGCAGCCGTACGCGCCTCGCGCCTCAGGCGCCGCTGCTTCTTCAATTTCTCCACATCCCTGCGCTCTTTGCGACGAATTAGTCTGGTGGCCCATGTGTACGCGTTGTCGGGTCCGTGGATAGAGGTGTAGCGCCTGTATATATTTTAATATAAACTTCTGCGGTGTCTCGTATTGAAAATGCACCTGAATCGTCGCTCAGCTTGCTCTGAGGCCAGATGCTCACGACGCCTAATTTTTGTATGCTTGTCAGAGTTGGTAGTAGCACAACGGGAGAACATCTACTTTTCACGGTATTTGGCCTGGTGGGCTCGAGCGCGCTCTGCATGAAGCTCCTGCTCCTCCTGGGAGCGCTCCTTGAGTTCTGCGCGCCGCCTTTAAAAGAATGGATATGAGTTTCGTGTAGTGGGGGTGAAATTGAGGATATACGCAGCCATCCGGATGCGTGCTTTCTCATTGCGCTCGCGTTGCTTCTGCTGCCTGACCCATTGTGCCCATTGAGTACAAATAAGCAGGGGAGGGTAGTGCACTGTACTTGAGTTGGTATTCGGTGAGAATGCCGACTTTGGCCTGTGAGGTGAAGGCAGACATAAAGAAGTGGCGAGACCAAGTAAGATTGACGTCGTAAATAACAAACAAAGCCTGAGGGAGCAGTTGGTGGTGAGTTCGTGTTACCGTTGACTGTCATCATTTTTTAAAATATAGCCAAAAAAAGGGACATACACTCAAGGCAGGATATGGGAAGTAGCAATACATCGGCAGGACTTCGCCTATTCGAATTTTGGTGGAAGTGACCATGAAATAAACAACGAGCAAGACATCATTGCCAAATCTGTGGTGAGTTTCAATTCAGCAAGTTCCGTGGTGAGTTCTCAGGACCGGGAATGTATCTTGAATTTTTAAAAGCAGCTGAAAATTGCATTGTCAGGCACAAGGAATAAAGGTGTAGATACATGTGAAATAACGAGATCTCCCGGCTCAGTTAATTATTTTCAGAGTGGGCAACCCAGGCTCAACAATGGCGACAAGAAAAGAATCGTGGTGAGTTCGTCAAAGAGCGCTTACGCAAGGGTGCTGATGTGATATTGACACAAGTTCGCCTGCCAAATAATAACCAGTTCGTGTACCAGCACTGTAACAAGTTCGCAGAGTGCCCATTTTGCTCAATAGTATACCAGGTTCGTGTAAGACTTCACAGGCGTGGATGTGCACGTGTAATATTGGTACATTCAATACATTCAATGAGCACAGACGACAGCTACACTTTATATACAGGCAGGACAGCGGCAACATCTCCCCGGGAAATAGCAGCGTGATATTTCTCGATTGCCTCTCCCCGACCCTCAACTCCTTCATAAACCGATGCACGAACACCCACCGTGTTGAGCAGTGCTTCTAGGCTGCGAATAAGTTGTTTTGTGAGACGGAATTGATGTGCAAATGGAGTACACACATGGACTGATAAACACCTGGGGTGATTCCACGGTAGACAACAAACCATTGGCTATCCGTCGTCTCAGATCCGTGGAGTGGGTTTGGTATGTCAGAGGGGAGGATTGGAGTTGGAAGGACGTGGATAGCCGTGGCGGGGTCCTGTGAATCGCAAGCACGGGTCCAACCACGCTCTTCGGCATACTTGAAGGCTGCATGAGCCTCAGCGAGTGTGCGATAGCCACGGTGTATGGAATTCAGCACTCCATCAACGAGTTTGCGAGCCTCCGCCCTTTAAATGGTCAAAATGTCGGATAATTATTATAGATTATGGCGTACCAGGTACTGCATACGGCCGGACAGCGACCATGAAAGACGACGTAGCCCCCCTTTTTGCCGTGAGAACGTTTGCTCTTCCTCTCCAATGTGTGCACACTACCATGGGCAATGCCTTGCGAAGCAGTGCCAGCGACCGACCTGAATATATCATACATTAGCACTTGGTCAAAAGTAAAGTTATGGGTATACCACTCTGTCGTTACACCTGTGCCAACAGGTGACGAATATTCATAGATGCGGCGACTGCGTGTGGGTGTTGCGGGAGGTGATGGTCGGGTACCACCAATTTGGAGACTAGAAATGAGTTCCGCCAGTTCTGAATCATCGGGTGTGAGGTTCTGAGCAGATTGAACTGATTCATATGGAGGTGGAGAAGAGGAAACGCGGTGACAAGGTGGGTTGGAATTGGTGCCGGTGCGCACAAAATTGAGATCAGGGCTGGCGATGAGGGCAGAAATTTCTGCATCTGAGTATTCACCAGAGCTTTCGTCCTGAGAGAGCAAAGTCATGAGAGACGCGTGAGCATAGGAGCCAGCCCATCAAAGATGGGTCGATTGCTGAGGTCTGCTCGCTAGCGAGAGCTTGTTGGCAGCGAGCTCCTACACTGTGAGTCAATCAAATGGAACAGCAGAATTTCGGGAACAATCACATCAATTGGAATCCAAGTCTCCGGCGAAAGCAGAATAAAACTGAATAAGATCAGCGACTGGTCACGGGGAATATAAGAGACAATACACGGACAGAGAATGGGTCTGGCCGCTTGCGATATTTTCTTTTTGGTTTAGAAAGTGGAATGGAACTGCGGAACACAAGTCGCTAGCGAGATGCTGTCGGCAGCGAGCTCCTACATTGCGAGTCAATCAAACGGAACAGCGGAATTTCGGGAACAATATCACATCAAGCGGAATCCAACGAAAGCAGAATAAAACTGAATAAGAACATCAGCGACCGGTCACGGGGAATATAAGAGACAATATACAGACAGAGAATGCGTCTGGCCACTTGCAGTATTTTCTTTTTTGTTTAGAAAGTGGAATCAGGCAGAACTGCGGAACACCAGTCGCTAGCGAGATGTTATTGGCAGCGAGCTCCTACACTGCGAGTAAATCGAACGGAACAGCGGAATTTCGGGAACAATCTCGGGATCCGAGATAATCACAAAAAAATCGGGTCAGATGGGCCAAATCCATCATATTAAGCACACGGAGTCCAATTACCAGCGAGAAACCGATAAAGAAATCGAGATGAACGACCATCCAAGCATGTAATATTTGAAGGAGGAATTAGTAGAGATTAGCAGTATCTGTCTGTGAAGTCGGTCAGCAGCGCACACATCAATAGAAAACCGAAACTACAACAACATCAATATCTGATCTGAGCGTGGAGTATTTTACACACCTGTACGACACCCATCACTGCAAGAGGATCCGAAACCACGTTCAGAAATCAGAACCCGAATTAAAATAGGCCAGGCTCAAATCACATTTATTCACAGGAGTAATTAATTCTACTGAAGCGACTAGAAATTGCCTAAGTGCCCATTAGAAGGAAATTATTGAAATGAAAAATAATGCGTACATTTGAATCAGCGAATCTCAATGAGCCCGAGGCTGAGGAGAGAATTAAAAGAACCCACGGCGAGTGCTTGCGTCTTGTGGCTAATCATGGACCCTGATGAAACCCCACTAACCGCTGCGATTGCGAGAGCATTCACAGTGGTGACGCCGACATATCGACCCTTCGTGATGCAGTACCAAAGATGTTCTGCACCATCATCAACAATTGCCGTGAGGGGACCGGTGGGAACGACCAGATACAGCCCCTCAACGACCCAGGGGCCAGACGTCCGCAAGACAGACGGGGCGGGTACGGTGGCAGTTGTTGCAGTCGACACGACTGCAACAGTAGGGGGTGAGGCGGGAGCCGGAGCTGCAATGCTTACAGTGCCTTGATGAGGCACAGGGTTTCCGGAATTAATTGCAGCAGATGGTACTGGGACAAGGGACATGAGAATAATATAACAATAAGAATGGGAGAGCCCACCTGTGAGCGCCGAGAGTGCGGCGGACAAAAGAGCGACTGCTGTAGGATCCGAGTTCCCTAGAAGAAAGATAGTGAGAAGAGTTTAATATGCTAGCAGGAGGCGCTTACCCACACCGTTCAGCGCAGAGAGCGCCGCTGTCAAAAGTTGGAAGACAGCGGGGTTTCCTGTGTATGCAGAGTCGTCAGTTAAGGACACGCTGTGTGGTGTAAAAGGAAGATTTACCGCCATTGGCAGTAGCGTTCACCACCGGCACAGAACCTGTGCCGGGGGCGGCGGCTTGGTTCAGATTGGTCATGTATGTGGGGAGAGACGTTGTGTACAGGAATGTGGGGGGGTTAGAAGGAAGGTTCGCGCTAGCCCAACCTTTATAGGAAACCTCGGCAAGCTCCACGCGGTAATTGGATTCTGAATCAAGATCCAGCGCAAGATCACCGAGAACTAGATCCAGCGCTTGACCACAACCTCAGCAACGACAACTGGCAGCATAGTGAGTGACTGCAGATAATGAGGATTGTGAATTGTGTATACTAACTGTCAACTGCAATAGCTATGGTGAAAAAAAAAACGCGCGCGTGAACGTGTGCCTAAGGAAGAGCGGCGCAACCTCCGACTGTGGGCAGAAGGTGCACGAGAAGAAATCCTGGCGCCACACCTGGACAATTTTTCTGCTGCTCGGACAAAAGGCTCTCGGGCGGAGAAGGCTTACCTTCAGACCATCTGCAACGAGTTTCATGCGCGTGTCGACTGGCGCCTGAGTGATCATGAGGAGCCTGTACTGATACCGTGGGCTGCGGATACAATAATCCCCAAAGAGGCGCTTTCAGACGATGAGGAGAAGGAAAAACGCGCACGCATAGAGTTGCTCAACGCGGTGAGTCACAGTAACTATGTGACTTTTGGAAGCCACTCACGATGAGCTCAGCGCATCCACCGCTGGTACACTTACCGCATTCGACGTCTGCTAAAACATCGCCGGTCTGGTCTGGATCCATCCAAGGACGCCTATGCCGTGCTTCTAGCGAAACTTTCAGGATTGTCCACGCCGCCAAAAGCGCGGCAGGCCTATCAACAGTTCATGCGCGAGTGTTATGCGGACAAGATTTCACCGGCTGTTGCGGAGAGGTGGGAGAAGGAGCGAGAGAAAAATCCGGGCTCGCTAGGGAAGGAACCCAAGGCGGGATTTCGTGCGCAAGTCGCGCGGGACCTCTTTGCAGCCTTGTCGACAGAGGAACGTGGCGGATTTGCAGCTCGCGCCAAGGAAGATGCAGCCAAGGCCAAAGCAGAATACATCGCAGCTCTCAAGATGCCACCATCAACTGCGCCTGCTGACCGTCAAAGGTACACGTTATAATTCCTGTATTGGCAGGCGCTTACATGTCATGAATGTAGATGCATCGACAGCGCGGGTGACTTTTTAGCACCGATCCTGCGCGGGCTTGAGGAGTGTACGGGTCTGCACATGCTGGTGCTCATGGGTGGGCCCATGCCGAAATATGGAGGAGAGCTGAGAACGACACAGTAAGCGGTTTCACGACAGACGTGAGAGGATATTGACCTAAAGACAGTATCTCGTACGGGAGAAGTGGAACAGCCTCCGCACCTCACTTTCCGCAATGGGACAAGCCAAGATTCAATGAGAATGTCGTCAAATTTATGATTGAGTATCTCGCAACTGCGTTCAGTACGTTCTTTTCCAGATTGGATACATGCATGGCTGATTCCCTATTACATTAGCGAAAGAACAGTGCGCAGCAGCAGCGTTGACTGATCCGATGACCCAAGCCAAGTACAGCTTCGCAAAGGGGGAGAACGACAAGAAAACTGCCGAGGGTTCGGACTCTTCGGACTCGGGGTCGGATTCAGATGACTCCGATTCCGACTCGGATTCTGACTCAGACGACGACACCCCACCGCGCAAGAAGGCCAGGGTCACAGTCAACTACACCGCGGCTGCGAAAAAAAGCACGGCGACGAAGAGCAGGAGTGCTGGCGAGGCAAGCACAGGGGGGAAGCGGAAACGCAAGACGAAGGCTGCCCCTCTCACGGGCGCACCTCCGCCCCCTCCTGCGGATGCACTTCTGCCCCCTCCTGTGGATGCACCTCCGCCACCTCCTGCGGACGCACCTCCACCCCCTCCCACAGACGCAAGCGCAGATGCCTCAGGCGCTGCTGCTGCGGATGCCACGGTTTCCCCAGCACCGTCAACTTCATCTCGCTCGCCCTCGCTGTCGCCATCGCCTCCGCCGCCTGACTGGCATAAGGCGTACTACACCACACCAGCGCAGCGCGATGAAAATATGGCGCGCATTCGCAAGGAGATGCAGGAGCTTGGGAAGGACTTGAGGGAGGCGATGGGTGTGCCTGTTGAGGCGCCGAAGCCGGCGCGAAAGAAGAGAGTGAAGGCCCCCGTGGGTGAGGCCACACGCAAATCGTCGCGCATGGCTGCGGTGGGAACTACAGGGACGGCACCGCCTATCATCGCTATGGACACACCACCACTGAACACCGCTATCTCACCCGCCGTGACTCCCACCATTCCAGCGATGCAACCCGCAGTTCCTGAAGCCACCGCCACGGGCCCCAGTACCGAGGTGCAAGCACCGGCGGGAGCAAGTGGCGCATCTCTTGTGCAATCAACAGACCTTTCGGCGCCGTCGCCTTCGCCGGATATCCTCATGCCAGACGCCTCTCGCCCCTCGCATCAGCCACCGCCGGAGACGATATCTGAGCCCATTCCATGCCCAGCCAAGGCAGCCCCCTGGTTCTGTGATGCGCGCACGGAAATGACGCGCGTCGACTTGGGAATACACTTCCACGCGCTGGTCAATGCCTGGACAAGGATTGAGGCCGCTTCGCGCTTTGAGCATGCACCAACCAATCTGCCGCACAGACTCCGCCCAGCACAGGTGGGACGCTGGATAACTGGGCAGCGTGGCCGACGACCTGCTGACAACCGCCATATCGGATCCGATCCAATACGCGAAAGAGTGGGAAACGTGGTGGGCAACATTGCAGCCGCACTGGAGGGTCCAAGGGTCCGATGGGAAATGGGTGGTCGGCGGTGCGTATGGCACAGATTGGGGTGTGTTGTTTCAATGGGGGGTAAATGGAGTACTGAGCATCCTTGCGGCGCTCTACTTCTGGGGATGCGCGGTCATAAACTCACCCAACGCCGACCTGACGCGTGCATGGGAGAGCGAGGTACAGGATGTTGGATGGGTGCTTGAAGGACTTGCAGTATTCTACGAGAAGGACTGGCGCTTTTAAATTAGTTTTTATTCACTTCGGTTTTCTCAAATATTCTGTCTCCTGACTAAGCTGCAGCCTCCATTGCCCTCTGATGCTAACAAGGCGCAACACTGCTTCTCACCTCAGCCATTGACCGGGCCCAGCATAGCTGGTCCAATAGTGGTCAGTTAATTCATGCTGTGTTTGACATGAGCATTGAGAGGGATTCAGACAATGGGAGAGTTTTTGCGATGTCAAGAGGCGCATGTGGATGTTGACGGATGACAGAGTGATTGACAGTTGATGGGAACGGTCGCTTGGACCAAGAGGAAATCCGTGCGTTGGCGTGAGCACATCCGATTGCACAGCTTCCATAAGGTTTGGCAGCATCATTATGGATAAATTAGATTGTGAGTCACGCACCATTTATTTTATGGTTGAAGATAATTCAATGAGAATAATAATATATGGAGGACATGATAAGTAGTTAGACTATATTGCCTACCAGCAAAGGGAGAAAAGGAAATTGAGGGCGGGCAGCCCAGGGACGGACCAAACAGAAATGGGAACCGGCTCATCCCGAGCAACGGCAAGCTCCGTTGTGCAGGAGCAATGGGCTGAAGGGGACGGAGCAAAACGAAGGGAGATCCGGTTCATCCCGCGGCATGGGTAGTTCCGTCATGCGGAGGCAGCGGACCGGATGGTCCAAGCGATATCCATCATGGATATTCCCAGGCTTTTGCTCATTTGGGCCAAATTTGATTCCATTTATTCCGGTTCAATCAAATATGTACACAAATACAAACTATTGTGGCCCCGGAGCAGCCGCAAGCGGCAGCGGAAAGCCCGCAGCGCCGCTGTATGGCTGTAGACAGCAGTTGGCTAGATACGTTAAATTAGACAATGGGTTTCATGGCTACAGCCATCTTTGTTTGTCTAATATCTACGGCTATGGCTCCTCTTAGGCTGACCATTCTCACAGGCGAACATCTTAATCAACCAAGACTGGAGCGCCTGTTTGGCAGACTTTGGCCTCACTTCATTTACTGACGTCACCGCGGCTACTACATCTCATCGAGCAGGAACGGTTCGCTGGATGGCACCAGAGTTGATTGCGCCTGATCATTTTGGCATTCAATTTCGGAGGACAACGGCGAGTGATGTATATGCCTTCGCCTGCGTCTGCCTCGAGGTGACTCAGATGTCGATTTATCGGTTCCGTTTTGTTCACCTTGTCTCAGTTATACACTGGCCGGCCTCCATTCGCTGAGATCCCGGAGGGGGGAGTAGTCCTCAAAATTTTTCTTGGAGAAAGGCCACCGCGACCCTCCACGACACCGCCCATGTCGGAAGCTCTGTGGAAGTATATGAATAAGTGGTGGGCGGAAGATCCTGCGACGAGACCGCCTGCCAAAGTGATTGTCAGGAATATCGCAATGACTGAGCCAAGCAACCACTCCGAAGCACGTTCGTGGGCTGGACATTTACCCCCCTACCTCTCACGCCTACCCTATACATTACAAGAATACGATTTCCGCCTAACTCCCACTAGTCTATTGCTCCCACCCGGGGGCACCGCGTCTTAGTACTTAGTTTACTTGTTGCGGAATATAAATGCTGAGCCAAAAAAAAAGAAAAATGAAGGTCATGCTTTTGATGAGAACGGGGCTTGATCCGAACCTAGCTAGACCACTGGAATAAATTTGCAGAAACTGAAGACCGTTTTCACTCTCTAGTAAAGTGTAGTTGGTATTAATTAGATCATTTCCCTGGGCTTACTATGTATAAATGGTCCGGTTACCCGCTCGGTGGCCTGTGGTGATCTCCATCACGTGATTGTGACAGCGCTTATTTTGGCCGCTGGTGACCCCGCTCAATACATTGCCTCTTTAGGCCCTCCTTCCTAAAACGTACACTTCAAACGAACAGAATGAAGAGTTTGATGCCCCGCCTGAAGAATCTTCAGACGATCCAACTTTTCGGAGCTTTCGGGGCGTGCGGCACCCGGATCAAATCAGCTCCGGCTCGAGATTCTGCTCCTGGCGCGGCTCGCTCGCAGTTCGTTTGCAGCCAGTGTGCCAGCCTCCTAACTGTTGTGCCTATAAAATGGGAATCTTCACCCTGTATTGTTTTCCCCCAAAAAACCATCTGACTTTTTATCTCCATACATACTCAAGTTCTGGTTTGTGTGTCTCAGCGTGAAATATTCCTGGAATTTTACTGATTCACCATGCAGAGTTGGACTACAGCGAGCAGATCTCGTGGCTTTAGTTCTGCGCCAGGTTGACAAAATTCAAATGGCCCAGTACACTGGATAAATTCAAGCCAGCAAAAACTAATATGGACAACATGAGAACTGCGCTCTTAACCGGTGGATTCACAACATACATGCCTTTGAAACAGTCAACACCTTCCGAATCGACTACTCTGAACGCACCCTCATCTCAAATGACCATGAATGAACCAGGTTTAAAGTCCAGCTTGTTCAGTTCCTAAAATCTAATATTAGTTTTACAGAAGACATTGAACATTCTGCCGGTGCAACTCCAGCAGATAGTAACGACACCAGTACAGGTACAAACTTTTAAGCTTCTTCTCCCCCGCTTATTTCTCAACTTTCCACAAGAACGTCGCTCTATTATGCTGTTGATTGACGATACTCGTACACGCATTCACGCGCAGATCCTCCAACGCGTGGAAGTCGATATAATTAATTCTGCCAACGCCTCGGGTATTCGGAAATCAACGGCCAGTTCGCGCGAAATTCTTGACACATTACAGGCCTCTATTTCTGCCTTCAAAGGTAGGTATAATGTCAACAAATTAATTCTGTAACTAATGGTTCAAGGACCTGCCCGAATTGGGGCTCCCAATGCCGAACACCCCGCTTCTACCGAATTCTTTACAACAATTGCGGACTTGAAATATCAAGAATCAGATATCCACATGAACACGCGTCTGGCTGTTTCAGCTGATGGAACATTGAACCTCACCATCGCAACAATTGGAGTACATTTTTGTTTACATCATTTACTCGACAACTGATTTACTTTACTCTGGAATTTAGGGTGCGAAGATTCCTGAACAACCTGAATCTGTGCCCGACCTCGTTGAAGAACTCTTGGGTTGGGCAAAGACCAAGAGCGAAGCCATGCTCAATCCACCTTCGACATCTGTCAGGAGCAATCGGAAGGCCACAATCGAATCTCTCACAGACAATGAGCTATCCTGGATTGTCGAGAGAGTCAAAAACATGCCTGGCTTTGAGGTATTGAATTCACATCAAAACAAACGTCTCAGCAATCTCGCGCGCATGAATTACTGGAAATTCGCAGCGCAATTCTCGGCAAAGTATTACAAGACTCAATGGCCTAGTGGGATCGCCATTTTACTTAGTTGCGACTCGTCGTAGGTGTCTAAGGGAAGATCGACGACGTTGAGTATTTTTAAATGGCAAAAAGGACTGAATGAAATTACCGGCGCGTGTTCCGGCGGCTTTCAGGGTGCGTGCTTTTTTAATTCTCTCGGGCTCGTTGTGTGCGACAGCTGACTGCAGTGTTCGTATACGTTGGTCGGACCGAAGATTGACTTGAGCTTCGGGAATGTTGCGATACAGATGCTGATTGTTGAAGCGGTGGTATTCGAGAGCCGAAACCACCTGCTTGATATGCTCGATCCCGCAGGTCGAAGTTGATTGTGTGCCGTTGGGGAGTTTCCTCTTCTACACGAAAGAATACCCTGTAAGATTTCGAAACATATTGCAGGAATATTAGAATAAACTCACCTGCGGCCTTGAGGTTTCATAATTAAGAAAAAAAGTGACCTTCGCAACAGTGATTGGCAGGGAAGGAATAGCCTCGAAGGATGGGTTTTGCACGACATAATTCGCTTGGTCGGTGTCCCACCAGGTCTGGTACGCCGTTAAATGTCGCTCATAGATGGCACCAGTTCATTTTCCCTCCTGATCTTTGGCGGCATGAGTTTGACGGAGAAGATGAGACCTGGCCTCCAGTGCGTCGTAAGAAATCTTCTGAGTATCTGCCATTGAGGAGGAGGCGAAAGCAGTGGGAGTGGGAGCAGAAGTTGGGTCCAGTGGCGAAGAGCTGGAACCGCTTGGCTGCCGTTCTACAACTTCATCCATATCGTTAAAGCGGTAGGGTGGCTCGGGGACGGGAGGAATTGTGGTGGTTGCCAAAGGGGTTGAAGCTGAGTAAAATCTGTGGCGTTTCGCTGCAAGTGGACGCGGTGGGCCATTGTATGCAATCATGCGCAATTCCTTTGTCCGCGAAACTGCCTGTCATGAGCCACAATTCCCATCAACATACAGCACATTGTGCGCATTTATGGCTTACCATAATTGGATTATTCCGCTTCTGCTGCAGAGTACAGGCTGCAGTGCCCGACGAAGGAAGACCGTAAGAATATTAAATTTGAGTCGTGGTAATTTAGCGGATTCGGAGCAAACAGAAAGCAGTTTAGTGTGGCATGTACGACGCTGCGAGATTTAAGATGAGAGAGGCGAGATATAAACCCTTGACAGCTTTGAGAGCGTGCCCGAAGACCCAGACGCGGCGACGCAACGGGGCAAGAGAGAATAGGGGAAGACAAGAGGTGAGCGGATCATTGATCTGGCACACAGATCAACTCACGTGCTCAAACCCACCCCTTACCAAATTGGGAAGCACACCGTATAAAACCAATCGTTTCTTGCCGTTCCTGTGTGCTACACACCAAACTGTATGCCAAGGATCCAGGACCCACTAGTTGTACTACTCAAGGGTATATATTATAGTATAAAATCAAGGTATTCAGTCAGCTACTCTTGAACTCGCGCCAATTTTGCCCTATGCTCATTCGGGTCGACATTTTTTTTGTTCCGTCGACTCGGGGACCTTGTCGGAGAGTCATAGGGACGTTTCTGATCTCTAGCTTACTCTGTGGTATGGGGTCTGGTAGGGATAGATGGTGGTGATGCTGCGAGCCAATCAATTGTTTTTGAGTCTGGAACACCAAGTGCCCGCTGTTCCTCTAGAGAAACTTGCGGGATTCAGAGGTCCAGAGGGAGGTAGCCTGAGGCAGGCCACCTCGGAAGTTCGGTGATGCAGGTTCCACCCAAGCAAGGAGTGCAATGGCCGAGTCCCGAGTGGCGCACGGGCGCGCTTCCCAATTTGGTAATGGGTGGGTTTAAGCATGTGAGTTGATCTGTGTGCCAGATCAATGATCCGCTCACCTCTTGGGGGAAGATGATAGTGGCACGGCCACCTTGCGGCCACCTGATGTAATCATTATTCTAAATTTATTCGCGCGTGCTATTTCGGGCCCGCAAAGCCGGTCCCCTGCATACATTGTGTGTACTACGGCTGGTGACCCTCTTGGCAGGTCACCACCGGTCACTGGCGGGGTCACCAGCGGATCCTGGTGACCCCACATATACTCTATATATAGATTGTTGACGTGACATCGTGAATTTCGGTGCGAACTGTGACCTTTGCTCATCCGACCGCCGAACCTCCTGGCGGGAAACCGTCCTTCAACTCGCAATTCTAAACGTGGTCTTACAACAGCTTCTCGGGTTTCGATTTTTTCTAGCCAGCTTATGGCATTCAGGCGTCCGCTGAGATCTCTTACTAGTCGACAGCGTTATGCTCCGGCGTGCCCTGTGCGACTCTCCGAATGCGGAGATAGACAATAATGACTCGCCCGTCGGTTCTCCCGAACCTCGCCTTCAAGTTCAAAACTTAGCTCAGGCTTACACCTTTCTGCCACCGATCAGGCTGCTGGAGGCTTTCTCTCAAGCTCTATAAATACGGACCAAGTCCCAAAGCTGTGCTCCGCTTCGAAATACTTGCAGGGAACTACTGACAGGAGTACTTGTAGCGTCTCTCGAAAAGAGCAGACTGAACTTTTGGAACAAGGCCGTACTAGCAAGTATCAGCTTTGTTCTATTTCAAGCTGTACATCTTCTGAGGTGTCAGATTTCTACACAGGGCCAAGGCTATGTCGGCGCTAACAGCCCTCTTACTTCCGACTTGCGATGAGGCGCTCGAGGAGCCCCAAAGCCTTCATGCAAATCCCTCTCGCTGGAGAGAATCTCGTAGTACAAGTCCGTTCGTTGATTTGCATGCTGACGTGGCGACGTAGACTGGCACCCCTGCAGCTGATTCCAGCTCGCAGCCGCCTAAGGGACCAGACTATTCACTATCCAATCCATTGGAATTGGTCTCCTCTGCAACCCCATCTCGAATACTCGTCTACCAGGTTCGCAAATGTGTTTTTTGAACTGCCTAGCTTCAGGCTCATTGAGCTAAATTTCGTCTTCTAAAGCGTCTGCTCTTTTTCCTTCAAGATGTTTCTCGCGTCATGAACCCATTGTGCGTGGATAGACTTTTGTATTTGAAGATATTTGCTCATCCTTGCTAGAATCGCCTCAACGCTGCATGAACACCACAGCACGATGTCTGCGACAGACACCGTTTCGGCACTTGTCAAAAGCCGTGAATCGCGGGCCACCTTGTTACAGGTCTTATAAAAATCCTCGCATGATCGCAAGAGTTAATGATCGCGCAGGCAGCCTCCCATCTTGGTGTCAGCGACGATCCCAAGCTCCGCGAGGCCCTCCATGAAGACGAGACGCGAATCGCAACGCACCTCCTGTCAATTCTGGATTCCCAAACCGCCAAAGAGGCGGTCCTTGTTCTCGAAGGAGATTCGGCGCAGCATTTTCTGGATGTCATCCAACATGTTGCGTGATCTATTCTTCCTTCAGCGCTCTCAGTGCGGCTGATCTCCCGTGCCCAGGCGCTCGACAGGGGATTGCTGATTGAGCAGGAACACAACTCCAAGGTTCAGAGAATGATGATCAAGCTTTCTAAAGCATGCGACAAGCTTCCGTTACCCTTGTTCATCACCGGAGTCAGTGGGCGCGATCAAAATGCAACTTTTGGGGGGGGTTTTGGTGATATATATCGAGCGTCGTACGACGGAAAGACGGTTGCACTCAAACACATGCGGACGTTCTACCGTGGATCTGAGCTGCGCCGTATTCGTTTGGTATGTCTGAAATCCTGAACATCACCGTTTGCGCTGACCAAAAGAAAATCGCAGCAATTCTGCAGGGAAGCTCTCATCTGGCAACATTTAAAGCATCCGTATATTCTGCCCATGTTAGGCATCGATTGCGAGACTTTTCCCTCGTCTCTCTGCATGGTATCTCCTTGGATGGAGAACGGGACTGTATTAAAGTACCTCGAGGAGCATGGAAGGCAGCATGTGGATAGATTGGTTTGTGGTCTAGTTCGTGCCCGGCGTAACTTCATCTCAACTTCATCTGCAGGTGTGGGAAGTTGCGCAAGGTTTGGAGTATCTCCACTCCCGCAACATTGTGCATGGTGATCTGCGTGGTGTAGGATAGATATTTCACGAACTTGATGCTGTCTTAAGCTGACCATTCTCGCAGGCGAACATCTTAATCACCCAAGACTGGAGCGCGTGTTTGGCAGACTTCGGCCTAACTTCGTTTACCGATACCACCGCGGCTACTACAACATCTCATCGAGCAGGCACTCTTCGCTGGATGGCACCAGAGTTGATTGATCCTGATCGTTTTGGCATTCAATTTCGGAGGACAACGGCCAGCGATGTATATGCTTTCGCATGTGTCTGCCTCGAGGTGACTCAACTGTCGCTTTATCGGTTCTGTTTTGTTCACCTTGTCTTAGTTATACACTGGCCGGCCTCCATTCGCTGACATTAGGGAGGGGGGAGTAGTCCTCAAAATCGTTCAGGGAGAAAGGCCCACTCGACCCTCCACAACGCCGCCCATGTCAGACGCCCTGTGGAACTACGTGAATGCGTGGTGGGTGGAAGATCCGGCGACCAGGCCGCCTGCCAAAGTGATTGTTTGGAATATTGCGATGACCAAGCCAAGCGACCACACAAACCTCATTGAATACCCTTCGGAACCTGAGCAATCCCAAGAGTCGAACAATTTATTGGACCATTTCAGAACTGACCCCAGAGCGCAGGTGATGGTGAGTGTCCTAAAATATCCTCACTTGAAAAAGATTCTGATGCCATATCCCCAGCTAGCTCCGGCAGTATCAACTTTAACTTCTGCCGAAGGCAGATTTGGCAAAAAACCAAAAAGCCGACATTGGCTCCCCTATAAAAGGAATAGCCGACCAGGGACGACGAGGAAACCCTTCCCCGACGTCGCAAGCATGACTGCCATTCCACACAGTTCTCTCATATTTCGCGATGACCCCGATCGGTCACCGCTTCGTGATTGGTTGCCAGACCTCGACGACAGCCAGACCCCGGACGCTCAACGTTTTGAGCTTGTAGAGATATCGGAGACAAGTCCAATTACTTTGCCAGGGTATGATGTCAGGACAAAGTATGGAACTTGTATTGACGCGCAGGCCAGCATCATTCTTCCACCTGATCTGCCCCCAAATGACGCATTCCTCTCCTCTCCTTCGATCCCCATGTCTGCTGGAATGCCTGGGTCAGGCTGCACCTTCGGGCTCGAGTGTGGATGTGTAGATTGTCGCACCGGACAGGCCGCGATGGACAGGGGAAGCATGGCCCACTGGTGGGAAACCTACCGTGACATGCAGAACATCGCTCTTCCAGGCCACGAATTGGCGGCGTCCACGTCGACGCTCACGAACGGCATCGAGCAGTTCCTGGGTCGAGGGGCTGCGCTTCCCGCTCCACCCCACAATCCGAAAATTCCCTCTGACGTTGGGATTGACTCCATGAATATCACGGTTTACCCCACTGCAGCCATGGAGACACAGGAGCTCCCCACTACACCTGCTCCACACGAACCGTCTTTAAGCGGGACCATGCCATGTAATACCTACCTACCTACCTACCGCAGCCGCCGCTCGTTCAGTGACTCCTCTCTTCCTCCGCCCCAGGCCTGGTACGTTGGATAGGGGACCCGGCGGCAGATGAGGTGTGGGGATAATTGCCGATCAATTAATCGAGTAGTAATTTAAAAGCGCCTTCTGTTTTCGGCCACTACAAGTCGGCCGCGTGTATTATAGTTTTTTTTTTACACCCACACCCGAAGTCAGCTAGGGACCGATCCTGCAAAAAAGGGAAGATGCACGTATGTCTACCGGTACCCCCTTCTCCCCAATATAATTACACACCCCACCCACCCCCCCTACACCGTCTTCACAACGACCACTTTCCTCCGCTCCGCCGTCGCCCCCCGCACACGTGTGCTTCCTTCTGCGCTTCTGCTTGTCGCGCTGCGCCTCGGCCATCGGATGCCTAAGCCATGTGGCCCCCGCGCCTTGAGATGTCCGAGACTAAGCGCGCGTCGAAGGGCGGTACGTATACAAGCGCGAAAGACCAAAGACGGGGCCGAGAGCGCGGTATGCCCCCTTCTCCGAGTCTCCATGGCACCTCCCATCCATCTCCCCGCGCCTCGAGGCTCGCGGGGGACGACGCCGAGGCGCTTTCGCGGCGCGACGACGTCGCTTAAGCTTCTGAGCCCAGCGCGCGCTGGCGGACAGAGCGTGCCGTGGGGAGGAGGCAAAGAGTGCGGATAGCTGGATTGGCAAGTACGCACGCGTATCCACGTGCGGAAGACGTCAGGGGGGACAGGGAGGGGAGAGCGAGAAGTAGGAGGAATGGAACAGGGAGAGGAAAGAAGAGGAGAGGGATGCGCACCCCTGCAGCGCATCGTTTGGCGCCTGCCTGTGCGTCGCATAGCGCATGCAGTCAGGAGCAGGTAGTCTAATGACCAAGTCGCGCGCCCTGTTTCTGTTTGTTTTTGCCGCATGGGCTAATAGTCCTATTATACTTTGCTTTCTGTACACAACGAGCTGGGGGTGTGTGCGTCAGCCAGGGGAAGGAATCGAAAGAGAGATGTGCGACGCACACAAATATATGCGCACACGAGTGGGTGAGTGGATGCGCCCCGTCAATCCACCGTCTCCCTCCCCCCCACAGCCCACCCATGGATCCCTCCCCGCCCCTGCCGCCTACGCCTGCTCCACCACAACCTGCTTCTTTCTCTCCGCCTTGGGCTTCTCCGCGCCCGCGCGTGTGCTTCCTCCGGCGCTCCTCTTTGACGCGCTGCGCGTCGAGCATGGTGCGCTTGAGTGACGATGCTTGGTGTGCGGCGCGCGGGACGCGGCGCGACCTGGGGGAGGAGGGGTTAGTATGGGGGGAAGATAAGGGGCGGGGAGTGAGAGAAGAGGGGGGAGGAGGGAGGGGGATGGGAGCGAGGGAAGAGGGATGGGAGCGAGGGAAGAGGGATGGGAGCGAGGAAAGAGGGAGAAGAGGGATAGGCGCAGGGAGCAAAAGAAAGGGCGCGTAGGGGAGAGGCGGAGGACGGGGAGAGGAGAGGAGGTGGGAGAAAGGAAGACGGAAAAGACGGAGGTGGGAGTGGAGGATGGGAGGGAGGAGTGAGGGAAGAGCAAGGGGGAGAGGAGAGGCAAGACGCGGGTAGGTGGGCACAGAGGCGGGACGAATGGGTGGGGGGTAGGAAAAGATGGGGTGTAAGACACGGGTACGTGGGTACGGGAGTAAGGGGCAGGAAGAGAATGGGTGCGGGGAGGAGACGGAGCGATGGTACGCGTACGTCTCGTGTAGGGAGGAGCGGCGACGCAGCAGCGAACGACGCCCAAATGCGCAAAAACAAAAGCCCCAAAGTCCCAAAAGCCAGAAAACAGCGCACCTAACGACCCTCCCCACCTCCCTATCCACCTTCCAGCGCTCCTTCAGGGTGGCGCGGTACTCGATCGCGGCGCGCTCGCGCGCGGAGGCGTCGGCCTTCCAGAGACGCACGTTGCCGTCGTCGGAGCCGGAGAGGACGAAGCGCGCGTCGGGGCGGCGGAGACGCTGGGGGGAGGGTGTGAGTGAGTGAGGGGGCGGTGGGAGGGGGAGAAGGGGGAGGGGGAGCGCGCGCACGAGGGGCAGGAGACGGGTTTGAGGAGCACAAGCAACAGGGACAGGAAAGTACGCAAAGGAGGGGAGGGAGTGGGGCGCAGACCGCGCAAAAGACGAGGAGGAGGAGGAGGAGGAGGAGGAGGAGGGGAGTGCGGACAACAGGGACACGAAGGAGTGGGGAGATGGTCCTCGAAGGGGGAGAAGGAACACGAAAGAGCCGAAAGTAGGAAAGCCCAAAACAGCGACGCCACTCACCGCCCCATGCGCTTCGTATGGTACACCTCCGGCGGGTGCCCGCGCCCCTCCTCCCAGATGCGCACCGTCCTATTCCAGCCGCCGCTCACGAAGCTGAGGCCCTGTGGTGTGGTTTAGTCAGTATGGCGTTGGGATGTTGTCTCGAAGTACTGTTAAGCAGCAACCGTATCATAAGAACGAAAAGTCGACGCTGAAAGCAGCCTAGAACAGCGAGAACGGCGCGGCCGCATCGTCAAGCACGCGCCGTATCATCCAGCACGCGCCGTATTACACGCAGCGCCGCCGTATTATATACAACGGGTGAAAACAACGCACCGTCGGCGCCTAGTCGCACGATGTCGCGGGCGCGACGTGCCCCTCGTACACCTGCGTCGGCGCGGCGAGGTGGCGCAGGTCGAATGTGTAGAGGTTGTGGTCCTCGGATGCGAGGAGGAGCGTGGGCAGGGTTAGGGACCAGGAGAGGGCGTTTGCGGACATCTACGGTGGAGGTGTGTTAGTTTCAAACGCAGGAACTCGCGTAATCGAGAGAAAAATCGACGGAGGAACGGTAATAGAACGAAGGGAAAAGCAATTCGAGGAAAAAAGAATACCTGCATAACGACCCTCCTCTCCACCTTGCCTGTCCGTATATCATACAGCGCAAACGTGCGATCCGAACCGACGCTGGCGAGGACGCTGGTCTCGCTCGCAAGCGGAGGGCGGTGATCGTCTCGGCGGAGGTGGGGGAGGAGAGAGTGGAGAGAGGAGGGATCTGTGGGGTGCTAAGGTTAACAACAATCAATTGGCATAAAAGCACAGACACACCTCGTCTCATCCCACATCTGCACGACGTTCGACGCGGTCGCGGACAGCGGGTCCGCGTCACGGTTGTGGTGGTCGATGGAGCTGTCGTTCGCTCAGTTATAAAATAAATGAAATAGAGAAGGAAAAACGTACTTGAACGGCGACTTGCCAGTGTACACCGTGACGGGTTGCGGGCTTTGCGTACTTGACGATGACGATAATGGCATCGGAAGACGATGAGGATGCCCCCTCGACGTTCCACAGCTTGATGGTCTTGTCGACGCCGCAGCTAAACAGCCTCCCCGCGCGAGAGAAGCACACGCCCGCGACCTTGCTCGCGTGCGCCTGCGGGACATGCAGCAGCTTGCTGCGCCGCCCCAGGTGGTGCACAATGACGCCTGCATACACAAAAAATAAATAAAATAAATCTCATCCCATTCGCAGGAACATACATACCACCATCCCGGCTCCCGCTCGCCAGGTTGAGGTTGCGCGACGTCGACGTGGGATCGTACTGCAGCACTTTTATTATCTCATCCGGTGTAAGTAGGCCATTAGATAGGAGTGTGAGGTGAGGAACCCGTAGCCGAGCCGTGGCAACACTCTGAGTTCCAAAACTTGTGATCCGAGCGTCGCGAATCATTCTTAGCCGAGCTCACCAGTTTCTCCGAGTCTGAATAATGCCCAACGTTCGAACACAAAATTTCTGTAAGATGCATCTATTGAATTTTACATCAGTTTTAAAGGCATTTACCGCTTGGACGCAAATTGATTTGAACAGAATTCCGAGACTCGGTTCCAACAGCTGTATTTTTTGAAACCGAAGAGACACTGCATTGTTTTGGGCTCTTCCAGCTCTAAAATATTCTACTGCTAATATCTGAGTGATATTTCTTTTTTCTGAACGTATTGACCTGCTGGGTGCCTGTTCTGACTGAAAAATGAGGCATAACATACTTTTCGATGGGATCAGAAGAACTTCAGCTGATCTCGGCAAGTCTCCTGCACTCGCTCCAGAGATTCTAAAAATCTGAAGACTATGTAGAAGCTAGGGTAAATCCCAGAAATAGTGCCTGACCTTCCCGGGAATATTTAGAGGACGGTAATCGCGCTAAGTATCATTTGTACACTCCTATGATTGAAATATCGCCTGGCTCATTTTGCCTGAGTTGATTATTGCTGAAAAAAATCTGTAAAGCCGATATATAGTGGATTATTTGTTTACCCGACAGCCAGGACCTTTGGTGCACCGCCTTATACCGTGAGCGGTGGCCAGCGTCACTGATGGGAAACCCGTTTCGGAGGGTTCTCTGGCAAACTGGGTTCCTCAATAGAATAATCCTCATAATATATCTTTTATTCTGGCCCAATTCTGGCTATCAGACTGAAATGCACATTTAAATGAGCATTGTTTTGTTGTTCCATTAACACCATTTAGTGGCTGTAGTACACGGTCCCGGTCCATCAAAATTCTTGTGCGTGGTTGCTGCCAGGTTGATGAGTAACATATGGAGTGGCATATAATGCAATCTAGTAGAAATACAGGACCAGGGTACTGTGAAACTGCAGCATTTGCCGAAATCACTTCGGGAATCATCGAAACCAGAATGTCATAATGTCAAGCTTGAACCTCGCCTACCGTACTCGTATACTTGGGGAATACCACACCGAAAGACAAAAAAGCTATCCTACTAAGGATACTACTAACAGCTCTCGATTGTCGCCAGCATATCGAGGGAGTGGGAACCAGTGATAATATTGTGCCTTGCAAGCTTGACTTTGAATCTTGAAGGACTTGAAGGAAAAACTCAAAAATATGAGCAAAATTTAGGAGGAAGAGAGTTGCGGGGAGAAAGAGGTCTGTGGGACTCGCGCATTTGGACGCACTCTTACTTATAAGTTATAGAGATTCGAAGTGATTGGAGGCACGACAACTTTAGTATTATAGTCGTATCATTAATCTAGTGATGACTACTTTAGGGCGCTGTTTATTAGTCCGGTTTGTAAACATTGTTTTAAACACCAGTTTATAAACCGGTTTATATATCGTCGGGTCCAAAGTACCGGTTTTTAAATATAAAGAATGATAGATGGAGCGACAAGCTCATTTGCTCCACCACCACCACCGATTCTGGAATATCCTCCTGGCTCATCTGCATCTTGCTCAACTGCTAGGCAACTACACTGTGGAGCATAACTTCTTCTTGGCTTGACCTCAAATGACTTCACTTATACTCTTTTGTCATCGTCGGCCAACCCCTTTCTGGTGGCCACTCTGCCGCCTTATCTCTGGTCTTATGTGACACTGTTCATCCCGCCTGATGTTCGGGGCCAACTGGCCTCCACCGATGCATCGCTACCAGTAAACGGGAGTCCCGTAAAAAGACCGCGGCGCACTCAGTCTGTTCCCTGGGCCTGGCTACCACTGTCCCGGGACATGGGATAAGACTCACAGAGCACCCTGGGATAAGACTCGCAGAGCACCCTCTCCCACAACATAAGCCCCAGTGAATGCTAGCTGCTTAAGCCACCGTGTGTGCGGGGGGGCATCGAACTTCAATCCGAGACACGCGGAACAGCGGTCTGAGATGTCTCACGCCCCTATCGCTCCTCTTCCGCCGTCCCGGATACCTTCGTCAAGGCAAACAGTCTCACAGAATCAAAATTCCCTGTAGACCATCTCGATATTACAGGCTTTGTCGCCCAGCATGATTTGAATGGCTAATGTAAGAGGCTGAGATCGTAGACATTACTATAGCCTGACTGGGCACCTCCTCGGCGTTCTCGGCGGAAACGATACCTTCGTCAAGGCAAACATTCTCACAGAATTACCCTGTAGACCATCTGGACATGAATGGCTTTGGCGATGCATGATTCCAATGGCTAATGTAAGAGGCTGACATCAATGGCTAGCCCGTTCTCGGCGTTCTCGGCGGAACCCCTGTCTGGGGCGGCACCATGCCTGTCCTGCAATCCACAATATTCAATATTTACCGATCGCGAACATTATCGGAAAACCGCGTTTAAAGAGAGGACCGTTTATGCATCCTGTGTCCCATCTGACATGGTGATCACTTGCACGCCAACAGATATCTTGGGTGAGTTCACTGTGATTTTTGGAGGACATTGGCTCCCAACACTATTTACTGAGACGACACACTCCCATTCATTTATCACGGGGCCTAATCGATCTGCTTCAAGATCTGCAACCGCCGTAAGTCGGATTTCTGCCTAGCGCACCTCTACTTGCATCCTTCAATATGGTCTTCCGCTCGCCTATCAACTGCCAGCATGAATACATGTCTGCTATGTATGCGACTGGCGACTGCGCAGTGCCCACTCTTGGCCCACTCGGTGTGAATTGATATGTTGGAATAATTGCCGTAATGTCCATGTTTGATATCTGACATCCGGGCACCCTGGGGACTCTCTGATCCTGTTCCTCCGATAGGATCAAGTTTGTTTTTTCTTGTCATTGGAGTATGGGATCATTGCGGGGAGTAGCTCAGGTAATCAAAAGATGGATGATTGAGAGCATCCGTAGCATACATCTTGACGCCATGTATGTAGTACGGGCCCCGGCTGTTTCTTAATGGGACCGCGCCGGTAATACTACCTACCTACCTACCTACCAAACGGTGATATGTAATTTATAGGGGTTTTGCTCGCCAAGGAATCGGCATTTCGCTCTTGTTTGAACTTTTCGCGCCGGTCACGCTAAAATTCACCCGTGCTCGAATGTTTGAACTGGATTTTTGTGTCACGTGTCACCCCCCCCCCCCCCCCCCCCGTTCAAATTGATCGAAATAATACAGTAGCGGGCAACAGAAGGCGACACATAGTCGACTGTCCGGAAGCTATTCCAGACGCTCCACCCCCCGAAAAAAAAAAAAAGATAAGAAAGAGCTAAATGGACAAAGTGTACAGCAACAAAACAAGAACCGAACCATTGGCGACACATTTTAGGTACAATACTTGACGCTACTCCGACCATCCTCTGTTTGGCTTGCATTCCTCAAATCTACTCTGGCTGCTTCAAGGTCCTGGCTGTAAGCATGATCCTAATGCGACATCAACGGTGGCAATGCTTATAAGTCAGACGCCCACTTGTTGGAAATCTATCGTGGGATTTGGAGGAAGGACAGAGAGGAATATCACATCGGGCCGTAGTCCACGAATATGCTGACGAATGTTAAGATTCGCCAACAGGGTGTGAATATCTGATGGTTCATAAATAATCGTTCGTTTGAAGCCCCTTCGACTCAACATGGGAGAGATAGACATATAAAGTCCAATATAAACAAATGTGTTGTGGATATGCAATCATCTGAAAACCTCGTCAGCGAGTTGTACTATGAAAGTGGTCAATCGCACAGTCATAACACAAAATACAGCAATGAGAGCCGTCCATAGCCCGGAATTTACGGAGTATACAATCAAATGGGTAAGTAGTCGTTTCGTTATGGTGAGGCTCGTATCAAGCTGGTAAGCAATATCAAATATCCAAGCTTGCCAACCGAGTGAGGCCCACCTTTGCTTCGCGTAATAGATACACCATGGATAATTGCGATAATCACGTCGATCGAGGCCGCGGTTAACGAGATAGGTAACACCCACGGCCTGTAGGATCAGTTGAAATAACCAGAGGCTCCTGAGCGGCGAGGGGTACTCACGCGTTTTGTCCCCACCAGAATTGTAGTCGTTGTGACATCTTTATGGAGCCTTGCATGCATTTAGTATCCTGAAAACTACACTGGCGAAAAAGAGGAGCTTACGCCCACTGAAAATACACTGCGAAAAATGCGTTTGTCAAAGGCTACATGAACTTCCGGTCATGAATGGACTTACCACCCCCCGCTTACTACTCTACGAGTGATTATAGACTATTTAACATGAAATGCCATTTGGATTTACCGATTTCAAGGAGAATGCAAGCGACCAGAAACAACGGGATAATGTTCTTTTTCCCACTCACTAGTTGGCAGTTAGATATCTTGTAATGGAAACAGTGAGCGACCTACATCTCCAAATTCTGTTTAGGAAGAAGAGCTGGATAGGGACCGAGATGCAAATCTAGTGAAAGCCCAAATCAACCACAGGGCGAAGAATACTAGTCCAGCCTCACTGGCACTGACGGTGAATAAACCCTGCAGCTGTCAACAATTGGGTGGAAATCCAAAGCAGAATGAGCGCAAGTGTTCTCACAATTACTTCCCTAGCGTCAACTCAGCCCGAACAATTCGTGCACGCCGTTAAACTCACGTATTGACTTGAAATCTCGGCTCCAGGTCTCCGAAATGTGTGATCAAGATGGAATACTCTGGTTATTTTCAGCTAACATCATGCAGCCGTGATTCCCCATACCGTATGAAAGTAAAAGCCCTTGATGCACTGTATCCGCGATCCTGGACAAGCGCTAGGTATGTGTATGACTGAAAATGATAGCTTGGACCGACCACGTCCATGCTACCTGGGAGCCATCTTTGTAAGAGCATGGCGGAACGGATTGTATCATGATACGAACTAGGACTTTCACAATGCAGGGGTCATTGGAATATCTATAAGCACCATGGTCGTCAACGCTGAACGTATGGTCGGCGGCCACCCTACGTGTTGAAATAAATGAATCTACAACAACCGCGTGAATATTTCTCCAAAAGAAAGGATAACGAGGATCTCACGTCTGAAGACAATGGATTCCCCACAATGCAGCAGCTGCATAAACCGACATAAGCTCAACGCCGTACGTGTTGCCAAGATGGTAAGGGGGCATTTGAGGAAGACATGGTCTGCATGGGCTAAACCTCCAGAGAATTTAATATAGGCGTTTATTCCATCGTCACCGTTCGCGACAAATTTAGGTAGCCCGAAAAGATGACCTGGGCATGTGATTCTCGTCGGTGTTTAGGAAGGCTCTGGCAGGAAGGCAGTTGTATAACTGTCATGTGTGGAATCGTTTCAGGCCCGATTAGGCCTGGCAGGCCGCATTGGGTCTGCCAGCCTGAGCAGTTCCCAGGCCCCATGTCAAGGGTGATTCTCGCCGTTTTTGACTGGTTTTTGAGGGTGGAGCCTGCTTCTGAGCACGGTGAAGGGGTTAGGAGGCTGGTTGAGTATATATATAAGAGCCCTCCGGGCCAGCCTTGGTTCTCCTAAAGGGCAGGGAGGAACTATTAATATCATCTCTATATGCAAGGGTTGAAAAAGTGTGTACGAAGCTAAATTTAGAGGTTCCCGTATGTTTTCAAATCAAAGTTGAGAAAAGAGTCACGGTAATGAACCGAAAGATCTTCAATCCAGTACATTGCAATTATGCGGTAAGTCTTCGGCGGATTGGGAACAAATCCTGCATCCTCAACAGCTTCCAGAAGAGCAGGTATAATGGACAATAGTCTATTAGAGATCATTGATTATTGGATGTCGTCCGTAAAGTGGCAAGTACAGTCAGTTTACGATTGTGTTTACTCTTTCTGATGTTTGTCGCTTTCGGCAGTTGGGTGTCAACATACAAAGCGTGGTGTTCTGGTCGATATAGTTTCTGGCATTAATTTTGATTTGAACGCCCAAGAGCCACAAAGCTCATCATGGGTCTTGCGCTGCTGAAAAAAAAGTATTGCGTGAAAACCGCCAGATTTCAAAAAATCCTCGTAGTGAAAAATAAGGAAGGTCTTGGCTTTCTTCGTCGCCTCGTGAAAGTTTTGTGAACTGGAGTCTTGATTGCTGGAACAGGAGGTCTTGAGCATCTTGAATCGTGAACCAGAAGTCTAGGTAAATCACACCTTGGAGAGACAGACACAGGGCAGCGCAACTTCGAGTCTTGCAGCTGAGCTTGAACAGCTTCGTCATCCAAGCATGCCTTTTTGAGCGATTTGAATCACAATCTGGGGAGTCAATAACGGCGGGATATGGACAGACTGTTGTCTACACAGGCTACAACGCCAACGGCTGTCGGCCGATTTGGAGGCTTTGCCGTTAAGGAATGAAGCACCAATAATGAATGGAGTAGTAGTAGATGATACCGCGCCATAGGCGACGTGTACTGACGCGTAGGTTTTCAGTTGAGTAATTGATGAAGGCGTTATCCTTCTTTGATTCCATCCTCATTGGCGAAGAAACGTGTTCGGCATACTGTCAAGGCAAAACTATAACACGGAATTTTATCTTGGAAGACATCCACAATATCGACCTAAAATTTATTTGGCGGAAGGCTGGAGGCAATGGACTTGGAGGTGAATTGACGCTGGGTCCGGGAGTAAGGGCGGAGCAAGGTGCTCTGAGGTAGGATTCGACGGGATAAGACTTCAAATAGGGTCGCGACATGAAGGAAAAGCTCTAGTGCCAGGAGCATCTAGAATCACTCCTCGAGACATTGTTACACAGTATGAGGCGCTATGGGTTACTGAGGGCTGAGGAGCAGCGACTATATGGGACGGTCGACGGATAGACAAAGGCGAAAAACACCGTGATGGCAGGCGTGGCTCCCAAGTCCGGAATAAGTATATGAAGTTAGGGGGTCTGAGAGTTGAAGTTGGCTGGCGGTAGCGTTTGAGGACGGGGAGAGCTTTCAAGCAAGCTCCAAGTCGTCGAGAGATGCCGCACGAGTCAGAGGCTATGAACGGTGACGGCAACATGACAAAGCATGATATTCGGGTTACGGTCAACAGACATCAAACAGACCTGGTTCCTAAGTCCGGAACCAAGAATACTGCGCCGCAAGCCCGAAAAAAAATGGGCCCAGAACCGTGTGATGAAACCTGGCGAAAAACTAGTCGCAGATATTGAATTGAGCTTAGAATGACAGATAAAAATACAAACAGGATAGTGTGACCATGAGTACCCTTCAAATGCTTTCCGTCGCACTCGCAGGAAATCCCACTGTGGAACTTCTTCGCCTGATCACCTCATTCAGCGACGAAATAAATCGGTACATCAAAGGCGCTGATGGTTGTGAAGCGCTACTCCAGTTAATCGTCGTGTATTTAATGGAAGTCGCGAGGACGGTTCGGCTTGTATGTTTGTTGCTTTCTGGGACTCAGTGCATTTTGCCAACATTTTGGCGGTGAATAAGGGGACTTTTTTATCACTCCTGGCTGCTGCTACAGCTAGGTTGGCGCTAGTAGTTATCCTGCCTGTGGTTTTCCAAGTCAGCAGCAGATATAAGACGGACTAGTTCACACCGATGGAAGTTAGATACATCCGTAGCATACATTTACGTCTGATGTATGTAGTACGGGCCCCGGCCGTTTAAATTTGGGACCGCGCGCCGGTAATCCTCCTCAGCAATGTCGGGCATCATACGAGAAATTTCAAACCGACATCAAAGCCACGGTTCCAGACTTCCATCCATCGACGAAAGATCAAGATCTCGAACTGGATGTTCCTCGATATCTGGATGAGATTTCAGAGTGCATTAAAAGGTCAATCGTGTAAATCGGCTCGCCATCTTTCATAACTCAACTAAATCTTACATAGGTCACTCACCCGACAGCTGCCCTTCAACATTCCATTTTCAGCCAAAATAAAACTTACTCTTCTTGATGAAATGATTGCGGAAGAGTTTGGTCGCTTCAGTGGCCTCGAGGAGCGTGTCCGGTCAGTTCTATCTAAATCTTTAGATTTTCGCTTGTTCATTTGGACCAGGGCATTGTCATAGAAGGACTTTGCAATCCGTCAAAGATTGCACGACGTAGCGCATCAAGCGGCTACTGGAATTGGAATCGCCCCATTCACGCTCAACACCCACTACTTTACATCGCCATCGTAAGAAATACCTTGAAAATGTCGGCCAGAGAGACCGGTCTGTCTACACACTTAACTTTGTCTTGTGGTAAGCTGATTGCCCTGGCCTGTAACCCAAAATTCTTCCGATGGATCTGGGAATCCTGGCATTGATCAGTACGAGCAAGAGCTCATTTTGGCCACCGAGATCCGCGGATATTGGCAGGTGGCCTACAAACACATTATCGATAACTTGCCTCGTCACCAAGATTGGTATCGGCAAGACCGACGCTTCTCAAGGGTATGCGACATATCTGGCAGAGGAACCCGCGATTGTTCAGGCAGAGAGAAGAGCTTTGTCAGAAGGAACAGCGCCTGGGAGAGGTCCTGGAGAAGCTTTTCAATTTTACTTTTTGATATATATGGAGCGGCCACTTGTCATCGATGCGTTCAACCTTGAATTTACTTTGATGCTTTGCAGTGTGGACATATATGTTTGTGGTCCTGGTCTACTCATTTGTTTTCAGTGTGGTCAAGATGTGGTATGAGCAAGAAGTCCGACTTCGTTGTGCCAACCCGCTGAAAGTGCGATTCAATCAGCAGCGATTGCCTCAGATGGTAATAAATAAACGGCAGTGCCAGTAGAAATTCGACTAATCGTACGAAGCCCTGATTTGAGCAAGGTCAGATATTCTCAAGACGAAGGTATAGGTGCTACCGCTCCTATCGGTATATATTTTACTTTTAAGGAAGTTCAACCAAATGCACGTGATTGTTCACCTTTTATTCCACATTTGCCAGATTTGGGGTGGTAGTTTGACTTTGGGCTTCGTATTATATATCCTTGTGCTTGCAGAAAGTCGCTTTATGTAAAATGGGCTTTACTCCTGAGTTGTGGACGATGTCACATTTAACAGTGTTGTCACAACCGTCTTATTGCTCATAATGCATTAGTCTCTCGTAGACAGGACGCTTAACAATGAAGCTCGTACCTTAATAATGCATACAGTCTAGGGGTCCACCGACCCTATCCATTATGCCATTTTTACCGTTGTACAGAATACGAGGCCATTGATAGCTGGATAATATTGAATCACGTCTAAATTGAAGGACAGAATCCAGCGTCTGAACAATTGAATTTGAAGCTTCAAGCTGAAAACGGTGAGGAACCTTTCAAAAATTCGCAATGCCAGACCAAAAATATAATGCTTCATACAGTATATCATATCTATTCACTTTGTGGCAAGTTTATTCAAATCAGTCGTAGCTGGATCCTCCATCTACGGAAATGCTTGCCCTGAAATAATGTTTCAACATCCTTCGGTCTAACTATGTTGATTCGACACACCGGTAATAAAGGAGGATCCTTCAGAGGCCAGATACGAGACGAGACTGGCAACCTCTCGGCGGCTCACCGTTTCGCTTGAGCGCCGTCTGTTCGGCTCCCTATAATCAACATCAACTTGGAAGTTCTCGTTAAGACCGCACTATTAAGATTCTCACGAGTTTGGGTGTATGCCTCTAGACCACCTTCGGTTCCCAAGACCTGGCATCCCTTCCGTCAATGCGACAAACTGTCTCGCAGCCTCATCGGTTGATATATTATAGTTAGCAAAAGCGGGGGTAATGATCAGCTCGGTGACCCACTGAGGTCTGTCCTAATGACTCCCAGGCGTATATGGTGATTTGATACATCAAGGATTGGTGGGCCCTCCAATGTGCAACGATACATAAACATCGCTGATTAGCAATGTGCTTGATATATCAGCTCAGGCCATCACCCATTTTGACAGCGCCCACCTGCGCCCCATGGCGCTGTCGTTTGCGCGTAATTTTGATGGCGCATTCAAGGCGCGACGGCGCTTTCCCGCCCCGTCCCAATGCGGATGACACAAACACGGAAAATGATCCCATCACGTCTCATCTTGCCTCCTTCCCTCACCACAAAACCGCCTCCCCCCTCCGTTTCTTGCTGTCAATCCCGAGTTTGACTTCCTGGATATGCAGGCTCCTATCTAGCAAGCCACTCTACCGCCTTACCTTCATGCCCCGGAATCACCCCGTCCTATGATGCTGCCGAGCCTCCCTCCCATCTGCGCCAATTTGCTTCCGCTGCGATGACCACGCTTTGGAATGCTCTCAAAATCTATGAAACTGTTAGTACAATGAAGGGCAACCGTCTACTATCTCGAAAGCATGCTCGCCGGCTATTCCTGCTCCGTTATTCGGCCGGGTTCCGTTCCGGCGCTTCCTTGCTTTCCGCCTCCTCTGCTGACCCAGAAACCTGGACATATTTCCCACACTATTGAACCTTCCAGTATGCATCACCCCCCCACAATAGTTTTCTCCCAGCTTTCTGCTCAGGCCCAGCTTTTGATTTCCTCATTTGGCACAAAACACGGCTCCTGCTTGATTCCCAATACCTCCGCCGATTTTAGCTTGCTATCCCTGTAACTAATGTTTTATTATCTTGCTCCGACTGTGTTGTTCTTCGATCCTTGCCCCTGTTGGCTCTCTGCTCTTCAAAAGGCATATTTGGCATGAAACCTGGTTCTGCTTCTTCCCGGCTTTTCTGCGTACGGTTGGATCTTCATTTGCACATCTAAACTATTTTTAGACTCTCCAACGCTATTATTTTGCACTGATGAGCCACTCCTTTCTTCCCTGCACCTCAATTTCGTTTTACAGAAATCATTCTCCTGCGCTTGTACCACCCCTTCCGCCTGGATAATTTCCACATAAAAGCTTATTTTACAGTCTAGAGTATTCCTGCTTCACGTCCTCTCAACCATGACATCGCATAAGAGATACTGAATTGTGAAAGTATTATTTGTAGCTTTTCCACATATGCGAATAAAACTACGTGTACCCATCGAGCACTGCATTTCCAGACCCTCATTGCATTTTTGATATTTCATAAATCATCCCAAAGAGTGAATTACCCCATCTTGCAGTTTCCACATTCACCCCACAGACACATTACAAATTTCCCGCTGCGCTTGTTTTATGGGGTATGAGGATTCTATTGTTTGTTACGCGGCTCCGGTGCCGTGGCAATATAACAGTAGAGATTCAGAAACGTTCTTGAGTTGTTAGGATAAAAGGAAAAAAAAATCCGCCGGATTCGAGGGCTTGAGGTGAACGCCACTCAACTGCTATCTTGGGATTGTGCTTGCGAATACGCACCTTTTGTACAATTTTCTTATTACAAGCTTTTTTTCACTGAAACTTGGGATCTTGGGAAGTTGGTTACAGTCCCTGATGCTTCTTATAATGTTAGAAATCCATCAGGAAGACTTGTTGGCACCCATCGTGACCGTTTTCACATTTCCTAATTTTTCGGTACCTTCGTTTTCCCCCAAAATCGATCCAAGCAGATTTGGCTCATAGATTAAAGGACTTCTGTCGATTCAGAATTTGGTTAGAGTGTCTGAATCTCCCATCCGAACACGATTGTTGTTTTCTTGACGTGTCCAAAGATGACGAGTCACGCTGTGACGCACTTTCTTCCTGCGTCCGTCGACGACATGTCTGAAGCTCAATTCATGCCCCCTGTCTGCGCCGAATACAACCGGAGAAACTCATGTGTTCCCCTTTGCACTCATCTTAATTCCTTACAATCCCAGTTTCTGGTTCTCTTCAGAGCTCTCGCTGCGGGAAGGCTAAGGTGCGCTACAAAGCCCCGCAGGCCCTAATTCTATACTTATTCACAGCCTTATCTTCTTCAGCGATACCATTTATACTGTTGAAAGAGCTTGTGTCTGAGGTCGCTCCCGCCCACCCTGCCCCAGCTCAGCTGTATCCTCTAGAACTCTGGTTGCTTTTGGATCCCACATCTTCTCTGCTTTACTGCCTCTCTGCGAGCTTTCCACCATTCCATCACTGCTGCTCCTTTGCTAGTGCTATTTTCTTCCTATACTGGGCATACTTGCAAATCTGGGTCATAGCACTACACGCGTGCTCCTCCACTAATAGCCGATAATGGTGTCCACCTCCGCCTTCTCTCGTTGAACCCCGGGCTACCGCCACTGATTGAGCAATTCAAAATTTTCATTAAGTTTTTCAGTGAAAAACTTCCTTCATTTTTCACACATTTTTCACTGAAATGTATCTGAAATTTTTATAACTTTTTCAGTACTTTTGTGACTTTGCTGAAAAACCTTTAAATTTCTCACAAAAATAGTGAAAAAGTTAACAATCTTTTCAGACACATTTTCAGTGAAAAATGTGTGAAAAATAAAGGAAGTTTTTCATGAAAAAACTAAGTGAAATTTTGAAATGTTCAACCAGTGCGCTGTCGGCGGCCGTGGGCGGACTACATCTCGCGATACCCTGGCCGCCAGAACTGCGACTTCTTGGACGAGGCGCAGCGTGACGGCGCTGCACCTCGGCGTCTGTGTGCTGATGCTGACTACACCTAGTCCTCTGCATCCACTTTTGCATCGGAGCCTACTCGGATATCCCCTGCCGCGCGCGCAATTCTGGCATCAAGAGTGTCACCTCTGTGGGCTCAGTAAGGACCCACACCCTCCGCTATAATTCACATTGATGAACAAGGCTCAATATCTTCACCTGTCCATACACCGCTCCCCCCAGTCATCCCCAGCACAGGCGATGGGCAGTTCTCTAGCTTGAATCCCCTGTCGGCAGCTCAAATTCCGTTCCGGTGGACAGCTGAGCTCGCACAGCCCCGATCTGAAGCATCAAGGTTTATTTCTGCAGAGCCGTCAGGCCACTCACCGACCGCTGGCGAGTTTTTTTTCACATTTTTGCACCAAAAATCAATTTCAAGCCGTTCCGTAATTCATATTAGTTTAGTTACGGCCTACCATGTATCCTACGTACTGCCCACCCAGCTCGGATTTATTTCATATTTTTTGAGGCATGTTTTGTGGTCATCGTTCAAGACAACGTTGAGCACACTTTGATCGTTGTGTTCCAAATGCGGACAGTTGTGCTCGTCGTGCTACCCAGCGCTGCTATCTGATATCAATGGTCTGATGGTTGCTGTCCAGATTGAGACTCATCGCTGGCTTGATATATCAAGCACATCGCTAATTAGCGATGTTTTTGTAATGGGAACACATTGCTAGTTAGCAGTCCTGATGCATCGTTCCGCCATACTGTGGTGTGACTCCAGGCGCATAGGCGTTCACGGCGATGCCATACGGCCCAACTCCATTGCTAAGGGTGCATATAAGTAATAAAGCGGGATTTAATGTCGGGGAATCATTTCTTACCAGCAGTTTGCACGATGGCCTCGAATAGCGAATTTGGTCGAAACGTACCCCCGTGCATGAATCCACCTGGATTCCTCCCACAGTCAGCGTTGATAATATCGTTGTCTTTGTGACGGTGCAGCTAACCTTTCTTCCGGCGAGGGATCCGGCCACAATGATTTGCAAGGGTTGAGCCTTTAACCTACCGCTCGATGCCAAGGCCAATCATGGTCGTACCTGCGTGTTTAATACGTACAAAGTGCCGTAGATATTCGTGTCCACCAATTTCTGCATCTGATCACGGTTGGCTAACAGCTTCTTGGTCAGCTCCCGGAACAGGCAGGGTATCGCAAACTTACTCTGAACAATAGGGTTCAAGGAAAAAATTCCTGCGTTCGCCACAAACTACGTCTATTTTAGCCTGGCAAGACATTATCATTAGGAAAGATGAACTGACAACATCGGGGCGATCGAAGGTGGACAAAGTCGAGAGTACTAATTCGCGGACCTGATTTTCCTCTCGCACATCGCAGGCGCTGAATTGGTAACGTCCCCCGAATTCAGCCATTTCATGGAGAATTTCAGTGCAGGGATTATCCGGAAGGTCGCTCACGACGAGATCAAAGCCGTCTTTGGCCAGTGCGAGCGCGATAGCCTTCCGATGCCTCTATTTGCGCCTGTCACGATAGCCACTCGTTTAGAGGATTGAGCGCTCCATAAGTATCAGGATTCAGTTTGCGGTTTGATGGGGATGGCTCAGAGACAGGGGTTTTGTAGATGGGCAAGAGAGTCGTAGGGGCGAGTCTATTTTTAAATGAATTTACGGGTTCGGCGGTTGGGCAGTTGCGGAAAAAAAACCGTCCGTCCTTGTCCGGCGTATAACGGACTCGATAGGAATTCTGCCACTTATTACGCCAGGGGTAATATGGAGGCCGGTCGTATCTTCGTCCAGGCGAGTTATTCCACAGGCAAGGTCCATCATGGCACCAAAAACTGTCCCCGTCTACAGTGGCGACTACGGTTTACGTGAGCAGACATATTGATACTTCAATCTCCAACTTTTAATTACCGATTTTAAGAAGGTGGGTCTTAGGCGGCCAGACTTGACGGGGCTCCGAGCAAAGCGGCGATTCCTAAATGTCGTCGCGCTATTGGGAACTTGAAGACAGACACGAAAACATGATCATGCGCGGAAACAGGCTCGTCGACGTGCACCAGGCAATAATCAGCATGAATGATTGAAGGAAGCCGTTTGAGCTCATGAGCTGGGCTTCAAGTTCTTAGTTCAATCACCAGTCACGTGATTTAATGTTTGAAAATAGGCAGTAATCACACTGGAAATCAGGTGGAATCCACCTGCGACGAAAAGGAGTGCGAAATGGTAAGTTCAGACCCAGGTATCAGCGAGGCTGAATCCATTAGTTTCGAGAGCTCTGAAACTAAATGTTCGGGCCGAAAGCATACGTTTCGGCCATCGTTTCGGCCGGATGTCCCCGAAACAATAGGATTGTACGGTACCTGACAATGGTAACCAATGGTTTCAGCGCTGCCTAAGCTGCTTCTCAAACCAATGGTTTCAGTGTGTGTTTTCTTGAGCACCAAAACCAACCATTTAGCACTCAATTTCGGCTCAAATGATTCCATCAAATTTTCAGTGTGAATAGCTGGGAACCCTGGCCATCACCGGCGGATGCCGTTGGACTTCACTGGATATTGGTTGGACTTAATCTTCCCAAATATTATTATCCACTGCTTTCCGGTGGAATCCAATGGGTTCAAGTACTTCATGCCATCCCCCAAATGGCACAAGTTACACTATGATCTCCACTGATCTCCACCAAAAACCACCAGTAATCTGCATTTCTGTTCTTCTCCAGCCAATCTCCAGCGGTTCTTGGTGATTTACAGCAGAGTAAATATCTCCCCCGGCGTTTAAACTGGTATTCAGTGACCAATAAACTCCTCGTGGTGAATATTTGTACTACATATTAATTGTGCATTTGTGTTTTTTATTTACAACCAGCCAATACTGGTGAACAGATGTTAAAACAATTACTAATTCACATAATTTGTGTTGTGGGAATCCATCCAAACCCAGTGGAATTGCACCGGAGTCATGCCTGTCTCTTCACTGAAGTCCACTACACCTGGAATATATCCACTGGTTTTCACTGAATTGCCAGAATGGAGACCTATAAACTCAACGTCTTTTGAATTGAAGCCATTAATAGAGACTGCCCAGCCAATTACTCTGAACCATGGTGAACTCCAGTGGGTTCCGGTGGGGGAGAATGTGACATGTTTCCCGGTAAGATCGCCGACAAATGGCGGTGATGGCCGA
Source organism: Mycena rebaudengoi (assembly GCA_029282285.1). Taxonomy (NCBI): domain Eukaryota; kingdom Fungi; phylum Basidiomycota; class Agaricomycetes; order Agaricales; family Mycenaceae; genus Mycena; species Mycena rebaudengoi. Next base: position 215,235 of record JARJCX010000239.1, read on the forward strand.
TCCGCATCATATCACGACACATACCAGCACTCACCGATGTCCACCGATGTCCACCGGTGTCCGGTGATATACTTTCATGCGGTGCGTATAACTCAAAATAGGGTCGGGTAAATTTCAGTTTATGAAATTTTGCCCCGAATTTTGCTCAGGGCGGTAGGCTTTTTTTGTCCAGACTTGCTTCAGCGGCTCGACTCATTTGCTCGGACTTGCGATAAGGTGCTGGATTTGTCGGATTTCGACCTCACCTAAGTGGCTTGTAAGTGGCCGGATTATTAAATTTTGTCCGGACCCGGTACCCCACCTCTCCAAAACTATGTAAGTATAATCATCGGTCATCGTCACAAATGAATTGCGATTAAATTGTTTAGCTGAGTTGTTTGTATGCTTAAATTACCCTATTCATAGATTTGCCTCGAGCGGTGCATTTTGTATCACCTCCAACCATCGCTAGCCTGAGAAAGAGCTAAATGGACAAAGTGTACAGTAACAAAACAAGAACCGAACTATTGGCGCCACATTTTTAGGTACAATACTTGACGCTACTCCGACCCTCTTCTTTCTGGCTTGCATTCCTCAAATCTACTCTGGCTGCTTCGAGGTCCTGGCTATAAGCGTGATCCTAATCGTGACATCAACAGTGGAAAATGATTATAAGTCAGACGCACACTTGTCGGAAATCTATCGTGGGATCTGTTGGAAGGACAGAGAGGGATATCACATCAGGCCGTAGTCCACGAATATGCTGGCGAATGTTAAGATTCGCCAACAGGGTGTTGCAATATCTGATGAGTCATAAATAATCGTTCGCTCGAAGCCCCTTCGACTCACATGGGAGATATGGACATATAAAGTCCGATAAAAACAAATGTGTCTGGATATGCAATCATCTGAAAACTTCGTCAGCTGATGTTGTACTATGAAAGTGGTCAATCGCACAGTCATAAACAAAATACAGCAATGAGAGCCGTCCATAGCCCGGAATTTACGGAGTATACAATCAAATTGGTGAGTAGTCGTTTCGTTATGGTGAGGCTCGTATCAAGCTAGTAAACAATATCAATATCCGAGTTCGCCGACCGAGTGAGCCCACCTTTGCTTCCCATAACAGACACACCATGGATATTGCGATAATCACGTCGATCGAGGCCGCGGTAACGAGATAGGTAACACCCACGGCCTATAGGATCAGTTGAAAATAACTAGAGCACTCCTGAGCGGTGAGGTACTCACGCGTTTTGTCCCTACCAGAATTGTAGTCGTTGTGACATCTTTGCGGAGCCTTGCATGCATTTAGTATCCTGAATACTACACTGGCCAAAAGAGAGCTTACGCCCACTGAAAATACACTGTGAAGAATGCGTTGTCAAAGGCTACCTGAATTTCCGGTCATGAATGGACTTGCCAACCCCGCTTACTACTCTACGAGTGATTAACCTATTTAACATGGAATGCAATTGGATTTACCGATTTCAAGGAGAATGCAAGCGACCAGAAACAACGGGATAATGTTCTTTTCCCGCTCACTAGTTGACAGTTAGATATCTTGTAATGCAACAGTGAGCGACCTACATCTCCAAATTCTGTTTAGGAAGAAGAGCTGGATAGGGACCGAAATGCAAATCTAGTGAAAGCCCAAATCAACCACAGGATGAAGAATATTAGCCCAGCTCACTGACGGTGAATAAACCCTGCAGCTGTCAACAATTGGGTTGAAATTCGAAGCAGAATGAGTAGTGTCCTCACAATTACTTCCCTAGCGTCAACTCAGCCCGGAAACTTTGTGCACGCGCCGTTAAACTCACGTATTGATTCGAAATCTCGGCCCCAGGTCTCCGAAATGTGTGATCAGGATGGAATACTCTGGTTGTTTTCAGCAACATCATGCAGCCGTGATTCCCATACCGTATGAAAGCAAAAGCCCTTGATGCACTGTATCCGCGAGCCTGGACAAGCGCTAGGTAGGTGTATGACTGAAAATGATAGCTTGGACCGACCACGACCATGCTACCTGGAGCCATCTCTGTAAGAGCATGTCGGAACGGATGTATCATGATACGAACTAGGACTTTCACAAACAGGGGTCATCGGAATATCTGTAAGCACATGGTCGTCAACGCTGAACGTATGGTCGGCGGCCACCCTACGTGTTGAAATAAAAATCTACAACAACCGCGTGAATATTTCTCCAAAAGAAAGGATAATGAGGATCTCACGTCTGAAGGGATTGGATTCCCCACAATGCAGCAGTTGCATAAACCGACATAAGCTCGACGCCGTACGTGTTGCCAAGATGGTAAGGGGGCATTTGAGAAGACATGGTCTACACGGGCTAAACCTCCAAAGTATTTAATATAGAGTTATTCCATCCGGGTCACCGTTCGGCGCCAAATTTAGGAAGCCCGAAAAGATGACCTGGGCATGCTGATTTATCGGTGTCAGGAATGACTTGAGGCCCCGATCACTTCGGGCCCAACAAACGCGGAGTGGCCGGAAGATTCCCGAACAGCAACGCAGGATTAAATTTTACAGTTGCAGATGCAGATAGAACATAAAATGATCATTCTGGACGAGAAGCCATCAACAGCGGGTTGAGGAGAGAAATCACTCACGCGACATATCGACAAGGTCTGGACCCACTGTGGAGCTCACTGAATGGCTAATAATATTTCGGCGGGGAGGGATATTAATAGCAACATCGAGTCCGCAGCAGTTTGTTAGTCCTCGGCTGCCTCGGAAGGAAAATACTTGAACTAGTCGATATCTGTAACGTCAGATGGGAATCATTTTATTTACCGTGAGGCTCGCGTAAAGTTCCTGGATTTGAAAGATACCGCTGGAGCCGGTGGATTTGAGACGGTCGGGGTTCACACTTTCTCAGGTGGCTAATGAGTTATCGGTCTGGTGCACCTCAGTGCGTCGCCAAGAAGCGATGAAAAGATTGGTTGGACTGACCCAGGTGCGTGCTCCGTCCGGCCCACTCAACCTACGCCTTCAAGTTCCGTTGAGAACATGAGTAGAATCAGACCTTGATCTTGGCCAACTTGTTGGAATCGAACTCTTTTTATTTGCAACCACGGCATACAACCTGAGCGC